>OZ034973.1:41250314-41410314 GCA_964030785.1 Siderastrea siderea | reverse complement strand
CGTGGACTTCCCAGTTCGTTTTTAAAAACCTGATTAGTTTTCAAAGAATTACATTTAGAACCCACAGAAAGCTCGTATTCGATCATAGATCTGGTTAGATTTCCCGTGTTACTTTAACATCACGAAGCGAACAAATGTGACAAAAAAAGCAAAGAAAAAGGGCGATGTCTTTATAAATGGTTTCACAACATGAGGTGTAATCCAACGGAAATTGCTGTAGCTCTAAAGTGGATACATGATATTCAAATATCGATTTTTAATTCTGTCCTCTTAAAGCATCAGCGAACGATTTCGAAGAGGAATCCATATTCTCGAATCGAGCAAAAACACTGCTGTACTTGCAATATGGGAAAGCGCCTGCAAATATCGATTTTATCTGTTTCGCAAACAAAGGAGTTAATCACCGACACCGGAAATCGCGACCAGGTATTCCTCGCGACTCCCCTAGGTTTGTTTTCCAATTTGCCGCTGCCAATCACTTCTTACGTAAAAACCTACGAAACCTACGAAATGAAACCACGGTGGCTATATTTCGCTGGCAAAACGTAGAAGTTAGTAAATGTGACCGATTCTGCCCGGGAAATTTTATTGTCTGGAGCTTGGACATGTCAAGAGAGTTTCCTTGACAGCTGGATTACACCCCATGTTGTGAAACCATTTATAAAGCCATCGTGCTTTTTCTTTGCTTTTTTTGTCACATTTGTGATGTTACAGTAACACGGGAAATCTAACCAGATCTATGATCGAATATGAGCTTTCTGTGGGTTCTAAATGTAATTCTTTGAAAACTAATCAGGCTTTTACAAACGAACTGGGAAGTCCACGTGCTATGCACTATTTCACCCCTACCCCACTCGCTATTTTCTAATGTCCACGTGCAATCTGTATCTTAAAAAATTGTTTTTTTTCTTTAATTATATTTAATTATTTTAGTTAAATTCGATTTAATTTTTCGTTATTAATTAAAAAAAAATTGGGGAAAAAATTACTCTCGACCCTCGACATGGTACCCTCGCCCTCGACATTAAACCCTCTACCCTCTACCCTCGACAAAAAGATAGACTCCTCCGAGGGACACCAACATGGCGTTTCCATACTGAGCTCTACAAATTTCAGTTGAACGTTTCGCCAAATAACTCAACAACGGAATACCATGCATATCTGAGACTTGGTGAAGTTGTTTAGTTGTGTATCCTTTATAACATTGCAATTTCTTGGGTTCTTTCATCAACTGGTTTTGATTTTAATCTTTTATGGCATGACAGTGAAAACCAAGAATAATGTTTCTGAATGATTAGAGTGACGCCCGTTCAGAAATAGCCTCCCACGCAGTCGTTTTTAGGGGAGTCATATTACCCTCCTCCCCAACTAGCCTGCGTAGCAAGCGTTTCCGTGGGGTTTCAGAGCAAAAAAAGTCCAAAGGAAGGGATTTTCGAAGTTTTAGCCCCATTTTTCGCGCGGCTAAAACTTCGAAAATCCCGTTCTTCAGACTTTTTTTGCTCTGAAACCCCACGGAAACGCTTGCTACGCAGGCTACCTCCTCCATGCCCCACATACGACTCCCCTAAAAACGACTACGTGGGAGGCTAGTTCAGAAACAAAGTGCAACAGTTATTTTTTAGAAGAACCAAATAAACAAAACAGAATAATAGTTTTAGAATATACTGAGCCATGTGCACCACTCCAAAATCTATGTCATGAGTTTAGTGAAATCACTTTCACTGAATGAAAAACTTCAGCGGTGGGATGTAGCCGGGCCACAACTCTTCGTATGTCTTATAGATTGTTGTGTTTTTATTATCAGGATGCAGGTAACGCAAACTTGAGACTTTCTTTGGTGTTAGTTGCATTTAATTTGAGAAACGGAGTCAAATGAATATGAATTGGTGGACAACATTGAAGCTGTAGGTTCTTAAGCAGAAAATTGGGTACATTGACCGAGGTGGCAGTGAAAAAAAAATAAAAGGGGAAGTAAACATTGGTTCAGTATTGAAGATAACAAGAGATTGAAACCACATGATTTAAATTTTGCAAATAAATGTCAAATAATTAAATGAAACTCTTAGTAGTCTAGCTCAAAATGATTCTGGCGTGAAAAAAGTTGTTGTTTGGCAGATTTTGCTTGGCAACGCATGGTGCTGCGCTAGCGTGTTTAGTTATAACTGCCTGTGCATGGTCAGTCAATAATTCAAAATAAACAAAATCTCACACATAACGGTGCAAAATTTATAATACGGCAACCGTACGTGAAATTTTACGAGTCTTGTCGGGTAAACGAGGCACCGTGCTGGAAAATGTGTTCGTATAAACACCTAATTGTACCGTCCATAATGGTCGACTTTGCAGACTTTGGGCTGATTCGAGCCTTCACGCATGGATGACAATAGCAAAATGGCACTGAAACAGATGTAGAGAAATTTACTGGTTCGAAAATTTAATGGAATTGTGAATGTAAGAATCGATAGAATTTTCACAACGTGCACGTTGTGCATCCTTTCTTGAGTTGAGAACTTCTTTCTGGCGAGAATTAAGACCGAGTATCGATGACTTGTCGATAAGCATCTATAAAATACAACTGGCCGTCTATCTTCTGTCGAAACCAACAAATATTGTGAATACTGAAGCAGCAGTGGACAAAGGTTGATTTGATTCCAACACAACGCCCATGTCAGTAGGTCACGTAAAATTTTCAGTTGTCCACAATATGGTGAATTCAAATAAAGCTATCTAAAGCAATGGTTGTCATTACACTAAGAACTTAAGCAGAAGATAGAAGCCACTGAATTTTGCTTAACCAAATAGTTGTGAGTGAAGCCAAAACTTCGGATATCTGACTTAACATGTTGTGAAGTGGCTGTATTGAAACGGTTTATATAAGAATTTAGCCTGGGTTCGAGTCATTTGAGCGACTCAAGCGCAAACTCAGAAACGCAAGCGCGAGCAAAAGGAGCAAAATCTTTTGCTAACAAAGGAGATGCCTTCTATTGTCTCATTAGTTACAAGTCAAGTGGTTTTTTTTTTCGGTTTGCAGACTGATAAAGAAAAGAAATAAAGCAGTGTTTATTTTTCTCGTGAAAAATATGTTTTGATCCTAACTGCCGTCGGAAGTCTTCTGTATTGGAGTCTACGGCAGTCCGAACGAAATGTTATTCAGTTTTTCACTGCAACTCCGCACACTATAGATTATGCAAATCATTTATTTACACGTTTTGCAAACGTTTATCGCAATTGACACTTCACGCACCGAAAACAAAGCTAAGACCTTACCAAGTAGGGTGCTTACTTGGATTCAAGTTACTGACTGAAATGAGATATCTAATCAACTGCGCGCAGTTTTAAGAAGGGTAAAGCATGCACGTGCGTGGAAACAGCTATTTCGAGAAAAGCTGCCAAAAAAATCCGTGAAAACGTACGCGAAAAGACCTAACGACGTATCGGTAGTAAGAAAACATCGATAGTATAAATGAACCACTGCGCATGCTGAAAACTATTGTGATAAACTAACTTAACCGCTCAATTAAGTTAACTTAGCTTCTAGTGTTAAGGTGACTCCATCGAAAAAGAAGTTGTAATTAGAATTTGTTGAAACTTTGCACAGTTATTTATTACACCTAGTACATTATTAAAGATAAAATAAAAAGACGGGATCAACGTGACTGATTTCACGCTACTGGGCTGAAAAAAGGTACTTTGCTATCTTTCGACAGCAATATTTAAAAAACCTATCCTTGCTCCAGAGACACCATTACTTCAACAAAGTTATTACTAGCAATAAAATACAGGCATTATTCTTATGATAGAAGAACAATGTTACAGTAAAATGTCTTAAAATTGCTGTAAAAATGAAACTAATGAAATAATAAGCAACTCGAGCGTCTGCACGGTTCCAGTGAAACGCCTAAAATCTGACTGTAACAGTGAATCAACCAGAATATTTCATAACTGAATAATGAAAAATTCTTTGAAGTCGTATTTTCCTTAAATAAATGGAATAAAAAAGTGGGTCACCGAGTTGGTTTGTGAGTAAACGACCATTTATTTCTCTGAACAGCTCAGCTCTCATAGAAAACCTATCAAGTTCCGAACATGCGCACGCTTATGGGCGCGCTAATCACGCAAAAATGATGCGCACAAAGGATGCGCAATGCAATTAAATGGATTAAGTCGCCCAATATCTTCCAGACTTTGCTTGAAGTGTTGGTTAGCGAAGCAGCTCGTACAGTGATCGACAAGATCCTGACTGGCTACAGCATCCTTCAGTCTTGAGCTTGCATTTAGATATCTACAGATATTTCTTTTGACATTAATTATTAAAGCTATTCAAAAATGCACTACATTTTCTCTCTTTTGAAGATAATCCAAAGAAATTAATATCGATCTTTCTTTTGCCAAATTTACTACCATTTTCGTTCAACCCTGAAACGTGACGATTTTTTCGCGTATGTTTACTTTTTAAACTTAACGGCTTTGTCTGGTTACGTGTCACTTTTCACCAATGAAATGTTGGCGGTTATGTCGCGAAATTGACAGGGTTCTTGGCGCTTATTGAACATGTTTTGCTCACGTGCTCTGAAACTTTTCAGGTTTTCCGTGCGGGGAAGCATGTTTTGTTCACGTGCTTTGAAACTTTATGGTCTGCGAAACGGCCGATATTGAAATTTGTTGTGCTCCACACTGCTCTAACTCCTCGATGATTTGGGAAAGGGAGATAGATGGGGAGTGGACTTTCAATACTTCGATGAGTTCAAGGTCATCTTCCTGTAATTTTTTTGATGTCAGGCCTCTTTAGGCTTCGCTAATGTTTGCATTTCGTCCCGGTATCTGAACCATACAGATTTTGCGGTGTTTACGGTCACACAACTCGTTCGCAAATTGTGTAAAACGCCGCGGAATATAACCAGTAAATTGTCAGCTCCTTCACTGATAATTCTGTCAATGATGGAGCATTTTAAATCTTGATCTAAAGCGACCCCTGGACGGTAACTGCTTCCAAACTTGTTAACTTGTTTTAATTAAATTTTTCCTCATCTTCTTCTCTGCAAAAACTAAAAGACTTTCGTGCGGCAAAACCTGAAAAGTCTCAGAGCACGTGAACAAAACATGTTCGAATCGCGCCAAGTACTGACCTTGTCAGTTTGGCAACATAACCGCCATGGTTTCATTGGTCAAACGTGACACGTAACCAGACAAAACCGTTAAGTTTGAAAAGTAAACATACGCGAAAAAATCGTCACGCTTAAGGGTTGAACGAAAATGGTAGTAATGTTTTAAATTTATTTTATATAATTCTCATTGGCAGCGATTCAATGCATTTCGTTAAATTCTCGGGATATTTAATGTCAACAAACGAACAAATTAAACTCACATAAAACTGCACGAGGCTATCCAGTTCTGATAACACTCTCTTTTACAAGTAGGTGATTAGATTTCCTTTTTTGCACGATTTGGAGAGGAAAAATTTATTAAGCCCAGGCAAACGGAGTCGCAAGTCATCGCAAGTTTGAAATGCCGACTTGCGTAAACAGACCCGTTGGGATAGGTGTCCAAAGGACTCGCAGGTTAGAAGCGATTCAGTGCATTGAAAAACGTCATTTCAGTTCAATCTCGGCAGTCAAACCACAGACAACAACCACGAGAAGAACTTCTGTCGACTAGTGTTTGACCAAACGTTGAAAACCTTGCTCCCAAATTTTGCCCATAGATTTGACCTTGAAAACTCTGACGGCAAGTGCGATTAAATATATAACAGAGGCTGGGAAATACCGCATTTCAGTAAATATACTTGACCAAATTTTAAAGAAGAACGTTATATTCATTCAAATATGTCGTCTTTTACTGACCTTCTATTGACCCCATGATCAGTTTCAATAATATTTAAACAAATATCAGTCTCTAGGAAAAAAGAACACCGGTCATGTTGTAAGAACGTTTATGCAGCCACCCCAGACAAAACGATGCCGAACGCCAACCGTGCATCCGTATGGCACATTATATATAAATAATACTTTAAAATTAAGGATAGAAACGGATCAGCGAAGCCTTATGTCAATAGTTCTCTTTTCAGCCAAACTACAGGTTTTTAATTACCCTGTTTCTCGATTGACTGAACCATGTGCTGTTACTTGCTGCTAAGAGAGTGTTCCAAAGGAGAACGTTCGGTTAGCTATGAGTAAAATACTTTTTGTGGCAAGCGGGGTGATGCGAATGACTGCTGGCTAAATGACGGGACGTTAACTAATGCTGCATTTTATTGTGAAGATAAACTTTTTTGTTACCGAGTTGATTGATTTCGGAGGGAATTCGAAGAAAACGTCAGCTGTTAGCATAGATTCTTATTTTGGAGGCTTTGTGTGTTTTCGACTCATTTCAATCTCAATATAATATTCCATCGGTTTACAGTGTTGTTTGATTTGGGTAATAGATGATAGTGTCCCTTGAAAACACCGGCCGCAACGCTACGTATAATTAAAGTAAAATAAAACATTTACAAAATCATCGGTTAGATAACACAGCCTTTAACAAACAATTAAACTCTAAAAAAATTTTAAGCGGAGGGAATATACGAGACCTGAATTCTATATGCCAGAACTCTCAAGAGATAGAATGTAACGGAATGTAGTAAAATGAATGAAGCGGAATGTAGCAAAACTTTGCCACGTTTTAGGAAAGCTAGCCGACCTACTTAAAAGGCAAATTATGAGGAAGAATATAATAAAATATTTATGCATTTACCCTCATTTGTTTTTATCACGATGTTTGATGCAGGATAATGATTCTGAATTATTAGAGTGACGCCCGTTAAGAAATACCCTCCCACGCAGTCGTTTTTGGGGGAGTCATATTACCCTCCTCCCCACATACGACTCCCCTAATATATAGATTTAGCCATGCCTAAAAGCGGAGCCTCCAAGGAATAAACTGGTGCTCGTTTCTCAAAAATAGTCCTGAAACTTTTCGCTCTGAAATATGTTTCGGGGCTTTCTTTGGCTCGTTCCCTTTCGAAAAGTGTTTCTCAAAAAGCCCGAAAGTGTTCCGAATTGTCCTCCAAGATTTTGAGGATCTGTTTTAAAACCAAGCTCGAAAGGTCATTCTAGAGGCTGAGCACAGCTTAATTTTTTTTTTCGGGCATCAAACTGAACGCATATTTTACTCAGGAGCAGTCTTGCTTGGTTTTTTAAATGTTTCCATATCCTGTCATTAACTGTCAAGGCTTGTCAAATCTCCTTGGATTATTGGCTGTTGGCTCGAATGAACTTGAAACGGCGCTCATGTACAACAACAAAATAAAACTTATTCTGAAGTAAATGGGTTAAGTAGTAATGTGGGCTCGTATGACCCGAATGGAGGCTTCTGATTGGTCGGTGACGTCATGACCGGAACCGGAAGTCACGTGTTTTTTTAATAGGGGGAAACCGCTGACCAGTGGGAAAAAGGGATCGCAGGCTCATGCAACCGGAAGTCACGTGATTTGGAAAGGGAAACCGCTGACCAGGTGGAAAAAGGGATCGTGGGCTCAAGGGGAAGTAAACCCGCTGAGAAAACGTGGGCTCAAAGTCCAAAGTCCAATTTGGCGAACGGGGGTGGTCCTTGAGTCTAAAAAAACAAGAAAATAAAAAAAAATAATTTATTGTCAACCTTTTTTTTTTTTCACAACAAGTGAGAGAAAACAGAGTCTAAAGTGGAGAGGACGAGGGAGTTGTTTATTCACAGATGATTTCTTCTTAATAGCATCTTGCTCATGCTTGGCTCTCTTCTCTCTGATGCCCAGCCTGGCATGCTCCTGAATAGCCTGGTATTCTTTTCTTCATCTGATCTTGCGAGCCTTAATGGGCAGGCGCGGGGAAATGTCACAAGGGGAAGCAGAGGCGGGACCTAGGGGTCTGACGACTTAAGAGACGCTGTAGACACCCCAAATACAATGGTATGACGACAACAGACCCTTCAACATACACGTATTCATGGGCTCTCACCACGACGAAAAACGCAAGGGTTTCCAATGGGCAAGGAACGGCAACGACTTGGTATACTCTTAGGAAAGAGTCTCACTGGTATCCATAAGGAAACGTCTGAAACGTAATAGGATCCACGACTCTCTTGTCGTACACGAGCTGGTATCGTTTGTACTCTGGGAAGGTGTACAGTTGGTAGTGTTGGGGATCGCGCACAATTTGGTGGGTCTTGATGACTTGGGTCTGGCGTGGTTTCTGCAGTGGCTTCTGGATTTCGTCCAGGACATTCTGACGCATGATGTTGTAATTCAATTGGGTTTTGCCTTCGCTGTTAAGGCGGAACCCTCGCACCTTGCACTCGACGTGCCCCTTTTGGGTTTGATACCCATAGTTCTTGGGGCCCCCTGAGACAAATTCTACGATGTAATCCTCCTTGTCCAATTCACTCGTAAACTCGCCGAGGTAATCGCCCAAGACCGGGATGGATTGATTCTCGTCTGTCCAATAGATGACGGAGTCCGTGTCGTAGTAGAGGACACGTTCCCCTAGCTGTTCCAGGGCGGCATACAGTCGGAGCCGGGCCCAACAGGTAGTGAAACATGCCACGAAGATATTGAGGTTCGGTGACACGGGGATGTCTTCGTCTTGGTACTGGTAATGCACCTCCACTAATTGGTCATTGATAACGGAGACGTGACGCACGTCCAACGTACTGGTATCTAGAAAACGGTGGAAGGCTTGAGGGTCGTCAAACGTTTGGACTTGGGTTTTGTTGAGTCGTTGTCCAAACTTGCCCCACATGGAATTGAGCATCATTTTAGCGAGGGTACGCAGCCCCGGGTTGTGTTCGATTTTGTGGTACTCCAATTGAATACCTTCATGCTCGAAGTACTCTCGAAGGTATTGCTGACGTTTGGTTTCGTCGTCACCGACCCAGGATGGCCACCCGCTGGCTTCTTGCTTAATCTTCAACCAGGTGTTCACATAATCTCGGAACAGGCCTTCACACGTCTCGTCAAAATGCCAGACCTCATAGATGTACAGGATGTCGTACCCCAAGTCCACCGCTTTAGATAATTCGGGGCTACACCATGTTCCCGTCAGGGCTCGCTGTTCGTCCGTGTGCACACATTCTGCGCATCTGTCTAAGGGTCGTTTGACCATCTCTTGTTCCACACAGGCAGCACAGAGAGGAAAAAGGAGTTTGGAGGCATGACGGTAAGGCAGGACAGGATGGTAGAGTTGACGTGGCGGCAGGACTTTGCATTGGACGAGGCCAAAGTACTTGGTGATGTCGGTGTGTCCCGGATTGAAGATGAAACGAGGATGGCCTTTGGGGTACACACAGGTCTTGTTTACCCAGGGGTACAAGGAGGTCACATCAATGTAATGTATTTGTTGATGGGGCGTCACCCGATGGTACAGTTTCACGGCATTGGTACGACCCCCGCAGAAAGCGTCACGGGGGTTCAGAGGTTCTGTCAACTCAAGGGTCCCCAGGTACGTACGGATGTCTAAGGAAGTGTCTTTGAGACGGGTCCAATCACATTCCCACATTTCCACGACATGGTATCCGAGCTCTTTAAATTGTCGGATCCTTTGCTGGGTGGTCTCGTAGACATCTTGCATGGTTCGATCATAGTGACGTAGATGGCTTTCGTGACGAATGGGGAAACAGCGACGACACCCATGCCAGAAACAGCCGTGAAATTCGTAGATGGTGTTGGTACTGGCATCGAAACCATCGACATGGAAGTTAGTGCCAGGGATGCAATACTCGCCGGCATTACGGGTATGTTGAACGCTTTGTTCTTGGGCACACCAGGTTAACCATTCCAGGGCCACGTTGGAGTAGTTGATGTTGTTCTTCCAACCACGCACGGGTTCACTGGCAATACTGTTGGGGATCATGCGATTCATGCGTAGATCGCGGTTACAAGCAGAGGCAATGGTGATGTGGTCGAAGGGGTTGAAGCCCGTGAGCGTTTCAAACAACCGTTTGAATGTCAAACAACCTTCTTTCAAGAGACGTACATCGGATTGGCAGTACTTAACCAGTTCTTTGCGGAAGTGAAAGACTTTGTCGCGTTGGTCTTGATGCCAGGTTTCCAAGGCTTGCTTGCCTTCGGGGGACATGGTTTCAGGCATGTAGTAATCGAGGGCCGGGATGGGTCCTACGTAGTTTTGATGGTCTGGATGATTGAACTTGTGGGGGAAGTACCCTTTGCGGAGTTCTGTCAATCCAAAGGTTTTGGGAAACGCGGACAGAGGCATCTGGAAGAAACTCAAAGAGTCGATGAAGCGGATACGGTCATGCTTGACTTGCAAGAGTTTACACCCGTTCCGGAGCTGCTCGACGATCCTATTGTCGCCATAGTATTGATGAATGATAAAGTAGCCATCGTACCCTTGGAAGTTATGGGCCAACACATTAACTTGGCGGGTATCATTTAGTGTCAAAGTATCCAACCATTCCAAGAAATCTCGGACGCAATGGTTGCCATGGAAACACACGGGTTGGTCGTCGTCGTCTTCGGTTTCGGCCACCACGAGATTCGCGATGTGTTGTTCTTGGGGTTGCATGGCTTCAATATCAAAGAAGACATGAAGGGGTGGGAGGTTGTCGTCGTCTTCCTCCTCCTCGGGGGCGGCATCCACCCTACGTTTAGGGCGAGGCCCTCGTTGTCGTTTCCTCTTTCTTTTCTTGTCTTGAGTGGCTATTTGAATAAAACAACGATGAGTTGCACCGTCCACGTACTCATGACAACAGGGACAATCCATGTAGCCGCATTGATGGTTGTCCATGTGGTGAGCAGGAAGTAGTATTAGGCATTGAGCACACCGACGGCGCCGAAAGCAGACGGAGGAGTCTAGGTTGGTCACGGGTTTGCCGGTGTGGTCCTTGACGAGATGCATTTGGAAACAGGTGTCTCCAAAAAAGTCCCGATGACATTGTTGACAACGTTGAGTGGCTTTCTGGCCTCGAGGGTACGCCTCCAGGAAATCAGGACAGTCTTTTTGGCAACAGGCCCTGCAATGACGTTTGTTGTTGCATCGATGCTTTCCCTCCTCGTTATAGGGTTTCCAACAATGGGCACAGACGTAACTGGATCCGAAAAAGCCTGGCAACTTGGTAATGACATCATAATGACCTTTCTCGTGCAACAGGATCAATTGTTTGTCTTGAAGGGGGCCAAAGGTGGTGATATGATAAGAACGGTCGGCATCCACCAACAGGATCTGGTAACCGGCCAGGGAAGGAGCGGTACTGAATTGGGTCAAGGCCTCGTAGCCACAAGGGCCGAGGGGCACCTGGGCTTCATTCTGGAGCTCCAGAGCTAGGGTTCTCTGGATTGTCCGTGCTTGTCGAATGGATGACCATTTCGGGTGTTGGTCCACTTTGGCTTTGGCAGTGACGAGGGCTCTGGCACAACAGAGTTCATCCCTGTTTTGAATATGAATAATGGAACGTTTCTTGGGTATTAAATTTCGTAGAGGTTGATGTCCGGGTTTCTCCTGGCGTCGGCGGCCGGTTCCTTGAGGGGCATGATGGACTTGAGTAATGGAGACTTGAAAGGAGTCGTCCATTTCAAATTGTTCATTGCTGTTGAGGGCTTGGGCTAAACGTTGGAATAACGCCTCGACACGGTCGCCGCCTTGGCGCCATTCTCCTGCACGTAATCCCCAGCCCTGAAAATTATTATGGAGTCTGTTGGAGGCGATGGTAAAGTACAGGCGATCTTGATCGTGGAGGGGTGGTGTGGTGGTGGTCAACACTTGATTCACCGCGCGACGTAACCCCTCTTCTAGAGCCCGAGTCATGCTCTGATTGGGAATGAAATTCCCCCTTTGGCGTAACCGGGTGTTGAAATGACGTTCCCGTACTCCCAGACGGTTGCTCAAACGATCGACATAGGGTTGGAGTTCAAACTCGAAGACACCCTCCGCATTGGCATCCAAACCTCCCCCAGTTTGTTGAAGAAGATGGGTTTGAAACGCACGTTGGCGTTCGAAGCGATCCAAGGCCTCTTCACAAATCTCATCACTGTCCGGCATGTCTTCGGTACATGGTCCCACACAGGAAGTGGTCTCTTCTGGCTCTGAATCGGGCATCTGTAGGCCAAGGAGCGCCATGACCTCGCTTCTAGCGAGGCCACTAGGCCCTGCTTCCTCTTCTTGGCGAGAGGACATGATCAGATGAACTGACTGGAGATCGGGGCTCTGTTTTTATAGAGAACCAAAAGGTCACGTGGGAGGGGAAGGAGCCAATCACTAAACAGGGTGCCCCCCTGAGAGGGGGTGCCCTAGGGAGGGGTGGGACGAGGTGGGGGGACCCCCCTCCCCCCTCTCTAGTTAGGGTCCAGGGTGCATGACGGGAACGAATGAGAGACTATAAAACAGATCGACCCTCGAGGTGAGTCATCTCAAAATGGACGCTGGCCATGAGAAGCTATTAGAAACCTTTGAAGACTTTGAAGTCGATTTGGAAGTCGAAGAGATCTTGGAGAAAGTGAAGAGGGAGTTGGAGGAGGAGGAGGAAACCTTTGCTGAGTTTGCAGAAAGGTTAAAGCAACTGGAACCGGAGAAAGTCGAGGCGCAGAAACGCCGAGCAGAAGAGGCCGTTCGTTTGGAGGCATATTGTTACCCTCACATGACCTGTGACTGGTACATCGAGGGGCTGGATTATTGCTGGACCAACTGGCACCACCAATTTAAGCGGCCAGCCACACCTCCCCGAGCACCGCCACCCTCTCCCGATGTCCCGCGTAAGACAGTTCCGCACCCGCCGTCACAGATCCCCCGTCAGCTACCATCAAAGCGACGACGACGACGATGACTCCACCAACGACACCGACTATGACCCCCACGACGACAACGACGACGACGACGACTCCGACTATGACCCCCACGACGACGACGACGACGACGACGAGTACGAACGGGCAGTCCTCAGGGCTAAACGAGCACGCAACATGGTCAAATGTGCACGGTACCGGGCCGAACACCCAGAGAAAGTGGCCGCCTCCAAAAAAAAGTACCGAGAAAACAATCGAGAGTTCCTAACGGAGATGCAAAGGCTCTACCGGGAAAGGCATCCAGACCGTGTGGCGTGGTCCGCCCAGTGTTACCGGGACAAACGTCGTAAACAGCTGGCGACGGCCCGCCAGCGCTACAAGGCAAGGTATCCAGAGCGCGTGGCTGAGTGTAATAGGCGTTACCGGGAAAGGAATCGAACCAAGCTGGTGGAGGCCCAAAGGCTCTACCGAGAAAGGAATCGAGCCCAGCTGGCGGAAGCCCAAAAACGCTACCGGGAAAAGAATCTGGAACACCTCCTGGAGAAGGAGGAACAATATCGGGAGACCCATCGAGAGGTGTTGAGGGAGAAAGAGAGGTGTCGTCGAGCCCGCCTGCGGGAGAAAAAGAGCACTCGAGCCCGCCTGGTGGAGAAAAAGAGAACTCGAGAGAAAATGGAGGCTTTAGGACCTTTGACATTAACCATCCCCCTGACGGATTATTTGAAATCCGTTCCTGTGACGCAGGAATCTGTGGATACAAACGGACCGCCCACGGACTCTCATACTGTGTTTGATTTGGATTCGGGGGGCGATACAAACGGACCGCCCACGGACTCTCATACTCTCTTTGATTTGGATTCGGGGGGCGTGCAAGTTGCGGACTCCCCTGATTGGGAGAATGTTTCGTATTTGCAGGAGTTATTGAAAGACATGTCACCCGAGGATTGGCAGCAGGTCATGAACAATGTCGAGGCGTTTGATCTGGAGACATTGTTACCCCCTGAAGACCTCGTTCATGACATGTCATCCGACGAGGGCGTGGATTTATTGTTTGATTTCATGTCTTAACCCCCTCGTCTCTGGCAGAACATCCGTGTCAGTATTTGTGAGAGAACAAATGAACTTGACAACTCATCAATCAAAATGACACAAGTGACATTGTTTTTTATTTTATCTGGATTGTCTACACCACAATGGGTTTTGTCTCGCCAATCCTGCTTGAGACTCAACACGAACTACAGAAGACTACCGAACTGCAGAATAACAATGTAACATTTTTTGACGTTTTTATTTTTATCAGGAGTGTCTACATCACAATGGGTTTTGTCTCGCCAATCCTGCTTGAGACTCAACACGAACTACAGAAGACTGCAGAATAACAATGTGACATTTTTTACTCAACATGTTAATTAAATGGTTACAATTTTAAACGTTTCTTGGCTTGCATGATTTTCTTGACCACCCGTTCCGTCTTGTTTTTCTTGCCGGGTAAGCGATCAATGGCTTGGATCATCTTGGTATCGGCTTTCCATTTATCTTGCAAATTCTTAGCACGGCTGTAATCAATGTCGTGTTGCTTAGCAATTTGGTCCAAACGATTGATCCCGGGATCCCCCCGTTTCAGACGTTTAGCCAAATGGGTGCCAGGGCCCATGTATTGATACCCAGGCCAATGAAATTCCTTCCCCGTTTTCGCAATCCATTTTTGGACATCCAAGGCCCCTCCTCGTTGTCGGCGTCCCCTTCTCCTCCTCTTAGCGGGCATGTTTTATTCACTGTCGTATTGCAAACGTCTCCGTCGGGGTTGTTTGGTTTTGGTCCAATCTTCCCAACCGGGTAAGGGTTTCAATCGTTGCACTTCCCGGGAGACGCCTTTGCCTTTGCCTTTGCCTTTACCACTTTCGGCTAACTTTTTTTCCAAAGCCTTGCGCTGTTCTCGAATGACTTCTAAACGCGATCGGCTATCCCCTCGACTGGTAGAAGGTCTCTCTTCTCCTCGACTGGTAGAAGGTCTCGGTTCTCTCGCGCCTTCCCTGGTAGCAGGGGTAATGGTGGGTTTGGGAGCCGACGGGCCTCCTTTTATCATGCGCTTCAACCATTGTTCCACAGGTCCCGTCACCAAATCCCCGGCTTCTTCTTCTTCTTCGCCTGGTGGACCACCCGGGGCACCCGCGGCACCAACCCCCACCCCGCCAGGAAATTGACGAATGCGTTTGGTTAACTTGATTAATTCTTGACTCAACGGTTTGGTTTGAGCATTAACCAGGGCTGGGGGTAATTGGGGGTTGGCTAATAACACATGTTTTTTGGCGGCGAGCGTCGCGGCTTTGTTCAACAAGGCATTTTCGGTGAGTTCTCCTTTGTAATATTGAATGAGTTGTTCCAAGTCCTTTTGGGGAATCATGTACACCTCGTCCATGGTCTTCCAATGCACGACAGCTGTCACAACAGGTGATATTTATGCTTCCATGTCTTGATGCGTTAACGAACACATTGACATAACACCTCGTGAAGTCCTTGAAACAATCCGCTTCCTTTTTGTCGGACTAACCACTGACGACGTTTTTTGACGGAATGTCGACGACGTCCCAAATCACGGAGTACCTTTTTATAGGGTTGAAGTTTAGCCAGCATGGGTGGGGTGACAGGAATCTTGTTTTTTAAAAAGTTCAAGACCAGTTCACTCACAGCATTGATTTGATCGGCATTGGCATGTTGTAACAACTCTTGACGTTTGGAACCATTGGCTTCTTGTAACATGGACCGTAAAAACGGGAATTGACGTCGAAGACGTTGCATCCTTTATCGATGACGACGACGATACCGTTGATTGGCTTTTTGAATCGTGCGTTTTATACGTTTATCCGTTTCCAAGGCCGCGGCTTTCCCCAATCCTACCATAGCGGGCACCAATAGATTTAAAAAACCGCCTCGTTGACGACGGCGTCGTCGTCTTCTCCTCCTCACCATGGTTGACCCGTCAATAGACGTTGAAGGGCTTTGTCTTGTTTGATCACGTCTCGCGTCTCTTTATAGCCTTGACGGGTATTGCGTTTGAAATCGGACCACCAACCCCCACCTCGTTGTCGTCGGACATGTTTTACATTATCAGTAATGCCTTTCAAGGCTTGACCCCCTAATTTGCCTAAAGCCAGTCCAAACCCAGGGGCGGGACCTGATAGAAACATACTCATGCCATGGGCAATTTTATCCACCAAACGGGGTTTGCGACGCATTAAAGCCCCTCCTCGTTGTTTCCTTTTTCTGCGTTGACGTCGAAGACGTTTCATTGGATACAACACTTGTTAGGTTTTTTGGCATAGCCTTTGTCGATCAACCAACTGTTGTACCCTTTGGTACCCCCTCGTCTTTTATACGCTTGATATTGTTGTTTGTACCCCGATACCATCTTTCTCCCTTGGGCAGCACTCATTTGCGGTTTTTTCAAGGCTTTGACCAAATCACTTGTGACTTCATACCCCTTTTTCACGTCGACGAACCAAGGTATGCCTTCTCCTTGCTGGGTTCTTCTTTTTGTCCGTCTTCTTCTTCGGGGGGCCATGGTTCTAAGAGTGTGGGACTGGGAGGGAGCGGCTTTTTATGGATCCAATAGTCTTTGGGTCTCAAGGGACGAGGACATCCATCTACATAGCATAGGGCTTCCAAGGGTTGGTACACAAAATGACCATGGTAATCTTGGACACATCGTTTGGGTAATGGAGGGGTGAAATCCACAATGGTATCATCCAAGGTTTGCATCTTGATTAAAAATCGTTCCAGATCCTCCAAGGGAATACCCCGCACATGGGTTTTCAATTCGGTCAAGGCTTTGGCATAGGTGGTAAACGCAAATCGACTCATGGTCACTTTAAATCGGTATTGTTTAAAATCATTCCATCCTTTGACCACGGTCCCCACGGCCGCCAAACAGGCTACCAACGTACTGTTTTCCAATAGCGGGCCCGCAATCATACCAGCGGCCATCAGGAGTAAGGCCAACCCATTGAACAAGGCATTGATACACCTGTAATGATTCAACATTTTTCGATAACACCACCATTGTTGATGATAAAAGGCATACAAGGAATCCATCCGTTGTAATAATTCTGGGGGGAAGGGAAGACCATGTTGTTTCGATCCATTCAATAACGACACGACGGTTTTCATCCTCACGGCGAAACACGGGACGACGAGGTTTGTACGCTCGGTGCTCCTCCTTGTTTATAACTGGTGACAATGCTATTGGTCATGGTGACATTAGCAATTTCACGTCCTTGGGCCAATTGTTCTTGATCTTGTAACAGCATCCGTAAACGTCGTTGTAAATCTGCTTGACGCAAGGTACGAGGGGGTGGAGTCCGAGATCCTCGAGGAGTGGAGGGGGTGGAGGAAGGTGTCCTAGGTGAACCGGGGAAAAGTTGTCGTCGTCGTCGTCCGCGTCGGCCACCACGACGGCCACCACCACCACCACCACCACCACCACCACCACCACCACCACCACCACCACCAGCACCTCCACCTGCTCCACCACCAGCACCAGCACCACCACCACCACCACCACCACCACCAGCTACACCTGCTCCACCACCACCAGCACCACCAGCACCTGCTCCACCACCACCAGCACCACCAGCACCACCACGTCCACCACCTCTAGTCCTAGGACCACGACGTCCCCCACGTCCATTTCCACTTCCCCCACGTCCATTTCCATCACCCCCTGCACCCGCTGCTGTTCGACCACTTGGTGCTGTTCGCCAACCAGGTGGACTTCTCGGGGACTCCGGGGTGGTCTGGGGGCTATGGAATGAGGCTGAATGGGATGCTCGACTTCCTACCCCGGCTGGGGAAGAAGCCTGTGCAGCGGGCGCACCATTCAGATCGGGCCAACCGGCGACTGTCCTGGGGGAGGGGAGATTTCTCAACAACTCACTGAGGGTATTGGGGTGCATTTCCTCCATGGCGACGTCGAGAAGGCCTTCGTCTCCCGTGAAAAAAAGTTGTTGCATGGTCCCTGGGGACATTTGATTGCCGCTGGCCGCCCCCACCCCCGCCGGGGACACGGTATCGTACGATTGCGGAGGTTGACGGTCATCATCATCGGCCATGGTTTGCTTTTCTCTTTTTACCTGTTCCAAGGGGCTCCCTTTATAGTCGTTTTTGATAGGTGCGAGTCCATCCTTCGTCTTTTAACAGGTGACTCAACACCCGTTGTTGATCGGACGAGGAGGGATGTAAATCCAAGACCAAATAGCCATACGGTCGTGTCGTGGCTTGATGAAACGTCTCCAACGTGTCTTTCCACGTGGTCGGAAACGATTGCAGCATGACATTGCGTACCCCTAATTGATCTCGGGGGTTCTTGAACGCTACAATGTAATGGGCATTGCGGGATATACTTTTAGCATAGCGACCCACGGGAAACATGTCTTGGCACAAGTAGAGCACCGTCACCCCTTGATGATGCGAATGTTTGGTGAATAAATCCAACACGCGTTTATCGTGACTCCCTTCGTCCATTAAATCATCCAAGACCAGGACCCCCTGTCCTTCAGGAAACCATTGCACTAAGGCCTCATGATCGGGAATCCCTTCGTGAAACACCACCCCTTGATCTTGCATGCTTCGAAATCGATCTTGCCAGGCCCCATAACAATAATGCATTTGGGTCGGTGGGGTGTCAAACAACTCCGGGTTGTCTACCAAGAGTTTTTCCGTAAACGCGGTTTTACCACATCCCGAAGGACCCACCACCAAGATAGAGGAAGGCGTATGAAAACGAAACGGTTTCCCCGTTTGCATGATGATGACGAACTACCCAGTTTAAAAAAAAAAGGCACCTTTTTATTGGAATCGGTGGGACTCGAACCCACGCACGACCCGATCCCTATCTGAATCAAAGGTCCAAAGGCTCTACCCACTGAGCTACGACTCCGACACCACTTTTTTCCAACAAATTTTATTTAAGCATTACATTGATGATACGGATGACAACAGAGTTGATACCATCTGGCTTCTTGGCCTACAATCAATTGTTGAAGGCGTTGACCGGCTTGATGGTCATTACTAACATAATCATGATCCGAAAACTCATTTAAAAACGCTTGCAAGGTCCGTCCACGGGCTTTGGCTTTCAAGTACAACAAGGCGTAATCACCACAACTCTTGCTTGTAATGGCTTGGAGGGACTTGCCATTGGTCACCACATACTTCCAATGTTGGACGATCCAATCTCGTAACGGGGTCGCTTGCACGTACGTGTCCAATGGCAAAGCATAACTGTCCAGGACTTCACACACCTTTCCATCGGTCCACACCGCTAACCAATGTTGTCCCGGTTGATCGTGTGGGTCGGTGTTCACAATGTACCCTTGAGGGGTAGTCTTGACAGGACTCTTGGGTAAACGATCACAGGCCACCGTCCCGTAAAAGACCGGGTTCAATTGGGGGTCGTCTCGGGCTAAATAATCCAACTGCACATTATTCAAGGCCACATGTTCCATTTCTTCAGTGTTGGTAAATGTTATACAACACGGCTCCGTTCCTGTCAATCTCCAGCAAATTCTCAAATTCTCCATACACGAGTACGGTTATATTGACACCGGGGGCAGCTCCAAATTCCAAGTCCAGTTGTAAATCGCCTGTTTGCTTGGGGTTGAGGTTTTGACTGTCAGCACATCCATTGGCCACATTGTCAAACATGTACAAGGTACAATTTTTATCTTGGCCCCAATCCAGCAGTTCTACCATATTGCCTTTCTTTTTACACCAAGCACCACTGGCTTGCAGAAAACGGAAGTAACCTAGATTATCTCGGGTGCCATTGTCATGCACTAACTGGAGGGTTTCATAAGGGTATTCTTCTCCTCTGACAATCTGTTTAATGGAACTCAGACCAAATTTCTGGAAACAGAACGGATCTCGGGTCACATCTCCATTGAAGGCACGGCTGTCCAGTAACCCCACAATCAATCGGTCAGGTATTCTGTTTTGAAACAGGTTGGGGATATCAAAGCGGACCAGGTTGTTTTGCATGCTGAAAGTCCGGATTTCACTGCGGACGGTCGGGTAAGCCGCCACTTGGCCTTCATTGTGTCTTTTGCTAGAGATACTCTGGTAGATGGCGTCATTCAAACGCAGTTGGCAGAGATGAAACCGTAGTTTCACATCCCCTTCCATCAATCGACCAGCTAGACCCACTCCATTCAAAAACAGGCTGGGGCCATTGAAATGAAATTTCATCTTGATTTCGATACCAGGCACCAACAATTTGCCGGTATGAAAGACTTCCAAGTGCGGGGTAAATACTAGACTGTGGGTGGCACCTGCAGCATACTTGGCGGTTTCGGCTATCATGGCATCCAAGGCTCCTTTGTGATTGGCAGGGAGAGCGGTATAGGCTGCATGCGGTCCAGCTTTGTTAGTATTGTTGGCAGTCCATTCGGGTGGGAAATCCACTTGATTGAACCATCCTTGGGGTCCTAACACGGTCTTGCCATCTTCTCGGTCATAATTCAACAAGGTTTCTAGGTAAGCTTTGTAATGATACGTGTCGGATTGTGGACTGATCAACGTGCCATTCAACTGCAAGTCAATTTGCTTGATGATGGAATGGGCCAAATTATTGACGGGCCACAATTTCTGATTGGCCACCAAGTTCCCGGCATCGTCCTTTTTCAAACTCAATTCCATGGTAAAGTAACTGCGTCCCAAATCCACAAAATCGTCCAACCCTGGAATGATGAATTCCATGGGATTGATACCCGTGGTGGTGGGTTGGATGGTGACCATGCGATAGGCATTGATGCTAATGTCGGTCGGTGGCACCTTGAAAATCCGTAAGGCAGGGTTGACGGTCCCTTCGGAACTCGGATGCGCTGGGGCAGCTTCGGTCATTTTAGCGGCGTCGTCGTCGAGTGGTACCCCGTCGTCGTCGTGAGGGGTTTTTATAGCGTCGTCGTGGTCGGGCTAAACGTTGTCTCAAATCAAACCCGGGGACTCTCATGACCTCGGGACTTAACCATCCACCACGTTGTCGTCGTCGTGGCATGAGTTTCCAAAACGGATACAGTCCACCCCATTGAGACAACCCTCGATTACTACGAATCCGTCGAGGTCGTGAATGCACGGGTTCCATTAGACTCCCAAAATATCACGTGCACGTTTGGTTTGTTTGGGAAATAAGGCAGTGGCTACACGCACGGCGTCTTTCACGTTCTTATGACTCAACGCTTTCTTGGCTTGTTTGGTGATTTCCTTTTTAAGGACTTGTTCGGCTTTGCGTTTGACACCGCGTGTCAAACCCGTTTCCAAGCCTCTCTTGATATTACTAGGCAATTTTAAAGGATTTCGCGTCCTTATAAGACCTTGCAACCCCCCACGCATCAGATCCGTCATCACTCCTTTGCCTTGTTGATCATACCACTCGTCGGTTCGAAATCGGGTCAAACTTCCCCCACGCATGGTGCCTTCTTCTTCTTCACCAGGGATAAACGTTTTGTTTAGGCTTTATGGGACTCCCCTTTTTATACCGTCATCGTCGCTTTTTCCGAAAAGCGGCTTCCAACCCTTTTTTAGCCCCGTAACTCGCGGCACCACTTGCAGCACCCAACGCCACAGCTTTCCCTCCAGCAATCAAGGCTGGAATGAGGGCGGCCAGGGGCAAGAGACCCCCTCGTTGCCTTCTTCTTCGTCTCCTTCGACGCACTCTTGTCTTGGGCATCTTGTCATTGCGACACTCCCTTGGCCACTCCCTTTTTATGTCTTTTTGAAGTGTAACGTGACAATGGTATGACCTTCACCAAACTTGACCAAGTCTCCTCCGGCACCAATCGTTTCAGCCACTTGAACGTGAATCATTTCCACCACCTCGTTACGAAGAGACATGTAATGAATGTGCAACGGTTCAAAATACAGGGTGCCACGTGCTTCTCGCTTGTACTGGATTTCACGCAACAAATCAGTCACGCGATTGCCTACCATCATACTGCCTGCCACGTCAGAGTACACGTGCAACGATCGTGTGGGTTCCCCCACCACGGAACGAAACGCCGTATTCAAGTTGGTGAAACGCCAACCACAACTCATACTCAATTCCATATAGTCTTCCACTCGACTGGTGGTCCAAAACACCGGGTTCCCCTCCTTATCGGTGATATCCTTCCAATCGCTGTTGTTGGTGATGTCGGGGACTTGATCCCCCATGAAGTCTTGCTGTAAGTTGGGCCCCAAAATCCATCCGCTGGTGATTTTACGTAACCATCCCATCTTGGCAGCTAACTTGGTATGAACGGCAAAGGAGGGCGTGCGAACGGAACCATCATGAGAGACGTTCGTGTTGTCAATCAGCAGATCCTCCCCTTCCCAACGAAACTTGACGTACGTGTGTTTGCCTTTATCGTCCAAAAAGGTACCCCCTTGGATAACCGATTCCCGTCGTTTCTGTTCCACATGAGTAATGGCGGCTTTCATAAAACTCACCCCGTCCACCACCCAATCCCAGTCTTTAATATCATCAATTTTGGTCACGGCCGCTCCATATTTGTTGTAGGTACCTCCGCTTTTACTGGGTGCTTTCAGGTGCCATTTGATACCTAAGACGTGTTGTCCTTTCATCACCAACTGATACAAATTGACGCGCGCATCCGGTAAGGAAATGGCGCTCAACCCCACTTGCCATCCACCCCCTGTGAGCTGTAACGGTTGAGGTAAACGAATCTTGAAGGAATTGGCTTGGTTGTTGGGAAATTCACGTCGGTTGGCATGACTCGGTAACGTCACGTAGAACGACATTTTGTCTTCTTCACACCACCACTTCCCTTTTAAAGTGGAGGGTCAGGAGGGTACGCCCTTCACCAAATTTCACCAGATCCCCATTGGTTTCGGCCATCTGGGTTTCGACGATTTCCACCACTTCGTTGCGTACTGGGATATATTGAATATGTCGAGGTTCAAAGTGGGTGGTGTTTTGAGGCTGGTACTTGATTTCTCGTAAGAGATCGGTGATGCGACCCCCTACCATGCTGCTGGTCCCTACATCACAATACACGTGCAAAGGACGCGTGGAGGGAAATTCCAACGAGGGACGAAAGGTCTTGTTCACATTCACAAACCGCCAATTACACGTCATACTCAAGTTCAGATAATCCCCATCCACTTTCCAAAAGGCGGGCTTGTTGCTGCCATCCAGGACATCGGACGGGGTGGGAATGGAGTCCGTATGAAATTCTTGCAAGAGATTGGGCCCCAATCGATACTGGCCGGGGGACACTTGTTCAATCCATCCCATTCTCAGGGCCAAGGTTCGGCCCCATAACACGCGTGCCACTTGTCGTGTGTAATCCACATTGACGGTATTCAACAACAAATCCCCTTCGGAGGTCCATTCAAACGTCGGGTACAATTTGACGCCATTGTCCTCGGCCCATTTGTTGAGGGGTTTGGTTTGTTTGGCACGGGCTTGCACGTAACGGTACACCAGTTGATGAAAAAAGTGCGATCCCGTCAACGAGGCCATCTCCTTTCTCATATCTCGTCCGTACACAGTGAGTTCGCGACGTTCATGGTACCAGTGATCGTTCCCAAAATCGTCTTTGGTATACACCCGTTCGTGCCATCGTACGTACAACAGAGGATGGGAATCACCCACGCCTCCTTCTTCCGCTACCACGGGAATGGTGGGTAAGGATAAACTCACCATACCCACCATCCATCCTCGTCCCACAAATCGGATGGGTTTAGGCAATCGGTTTCTGAAATGATGACTCTTGTTCCCAGGAAACTCTTTGGTACTCGCATGACTCATCAACGTCACGTAAAAGGAAGAGTTGGGCACCAACGTCATTGTTTTAGCGGCGTCGTCGTCGTTTGCGGGGTTGAAGGGATGTCACGTCTCCACGAGCAATCCAACTATTGTACTTGTCGGGCCACCCTTTCCACTTGACCAACCAACGACCTTTTTGTCGCTTAAGTACCTTCTCAATCCGAAACACCTCGGACACATGGACTTTTTGTAAATCCTCTTCATAAAACGTACCTTGGACGGGGGTCTCATCCCATTCGCGAATCTTATACGTGGGGACAGGGCCAGGGATCACACGATGCACCACAAACACTTCTTCGGTCCAACCGGGTAAATACCCTTTTTCAAAGGTACGATGAATCGTATTGAGTCGGACATGATCCCCCACCTTCAATTGGGGTTTTTTGTAGCCTTTCAATCGTTTGGCATACAATCGTTTCCACACGGCTTCTTCGTTGTCCCACGTCACGTTTTCGGGGGGCATACCAATACTTCGATGACGGGTGGCATTATAGCCTTGCACCAACTCGGGTAAGACATTGTCAAATTTCAACGTGTTGGCCGCGGTCAAATAACGGTATAACCGTTCTTTCAAGGTGCGGTTAAATCGTTCCACCACACTGGCTTTGGCATCCCCTTCGGTCGAAAAATGATGGATGTCTTGCTCGTCGACCCATCGTTGAAAGGTCCGATTATAAAATTCTTTCCCTCGATCCGTTTGCAATCGATTCGGGTGACGTCCTCCTTGTCTCACAATCTTCTCAAAGGCTTTCACGAGGGCCACCCCGGTTTTGGTTTTCAACGGTTCGACCCACGCGTACTTGGACAACACATCCACGACGGTCAACAAGTAGCGTATACCCCGATTATGTTTGGCCAAACGTTGTACTTCCACTAAATCCGCGGCCCATTGATCATCCAAGCCCCCTACGATCACGGGTAAGGTAGCAAAACGACGACGTCGGGGTTTATGCAAGGTGTAACCCACATCCTGTTCCAACACCTGTTGGGCTTTTTTCAAAGGGAGACCCTGGGCTTTAGCAAATCGTTGCACCCCACCTAAACTCCCCGGGGCACCAGGATCATGGTAACGCTTCAACCATGGTTGCGAGACATTGGCCTTCTTCTTCGTCGTTGACGAAACCTTGGTTTTCTTCTTCAACCATGAGGACGACGAACTCCAGCGTGGGGTTCTCTTTCGAGGGGCCATACTTTTTGGCATTCACCCCATAAGGTCGATATGGTAGGGACCGTGTGGGGATGCGCCTTTTGAATGATTCGATACCATCGCCATGCCTCTGGGTGAGCTTTTAACCATAAGACAAACACCACCCATCGATATAGGTTGTGGTCCACATGGGTTTCTTCAAACAGGTGAAGAGGATGCGTGTCCTCGGGACATGGGGGTATGGGGATTTGAGACCCGGGTTGATGATCATATAAGACTTGACAAAGGGTTTGATGACATTGCCATTGCCCCAGGGACAAGACAGACTCCCACGCATCACACACAGACTCCATGGTGACATTGATAAAAAATTTTATTCGTTCTCTCATTTTAAAAGAGACCTAGACGGCCGTAACTGACGGTCTCTAGACCTTTCTGCCAGTTCTCCACACTGTCACTGTACTTGGGGGGTGGTGGTGCCGGGGCCACCATCATTTCTTGACGGTTCTTGAGCTCTTGAATTTCTCGTAACAATTGTTTCTCATAGTCTGTCAGGGGTCGTTCTCGTTCGACGTCCTCTTTCCTTCTGACTGGAGGACCAGGGATGTCATAGCCCCTCTTGGGATATCCTTGAGCATCACGGGTGGGTGGTTCAGCTTGTTGGTCGGCTTTTTTGGGAGGGTTGTCATGAAACCACGTCCAGTACTTGGGACCCAAGGGTTGATCGGCCCATCGGAAGAAGCCACACGTTTTCTTGGAACAAGTCAGAAACAACCGATCGGGGTTCTGGGTCGAATGACTCTGTTGAAGCGTGGCGGGTTCACGGCAAAAGCATTGCAAACCACCCCACATGTCCAACACTTCTACATGAGGTTGACTATACACGGCTTTCATATACTCCAGAACTTGATCTTGACCACAAAACAGCAAACACGGTTGCATGGGACATTTCACATACTTCCATCCCTTTTGAGATTCTCGGGCCTCCAAACGCACCTCATGGTAAGGACATACCATAGTGTCCACTGAACTGGGAGGATCATACACGGTCGTCAAGGTGAATTGAGGTGATGGGGGTGATTGCTCCACCATGTCATTCAATTCTTTCATCATATCTTCCACAGCAGCTCGGGTGTCTTCCACCACGTCGCACACCACAGGATCACAGTCCACGGGCGTCATATGTTGAATGCTCTTCTTCTTCTTCTTCCCCTCTGGGGGATGGGTTGATTTTCTCTTCCGATCGGTGGACATCGTACTCAAAGGTTGATGTCACCCCTACCGACCATGCCTTTTTATACCTTAGACCCTTGACTGTCATTGGTCAGCTTATCCTAGCCATATAAGGACTTGTTATCTTCCCATTGGTCAGCTTGTTCAATCCAAATAAGGTCCTCTTGTCTTCCCATTGGTCAACTGCCCCTATTTAAGACGGTCCCTTGGTCACTAGATCTTCATTCTCAAAAGCCATGCCCCCAGACATCATGATCGGAGAACAAGATCTCGGTGCCTTGGAACTGCAAGTGGGTCATGGCCATGTGGTCTATACAGGGGGAGCCAAAGGTACGGATGCCCTCGTGGAAGAACAGGCCAAACACTTTGGGATGCAACTAGAAGTCCTGGTCCCCCCGAACCATCCTCGATCCACTTTCATCACCCCTTCTACGGTGGAAGTCCTGATGCTGGCCAACCCCCATCTTCACCAGGCAGCGGAGAAACTAGGCAAACAAATGCCCAGTCATTTTTACACCCTGCAATTGCTGCAACGCAATTATCAATTGGCCAAAAAAGCCCATACCATCTATGCCTTTGGCATCTTGGAACCGGATCATAAACGCGTGAAAGGAGGCACTGGTTGGACCGTGCAATTGGCTATGGATCAAGGCAAACCCGTCTACCTGTTTGACATACCCAGTCAATCATGGTACCGCTCGGACCATTACTACCAAGTCAATGAGAATGCCGCCACCCTGGTCACTGGCAGTCAATTTGTCCCTTGGGGACCTAAAAAGCCCACCCTACATCAAAGCAGTGCTATTGTGGGATCCCGGGATGTGGACGAGAAAACCCGAGCCGAAATTCAAGCCTTGTTCAACCGCACCTTCTGTCTACCCGAGAACATTGATCAATTACGCATGGAACTGGAAGACTTTCATTTGTAATTTCTTAGTTTTTACTTTTGGAATTGTACATAGCTTTCTTTTTTAATTTTTTTACTTTTTATTTTTTCAAATTGTAGATAGCTTTTTTCAATTGTACATAGGAGCGCCCCACCCGCGTGGCAAAGAAGACCAACCACCCTTTGTAACATCAACTCTTTTTTTAATTAAAAAATTTTAAAAAATGACATCACTGGTTTTGCACGTTCATCATAAATAGTTGGTCTTGACGCACAGTAGCCTTGACTCACAATAAAATGGGAGATCCCCTTCAAATTCTTCAAACTCTTGGAGTAAGTCGTCTTGACAGACTTCATGCTCGTGATCACAACCACCACCACCACCACGAAATCCTGGATTTGTGGCAGATCAAATCATCCTCGTCACTGTCCACCATCTCTTGCAGGCCCTTGCACGTGGATTATAAATAATTTGTCTTGACTCACAGTAGCCTTGACTCACAATAAAATGGGAGATCCGCTTCAAATTCTTCAAACTCTTGGAGTAAGTCGTCTTGACAGACTTCATGCTCGTGATCACCACCACCACTACCACGAAATCCTGGATTTGTGGCACCCTGTGCCCTGGTTGGTGATTGGTTCATCACCCCTCCCACGTGACCTTTTTTTCTCTATAAAAAACCGCCTCCACTCCCCGTTTTCACTCCCAAGCCAGCAAGCAGTCAAGCAAGCAAGCAAACAAGCAAGAATGTCAAGTAAACGGGATAGCGGTAAGTCATTTTATTCCTCATCTCTTTTCAACAAACCAATCTAAGTAGTTAGCCTGTTCTGGAGCTAACCGGGCTAGGTCCCACGTGCTCCAGGATTTAATTAATGATTCGCTTTCTCTATAAAAAAACAACCACGTCATGTCCGTTGACTTTTTCTGGAGAGTTGAGATGAAACTATTTTTTTTGTCGCCTCAAAAAAAATTTGAAAACCGAAGCGGTTCTGTTTAGCTTGCAATGTTTTCCCATTCCCCGCGTTGTTGTGAAAAAATCCTTTTCTACCCGAAAGACTATTTGATTTATTTTTACTCACTCTCTGTATTTCTTTTCTCCACAGTCCAACGATGTGCTGACTGTAACGCGGTGAGACAAACGAGATGACAACTCGTATTTTCGCCGAGAAGAAAGCGAGCGGCTTGTTGAAAACAACAAGCAAACCTCCACGCAAAGTAAGCATCATTTTTTTTTCTTACTGTCAGCTAAAAAAATATATAGATTTAGCCAAGCCTAAAAGCGGAACTCCATATCTACCGGTTACCATCGGCCGCCTATAAATTCTTCAGAATTAATCTTGTTTACTGTTGTTAACTTAGGTACTTGACCTCGTTAATTACTGTATAGTTTTATTAAGCGTATCATTTTAGTATAAACTTAGAGTTATAATTCTGTTTCGTGATTCAAGCAAATCTAGTTTATCTATTTGTGCTTTCACTTTAAGTTCGCTAGGCAAATTCATTTAATCGTTTATCGGCATTTTTCGTTTGTTTTGATTGCTGTTATTTTATTTGTCGCTTTGTATTTTGTAATTGGAGACGCGTGTTCGCTTCGAAACTACTAGAAATTCTCTTTTGGTTTTATTTACAGATTATTTCACAGTGTTGCACACATTTGACACATTTTGTCGTAAATTCAATCTGTTTACTGTGAATAAATTTAATTCTGTTTTACAACTGTCAATTGGAAAGCTATGTTCTTCTAATTCTGTTTGGCGACCGGATACGCTTCATTCGTTTTAAGTTCGCTAGGCAAATTCATTTAATCGTTGATCGGCATTTTTCATTTGTTTTGATTGCTGTTATTTTATTTGTCGCTTTGTATTTTGTAATTGGAGACGCGTGTTCGCTTCGAAACTACTAGAAATTCTCTTTTGGTTTTGTTTACAGATTATTGCACAGTGTTGCACACATTTGACACATTTTGCCGTAAATTCAATCTGTTTACTGTGAATAAATTTAATTCTGTTTTACAACTGTCAATTGGAAAGCTATGTTCTTCTAATTCTGTTTGGCGACCGGATACGCTTCATTCGTTTTAAAATACAAAGGTCATGCTTTAGGTCAGAATTATTTGTTCGCAAATTATTACTTTTCTGATCAACTTATACTCTTTCCCAGGGCGCGTGTTCCTTCCCAGGACATTGAACTTTGGACTCCGTGCCGCTGCCTGGCTTGCATAGTTCGTCATTGTGCCCTCGTCCTCTACCAGGTGCCTCTCTTCATGGAATCATGCCTCCAGACATCGTCGCAAGCCACCATATCCAGTTTAGACTTTGGACTCTGTTTTCTCTCACTTGTTGTGAAAAAAAGTTTGACAATAAATTATTTTTTTTATTTTCTTGTTTTTCAGTCAAGGACCACCCCCGTTCCCACCATTGGACTTTGGACTTTGAGCCCACGTTTTCTCAGCGGGTTTACTTCCCCTTGAGCCCACGATCCCTTTTTCCTACTCGCCAGCGGTTTCCCTTTCCAAATCACGTGACTTCCGGTTGCATGAGCCTGCGATCCCTTTTTCCGACTCGCCAGCGGTTTCCCATTCCAAATCACGTCACTTCCGGTTGCATGAGCCCGCCATCCCCTTTTTTTCCCACTGGTCAGCGGTTTCCCCCTATTAAAAAACACGTGACTTCCGGTTCCGGTCATGACGTCACCGACCAATCAGAAGCCTCCATTTGGGTCATACGAGCCCACATTACTACTGGGTTACCTTCATCGCGTTCGGATGTTCAGTTAACAAATAACATGAACTGCCCCTATTAGTCTGGTCAAAATTTATACCATCAACATTGAAAACGAGCAAACACCAAACACGCTTTAAATTATGGCATAAGTTTTGCGGATGCGAAGTAAGCCCATTTAAAGTTAGGCGCTTTGAGGAACGCAAAACAACTTGTTTTTCGGAAGCTTTTCGGATAAAATAGCCTTAAACCGACAACTGCTTCGCTTACTATTGAAAAGTTCTAGGACAACAAAATCGACAATTGCACAAACCGATCCGACAGTTAAAATTGAAAGCAATTATTCGCCGTAAGTGATGCTTGTGCAGTTGCCTTGCAACTGTGCTTTGACCTACTGTTATGAATAAACAAACACAAAATAATAAACAGAGAAATCATTTTTGAAAAAGTTTATTCGAAAACCCGTAAGTTTATACTTAAATGCAATTCGCATTACACTTCCAGCATGGCAAAATATTCTAAGACTACATCTGTCACAAATCTGAGCTCGTTTTCTAATAATTTTTTGAAGTCAAAAGTAAATGACACATTTCTAATGACATAAATTCAATTTCAAAATGTAATTTCTTTGACCGTAATAAATACTCAAAATCATGCACCTTAAACCCTTTAAAAACTTCACTTACTCGGTTGTGTTTCAGAACAAGGCAAGCTCTCCGCCGTGAAGAAAACAAAGCGATGAGGTCCTTTGAAGGCAGCTTTCGTAACTTGAAGTTTTCTCCTACTACCAGTATTCTTTTGAACTTTTTCTTTCCATTTATAGGTATTAAATGTTTCTTTCTCAAGTTTAAAACTACAGTACCGTCGAACAATCGTTTTGCTAAATAAACTTAAGCTTTTTAAAGAAACCTCTTTTTCAAAAGCGACAATGGTCATGCGATTTCCCGCCAAGAAAACGCCGGTTGCCCAAAAGCACCGCGCGATTTCCCGCCAAGAAAAGATGGCATTCTCCACTCCCGGTCGGGTTGCCTTGGGACTTCCCTCCCCCTCCCCCAGAGTCTGTACGGACGGTCGGACGGACGGACGGATGGACGGACGTACGCTGACGTCACAACCAAAATTTTTCGGATCGATAGATTACCAAATTTCCTTAGCAATGGAGCTCCGCTGGCGGGCTTTGCCTGCAGGCTCCGCTAAAAACGACTGCGTGGAAGGCTAGTTCAGAAACAAAGTGCAACAGTTATTTCTTAGAAGAATCAACTAAACAAAACAGAATAAAAGTTTTAGAATATACTGAGCCATGTGCATCACTCCAAACTCTATGTCACGAGTTTAGTAAAATCACTTTCACTGAATGAAAAACTTCAGCGGTGGGATGTAGCTGGCCACAACTCTTCGTATGTCTTATAGATTGTTGTGTTTTTATTAACAGGATGAAGGTAACGTAAACTTAAGATTTTCTTTGGTGTTAGTTACATTTAATTTGACAAACAGAGTCAAATGAATATGAATTTGAGGCAGTGGACAGACTTCGAATTTTAACCCTTAAAGCCCCAATAGTGACAAGCATGCAATTTCTCCTTGCAATATCTCTACTTGATCAAACATACAGGTCACGAGAATAAAGGAAATGATTACCAAACATGAAATGCCCTGATGTTTGTGCAAATTCTCTCAACTAGTACCATACAAAATGTATGGAGAACACTAAGGAGAATATGCATATTGATATTGGGGCTTAAAGGGTTAATTGTGCGTAATGAATTGTCTTAATATTATGCAAATGTGGTGGTACAAAGACTAGAAAATGATATCCTGATATAACGAAAACGTAATTTTGAATAATTGTAATGAATTTTATCGATGCATGTCAAAATTCCGTGTTGGTCTGATAATGGAAATAAATAGCTGAAGGACACAAAATATCAAAAGTTGAAATGTCTCAACATTAACTAAATTTATAATAGGACCAGGAACATCCTAAAGCATTGGAATCACAAACTCATTCCTCTCATTTGATATTGAAAACTTTCCTTGACTTTCAACCTTCAAACTTAACTTATGCAAAAGATTTAAAGAGCCGGTGAATCTTCAAATATTTCAACATTTCAGATACATCTTATTCTTTTGTCCCATTACTCTTTTGTCTCATTGCTAATTGGCCCTTGTTGCCTCGATCCCATCTGCAGAATACAAAGGAATATTTGGCTTAAAACGAGGCAACAAGGGCCAGTTAACATGGGGACAAAATAATAATGTATTTCCGCCATTTTGGAATAAGGTGTATGAAATTGAGCCCTGCATCGAAGCTCGCAAACTCGAGTCTTTTTCATCTCCAATCAGTCGTTTTCAGTAATTTCTGTGGGTTTCATTCACTACAATTCCGGCCGGTAATACAAATACATGGCATGATCACTACACGTTATTGACAGTAGTACCTATCAATGTTGAGCCCCAGGGTGTGGGGGGGGGGAGGCCCCCGGGAAATTGATATACAAGGCTGTCCCCTGGGTAGCGACTTTGAACATACATGGTGCCCCAATTATTTGACTTTCAGAGAAAAAGTTAATCTAGGGGCTAAAATTTGACATTCATTAGTTGTCCGGGGGCGGTAGGGAATTTGACTCTGGCTTCCCTTAAAATGTCAAATTGCCCAGGGGTAGCCCGACCCCCACCCCTCCCCACCCTGGGGCTTAACACTGATAGGTGCCTTATCACTTCTCGAAAACGTTAACTTAATTATGTCGCAAGTTCCTTGTCAGACAAGGAACTAATCCCCGCCGATAACACAAATATGTATACGTGGAATGATCATTACAAGTTATTCATAGTGGTTTCGCCACTTCTCGAAAATGCGCTTAACTTAATTATGTCGCAATAGAAGCCTACAGAGGTAGCCCAACAAAACGGGGTCCAGTACCGTTCGCTTAGTTCAATTTTCCTCGCTAGTAACTTGCTTGAATCCAGGTGTATCTGCAGTTTGTGATCATCCGGTTTGGTTATGTCAACCCGTTAATTTTTGAGTCAAAGCCTGTTAAGAGTGAAAATTCTCATCTTCAACTCTAGCTAGTGTTGTTTGAGAATTCTCAGCATCACGCAAACAAACACACTGAGAGTTTCTGTCGATTGCTTGTCCGCTATATATCTTTGTCTTTCCTTTCATCTTCATGAGCACCTCACCCCTCATCTGATGTACCAGCGTTGGAGGAATAGTGTGAAGTACTTGTCGCTGAATAAGTTTCACTGGCTTCGCTTTGCAGTGTTGGCTTTCGGCTGGAAGCTCTATTTTCTTCATCGGCTAACAGCCAAATGAAACAAAGAAGCTCTACGTCCTCTCTTATGGAGTCCTTTTCAATACTTGTCGTCAAAGCATCTAGTTTCTCCAAGACTTGTTCTTCGTGAGCATTGGAAGGATACTCAATGTTCGTGGCTAGCTTTTGTTTTTCATTTCTCGCCTTTAAGCTCTTCAAACGCCTTTTCTTCGTCAGTTTATCTTTGGGTGGGCTCTTAGTCTCTTTGTTTAGATGTTGTGCTTCAGGGGTTAGTTCCTTTTTATGCCAATTAACTGGACTAGTCTCGGGCAATTTTTCCAGTGTTGCTGATGGTGGTTTCTTCAGAGATTTTGCTTCAAGCGTACTGGAGCTATTGGTCGAAGACAATGTGCTTCTTTCCACGGTTTCCTCTTCTTTTTGTTCTTGATCAGAAGCCTTTTTGCCAAACCCTAGCATACCCACCAACTGTCCAACGATAAAGTCACCCAACTCAAACTCATCCGAATTTTTGTCGATGTCCTCTTTAGCGTACTCATACGAATCATTCAAGATGGCCATGAAGAAATTAACAACAATGAAAGACATCAGGGACACAAACGTGAAAGAAAAGAACGGCCCAAGGTATCGGTTGGCTCCTCGCAATTCTTCTAAATGCATGCTGCCACCCAGGCACATCAGCAGCTCAGCTGCCAGAGAGCGCAGAAAAGAGGAGTATTGGTATACGTTGCCACCAAAAGCCAACCGGCTAAGCTGAGCGTACGATACAAAAATAACAAAGAAAAGCACCGAGAAGGACAGCAGCAGCTCTCTGGAACTTCGAAGCGACTGCAGCAACAAAATGACATGCGGATTAAACCGGATCATGCGGAGAATTTTCAGTGTGGCGATAAACACTGTCAAGGCCAACACTGCGTTCTCTGCGTTGTTCCATGTGATCACGTCATGAAAGCTAACGTTCAAAAAGGGATTCTGCTTCAGCTTCAAGACTTTTTTGAGGATGAGCTTGGATTTAAGCACATAGAAAATCACCACCATGGAAGAAAAGGCTAGTTGGAGAATCTCGATGAAGTTCCACACATTCCGAAAATAAGCGCATCTTTGACGATACACTTTGTACACTTCTTGAAGGCAGGACACGAATACCAGGATGATGAACAAGAGCTGGCAAATCAGGTAAAACTGGTACAAACCGGATTCGGTACTGGTCAGCAATACTGTATCAATTCTTGAAAACGTGTTTCCATAACCAGTGGGCAGGATTTCGTAGTAATATGTTGCAATGCTCAGGTAGCCTGTGTAAGGATTGTAAATGGTGACTTCTAGTAAAACTGCGCGGGTGTAATGGTCGATCCAGCCATTCCGTCGCAGAGATGAGAGGATTGGAGTTGCCGTTTCTTTACTGTAGCCTAGATCAGCTACATACCCTCCGCTTCCATAGGCGTCAAAAAATCCCCAGCTTGGAGGTAAATGGAGGTCTTTTGGTGCGCTGTAGCGCCAGGCTGCCGGGCAGTGATCCGACACATTCGTTAACTGAGCAGTGATGTTTATTGGTATCCAGCCTGGGAGATATATCGGGGTCTTGTCCTCCTTTTCTGGGCTGTAGTAGTCATTGCAGTGTTTGATGATTGTTTGGACCTCAAGAGGAACTGTGCAAGAATCTGAAATAAGTGTAAAATGGCATATTTAATTCTACTGGTCATAACAAGCTACAGAAGTTAAAGCGCCAGGAAGTCAGATTTGTTTGTTGAAAGCCATGTAAATAGACTGGATCAACTGCTGAGTTTCTGAAGGTAAATATGAGAAACGGTAAAAGAAATCGAAGTAATAGACTACCTTGTGAAGTTGCTGAGCCACTGAAACGGCATAATCCGATTCACATCCAAATAAGAGTCAGTATTAAAATAAAGGCAAATCATAAAGTTACTGTCCTGTTATCTGGGGGCTTAATTAGCTTAATCAGAGATCAGGATTTTTCGAAGCGAAAGCAATGGGGAGGGGAGGGTGAAGGCGTGATAGCAGGTCATCTGGTACTGTGATAAACAATTCCAGTTCTCTTATCCCAGATTTTAATCAATGTCATGGGATTTGGGCAAGTAATTTTTCTATTAAGGTGATTCCATCGAAAAAGAAGTTGTAATGAGAATTTGTTGAAACTTTGCACAGTTACTAATTACACCTAGTACATTAAAAAAATAAAATAAAAAGAGGGGGTCACCGTGTCTGATTTCACGCTACGGGGCTGTAGTATATAGGTACTTTGCTATCTTTAGACAGCAATATTAAAAAAACCTATCCTTGTACTAAAGACACCCATTGCTTCAACAAAGTTATACCTAGCAATGAAATATAAGCATTATTCTTATGATAGAAGTACAATGTTACAGTGAAACGTCTTAGAATTGCCGTAACAATGAAACTAATTTGAAATAATAGGCAAATCGAGCGTCCGCACAGTTCCAGTGAAACGCCTAAAATCTGGCTGTAATAGTGAATCAACCGGAATATTTCAAAATTGAATAATGAAAAGTTCTTCAAATTTGAATATATCATGTAAAGTCGTATTTTCCTTAAATAAGTGGAATAAAAAAGTGGGGTCACCGAGTTCGTTTAGGAGAAAACGACCATTTATTTCTCTGAACAGCTCAGCTTCCATAGAAAACCTATCAAGTTCCTAACGCGCGCGCGCTCGTGCGCGCGCTAATCACGCAAAAAATGATGCACAGAAAGGATTTGCAATGCAATTGAATGGAATCACCTTAAGCATGTTGGTGCCTTATACAAGCTAATAACCTCTTTGTATTCTCAGTTGTCTCAAGTAAGGCATTCCAATGAGTAAGGACATCTTGCTGTCAATGAACTCTTGGTTCACCTTCTCTTTGTTGTACCACTCAAGCGCATAAATCCCAGACATGAACTGGCCTTCGAGGAAGTCCCAAAAGTTGTTGAGGTCAGATGCCTTTCAAGGGAAAGAAAAAGAGAAGTAAACGGAAATTTACATTCATTCTGTTTTCAGGTTTTCAGTAAGCAGAGTTTCTCCTTAAAAGGAGAGTGATGACGAGTTGAGACCCCTTTCAGCGTATACGTAGTTAGCAGAAGGTTGAAAATAACGTTTGGGGACGGGGACTGGTAAAAAGGGGAGGCCTCCCTAAGGTGCGCCACTCTTATTACAGTTGCCCGTTCCTATTTAGTATATAATACCGCCGGTTGCATCCAAAAGTCAGCACGTGGCTCGTAATCATGGTCAAATTGGAATAAAACGTGTCAGATTGGCCACTAAATCTTTCCTCTGTGTGTTGGAAGAAACGTTCGTACCCTTAAAGATGTTCGGGCTTAAAATCTTTCCACGTTCACTTTTTTGTCAAAACATTTGCTGCAGTTAGGCCGTTATTGACCAACTCATGCCAGAAAGGAAAAAACCTGGGGTTCACCGTTCTTGCTTCAAAGACCAAGCGTAATGAAGACCGTAGTGTTTTTAAGAGCTTTGATATTGAATGGCGATATCGGCTTTATTGCAACCGGCAAAAATTAAAGTAAAAGGGAGAACTCTAGATAAGGTCGATGTGTTGATTTCAACGCAAATAGGCTATTTCGAAAATTTTGGCAGTTGATATCATTCCTTCACGCAGTTATGCACGTTATGCACGTTATGCACGCCCGCATTTGTAGAAAAATTCGATCCCCTGTGATTAGAAAAAGCGAAATAATCGATAACGGAAGTACACTATCGAAAGAAAACCTGGGATCACCGTGAAATTAAGAGAGTTAAGTCCGTTCACAGATACATTTCTTCCTGAACGCGCACGCTCGATGCATGACATGACGGGGCATTGCGACGTGAACTACGTGCATGTGCAATAAGGATGCGCATAAAAAATAAGGGCGAACGTCTTTAAGGGGACACTGCTATCTATTTGTTGCATCCGGTCATAGCATCAGTCTCATCAGTGTAGCATTGGTCCCTTTTCAGGTCACCCACCAAGAGCAAGATCTAGGTACGATCTTGTCTAAAAACAAGAAAGCCCAATGGGCATTTTAACCGACCTTTCTGACCCTCCCCACCCCTAGATTTACAAATGTTAGCGCGATCCTGTATTTATACGAACCGGTGTGACGAAAGTGTGATTGTGTGACACAATAATTTGACTATAGCGTTACTGGATGACGAATATTTAAAATCTGATGACCCAGCTTATCTTTCTTATCGCTTTTATTTCTGCTGAAAAACGCAAATTCACTCAAACGTTGAATGTCGGTATAAATTTGCCCACAACTGAGGATGCTTACAAAAGGATGACGAAATATTTACTGTTGTGCCTAGACCGTGAATACAAACAGTGACTATAGAAGTAGAATCAAGATATAACGCTTGATAAACACGAGCTCGAGCAGGGCACGTTAAGACATATCTCATGACGTGATGTTTAAATCCGGTTTGCTAACCCGGGAATCCCCCGTGCAAAGTAAACAAGTTGACTCGGAACAGCTACGTATTAGACTATGCACTTACAAGATTACCTCAAACCCAACCAACACCACACGCAAACCACACGCATCGCTTGATAATATTCAGTTAGTTTCTAACTTAAGGTTACTCCGGACCTTCGCGGGTGTCCTCCCGTGTCTTCCGGGAAAAAATTCATATGCGCGCCATTTTAAAGGAAAGCACGGCAAGCTATATATAGTTGGAAAGCTTAATAAATGTAGATTTCGGAAAAAAATATGAATTGTCAGTTTTTTTAATTCTACAAAAGAAAATTGCAAAATGACCGCCAAAATGACTATGCGTACGGTGTACGATGGTGATCATTCACAATTTTACAACAACTTGATTCGATGAGATAAAACTTGATTCTATTAATTAAAACTTGATTCTTTGAAACGTAAACTTGATTCTTTGAAATAAAACTTGATTCTATGAAATAAAACTTGATTCTTTGAAACGTAAACTTGATTCTTTGAAATAAAACTTGATTCTTTGAAACGTAAACTTGATTCTTTGAAATAAAACTTGATTCTATGAAATAAAACTTGATTCTTTGAAACGTAAACTTGATTCTTTGAAACGCAAACTTGATTCTTTGAAATAAAACTTGATTCTTTGAAACGTAAACTTGATTCTATGAAATAAAACTTGATTCTTTGAAACGTAAACTTGATTCTATGAAATAAAACTTGATTCTTTGAAACGTAAACTTGATTCTTTGAAACGCAAACTTGATTCTATGAAATAAAACTTGATTCTTTGAAATGTAATCTTGATTCTTTGAAACGTAAACTTGATTCTATGAAATAAAACTTGATTCCTGCAAAACGCAAACTTGATTTTTTGAAATGCAAACTTGATTTCTGCAAAACGCAAACTTAATTCTTTGAAAAGCAAACTTGATTCCCTGAAACTGCAAATTTGATTTCTTGAAAACGCACTTCTTTGTTTCAGTGTCACGGTTATCTTTAAAACGGGGAGCGGCGGGGAATCGAGAAAAGAGGAACGGGGAACGGGGAATCTTTAAAATGAGGAATCTTTAACATGGGAAATCTTTAAAAGCGGGAATCATTAAAATAAGGAATCTTTAAAACTGGGTCAAATATTTAAAAAGGTCACTCTAAAATAAATGAAATTGGTATCGATACCTGGGATTGTCACGTAGTTGAAGCAAAGGGTTAAATTTCGTTCGCGCAATTGTATTTTTGCAGAATTTTTGGTGCGTAGATTCAAGAAGGCACGATGCTCGTGAATTAAGCCCATCAAAGAGACGTTCTTCATCGAGCAAGTCGGAAAAGAATGCTTTTATTACGAAGAAGTTACTTGAGTTGTTAGTGTGTATTTTCAATCCGTTGCTTCAGTACTGGCTTGCGAATATATGTCATGTTATCTGGTTGCAGCCAGTCGCCCAGATGCTGAGTAAAAGCGGCTCACTTTCGTCGTTTATAACCTTTCTTTAGCTAAAAATACATTTCGCTTAGAAAAACCCATAATCTCTAAGCTTTCAAATAATATATCAAACTTTGAGATCGAACAATCATCTACATGAGGACCATGAGATGCCAGAGAATTTTACTTGTAGCATTATGGGATCGTGTAAAAAGAGGAATTGTTATTACAGCGTTTCATGTCTTGAACTCAATATTTATAATTCGTTTTAAGAGATCTATGTATCTTAGCTCATAAGTGAGGCTTATTACAAATAATTGTTTAGAGATAAAGATTCCTGCTTTTAAAGACTCCCCCATTTTAAAGATTCCCCGTTTCCCGTTCCCGGTTCCCCGTTCCCCATTCCCATCTCTCGCTTCCTCGCTCCTCTTAAAAATAGCCGTGACATTGAAACGGACAAATGCGTTTTCAAGAAATCAATTTGCAGTTTCAGCGAATCAAGTTTGCGTTTCAAAGAGTCAAGTTTGAGTTTTGAAAGAATCAAGTTTGTGTTTTGAAAGAATCAAGATTGCGTTTTGCAGAAATCAAGTTTGCGTTTCAAAGAATCAAGTTTGCGTTTTGCAGAAATCAAGTTTGCGTTTTGCAGAAATCAAGTTTGCGTTTCAAAGAATCAAGATTACGTTTCAAAGAATCAAGTTTTATTTCATAGAATCAAGATTACGTTTCAAAGAATCAAGTTTTATCCCATCGAATCAAGTTGTTGTAAAATTGTGAATGATCTCCATCGTACACCGTACATGCGCTTTCAATTAAAAAAATGAATTAATAGGGTACCAAAATTCGGCAGATTTCTGTGAAATTTGGCCTGAACACTCCTTAGATGTTGTGAAACAAAAGTGTGTCGGGGATTTTTGAAATTTATAATATTTCACCCGTGGCTATATTCAATGCAATGCCCATCGCGCTTTCTTTGCTGCTCGAACTTGACAAATTAATCCAAAAATAACCAGTCAGAATATCGAAAAATGCTGACACACTTTAGATGACTGATCCTTTGTGATTAACACTTTGCAGTTATTTTGCCAGTGCGCTTGAATTTGATACCCTATTAATTCAATTGAATGACCCATGGTCATTTTCATGGTTGTTTGCGATTTTCTTTTGCGAAATTGAATAAACCGGCAATTTAGAATTTTTTTCGAAATTTACATTTCTTAAGCTTTCCAACGATATATAGTTTGCCGTGTTTTCCTTTAAGACGGCGCGCATACGAATTTTTTCCCCGAGGACACCCACGAAGGTCCGGAGTAACTTTAAAGACTCGTAACAGCTACCTTATTAACTGATCTCCTTTTTAATGACCGATTCCTTCGTCTTTATGCAATTAAAATCAACTTCTCGCCTCAAACACTCATCTCTCTCCCTTCTCAAGAACTATGATGTATCGATGGTGCAATGCAGTAATTGCATCATCATACTAGTGCCAATCCCTTCTCTTCCTAAGCCACCGTTCCTTAGCGTGCTAATAAGCTGCAAACACAGCTGTCGTTTCTCTCCTCTGCGAAATACAAGTTACCTAATGAGAAATCTTACAATCCACTTTGGAAACCGTCCCCCCATAAAACGCCAAGGGAAACTGCCTCCCACGCAGCACAATATTACACCGCTGCTATCCACGCAACTTTCAAAGCAAATCACATTTACAGAAGCGTGGTATGCTCCTCACATTCACAAATCCTTCCACTTCCATATTTTTACATCCCTAAAAATGTCAATCCCCATAACAAAACTCCTGCGCTAAAAAATTTCACCATAACCACTAACTAGATCAGACGACACAGCCAATTTTGCATTCAATCCTACATGTATTAGCTGCTTTACTCAGTTGCGCATGCGTTATATAAGACAAATACTGAAACCCATACTTAACAACCCTTCGCCGTTCATAGAACACACGAAGGTAACATTCAGCAGACTAATATGCATATGCATCTTATATAACACAGTACCGCTCTTGAGTACCCGTACCACAAGCTTTACAGCACTTTGTTCGTATGATAAGCCAACTGACGCAAAACAAAACCGTGTCCATTTTATAAACCGGCGGTCGCCATATGGCGACGGCCGGTTAACAAAGCAAGAGCTGAAATGCTTTGTAACCACGGGATTTGATCTTTAGTCGAAAGCTCGATACACTAACTACTCCCCACCCCCTCCCCGCTTCCCCCTCTGCGAGCTGCAAGGTAGCACAAGGTCAACTGAATAATAAAATAAAGGTTATTGTGTTACCTCAGGGAAGTCACTCAGACTATCCTGGAGGGTTTTCCCAATGAGATATCCATGCTGGTTCCGGTTACCATAACACACAACCATCAACAAGAAAAGGAAGAATAGAAACCCAGCAAGTTCTCTACCAAAAGAAAAGGCTTTAGCTTCCTTCTTCCTGTAGTCCCTTGCACGGTTTAACTCTTCCTCTTCCGGTATATCGACCACGACATTTTGAAGGTCATCAGCGCTGGTGGAACGCGTGCTCTGGGAATCACTGCTTGACTTCGTGGAGCTCGTAGGTTTTTTCCCTTTGTCCCCTTGATGCCGTACAACTTCAGGCTCGTCACTGTGGCACAAACACGCAGACAGTAACAGGATTAAAAATATCTTGGTTGGTTGTAACACGAACAAATCCTCTGTGAATGATATAAACATCGAGGAGAGCCACTGGTTTGCGATCACTTTTCCCCACTGCAAACTGTAATAAAAAGTGATGGCGGCAGACACGAGAACCACGGCAAAGCACAGGAACCAAGCAAGAAACGCTGAGAAGCTTGGGCACTTAGAATCCTTCTTCTCTTTGGTGTCTTTGTTCCCCGATAATCTCGAAGAGGTTCTGCCATCTCCTCTCTCGCATGAGGAGACAGAAATACTGTCCACGCCTTTTGGTTCCAGCGAATTGCTGCTGTCCGTTTTAGCCGCATCTACCTTAGTTGAAGTTTTCTTTCCGCTCCTTTTGAACAGAGCCATGATGAGGAAGTTAATGGGAGTGACAATCAGTGCGCTTTCTAAACCAATCATAACCTGTCTCCAACTAAACTTCAGAGGGCCGACTTGAATGGTGGAATCTGGTGTCTTGTCAGTCCTGTAAAACATGGCATTTGCTAGCATGCCTGCCATTAATACGCAGAGGCAACAAGTTGCTCTTTGGACCCGTGTAAATTTGCTTGAAGGAGACTTGGTAACAACTGATAGCCACAAATGTCCATCTGAAAACATCTTGGATTGTTGCGACTTTAGTGAATACTTGAAGCTTTTCATCTCTCGCGGAGAGACCGGGAGGAGAATTCTGTCGATCTTTCCGTCACCTTTCTCCACTGCGAACCAGCTGTCACACACAAAGTGCCACTTATCCTCGGTCTGGTGATTCTTCACGATCACGTGACTCAGAAACCAAGAGGGATTCTTTCCAGTGTTATCGTGCCATACATGAAGGTATCGAACCTCACCCAGCGACATTGGCAAGTTAATAGTAAACGAGTCTTCACTTCCCCTGGCCAGCACTGTTCTTGACTTGATCATGTTCTTGTTTAATATTATGGACTGGCTTCGTGCCTCGCTTCCGTGAATGACAATTGCAACGTTGGCATCTGTCCCAGAATTCTTCCATATCCCAGTAATGACAGTCAAGTCGTATTGAAAGGTTTCCTCCTGGTTTGAATGCAATGGAAATGCTGGGCCGGTCTAAAGAAAGCAGAAACGATAACCATCATGAGTAATTAACCGTGAGTGACTGAATGAATGCAATTTCCTTATCCGTATTTCATGTCTTTAGAAGTTACTCTAACAAGATAGACAACAGTGCTCTTTTAGCATCTAAAGAGATATGGATACCTTAGCCTTATCGCGATTATCAGCTCCCCTTGCAAAAATTACCACCAGCAAATACAACAGCAATACAGCAATTATGACGCCGAGGACGGCGATGTTTCCAGTCTGGTCAAGCTGCTTAATTTCAGTGTAGACGACATCGAGATTCAGGGCGTTGGGCATTATCAGGACTCCTCCGCCAAATGATGTCAAGTGGTTACACAGGCAATGCAGAGCGGTTGAGGTGGTCCTCTCTCCAGCCTTGGTCCAAAAAAGTAAGCAAAGTTAGGTTCTCTAAGAGAATTGACACAATCTCTCGATGTCTCTCAATGTCCAATCGGACACTTCATTAATTATTTACGTTAACCTTCAGCTAGCCATTCCTGATATTTTATTCCAATCATAATAATAAACATTTTGAACTTGAAAATGGCGTCATGACGACACCGAAACGTCATTTCATTTTACCCACGTTGATTTTTACTTGTTTATTTATTACGAAACCTTTGCTTATAAAAACAGTTAAGGTCAAATTCTGGGAAATCTGCCAATCAAAATATGGTTGCCATGGCAGCGTCAGATTCGATGGACAATGGCGTGTAACGCGCAATTGTTTCCAGTTAAAATTATGGGAAAAGTCACAAAGTTTGGTGGATTCTACTTGCACATTAAAAAAGATATAAACGTTCAAAGTTAGCGCGAGCACTTTCTGTCCCTTTCAGGCTAAGCGCTTACCCGACACCCTTGAGGAGACCATTGTTCGGCTGTTCTATTCCAAAAGAGACACTTATCTTCTTGGCTACTCAGAGTGTAATTCATGTCACTTCCGGGTTCATAAACTGGATTAACAATGCGCGCTATCGAGTTAAGCTGAGGAGGGTCCTTGGGATCCACACATGATCTCTTTTGTCGTCCCCCGCCAGAGCAAGACCTCCTCTTTCGTCCCTTTTCTTCCTCAGTGCTTTTGTCGTAGAGGATGCCAATGAAATAAGTACCAGACTTCTTGATGACGTCATCTACAAGGACTATCTCAGTTGCGTCCTTGCTAACCGTTCGTTTAGCGTCGTACCTAGTAAGAGTTGGCCGCCTTCCATAACGGACGAAGATATTAAATGAAACGGAGTCAACTGGCTTGATCTGTAAAAAACAGTGTATTAGAATTCACACACCAACTAGTTGCAGACAAGAAGAAACCTTTTTTGGTTTTGTTATTGTGGCAGCATTACCTTGTACCTCATTTCTGGCGCATTCGGCGCATACACAGGTGAGTCGCATTACATAAAACGCGTGAATCTTAAACAGGCTGTCAAATTAACATTAAACATGTATAAGCTTATTCATAGGTTATTTTCATTCATAATTTTTTTCCCAGATGGAACTGCCTGAATCTACCTAATTCAATGAACAGGGCCATTTCGTCAGCACTTCATCACAATTCCTGTACTTTCCCTCGGGAACATACAGCCCAAATCTTATCTAGTGTAAACTCGTCAACCACCTTTGTTTTGCTAAGAAAAGAGGAAGATGTAGGGGAGAGGGTGTGGGAAATCGGGATTCGAGCTTTCTGTTTCCCTTACCCTTTACTTCCGGGTCCCTCCGTTCCGGCTATGCTGCTTCCTTCTATTTGCGCTGTTTCTATCACAAACTGTAACACTAAACAGATTAAATTTGTGTTTCCTATTTCTCCCCCTTCCCTCTGCATTAAAAAATTCGGATTCTCCTTTTATCCACTCCCACTTCCCGTGAACTTTCCGCCTCGTTTTTTCTAATGATTCTCCGCGCTTTGCTTCCCCGAGGAATGGAACGTTTGGGAAAAATAAATGTACTTTATAGCATAACCATAAAACCCTCACTTTAAGCCGTAGGGATTTTTCTTCTCCAATGAATACTGTATGGTATGTCATCTTCCCTTCACTGCTGGGTTTCACAAACAGAGATTCATCTTCCTGTCCTGTTGGCTGAGCTTTCCGTGGAATCTTGATTTCTACGTCTTTATCACTGTCCTTGATTGACAAAGTCTCTCCTTTGTCATTCTTCAAGACCAAGCTGACCACACTTGAAGTCACGAGCGATGAACTGTCGTGGTCCCACGAAAAGGGATTAAACTTGGTGACGGTGACCTAATGGGACAAATTATGGACCTTGAAGAGCGAGAACGTTGACATCCCGCACGTCACGAATGATAACCGCATGTCATGATCAATTGTTTGCCTTTCTGCATGTTTTCAAGTCAACTTGTCAAACAATAGTAATCATAAAAGTGGTGTGAGACAGAAGCGCGCCTACGAAGAAAATACTAGACTTTGGTAACCATCCTTGTCGTCAAGGATATCAACGTCAACGCAGTCCGTTCTTGGTACCTTATGTGTCAGGCCAGGGCTGGGATGACCCATGGAAGGAGCCAGATCCTGATGGGTTTGTAAAATGAAACGTAAACTGGGTTTCGCTGCACTGAAAAAAATTTTTTTTCATTTGTTTTAACAGTTTCCAAATTCTTTTTGCGTGTTGTTGTTCGTGCGCGCGCTTATCAAGGAATCATGTTTTTTGACATAGTTTTGAACAAATAGCTCGTTAAATTTGCGTCATCTTGCCTGCTTTGTCGATGTCTGACCCTTACGAAAACTTCCTAAAGATGCAATTTTAAAGCACCGATTTATGACTACGAAGGTGCATATTTTGCGTACAAACATCCGACATTTGACGACCTGTAAGGATTTATATTTTAATCACTGCAAGAAATTCTCAGTTTTTCTTTTGCTTTACCCGAAATGATGACACTAACCCTGGATTAGCTTGGTCCTATTCAATGACCAAACCACGCCCATGAGTTCTTGTTTCAAAATGTTGAACATCGAAAATGCGTTTGATGTACTTTTCAGTCAATGCAGGATATAAATGTTTAAAAACCACAATAAGGTGTCCAACCGTGTCAGTATTTTCTTACCAGGGTATCGATAAACTCAGAGTCTTGCGCTTTCGCGTCCGTAATGGCGTCAAACGATAACTTGAAGCCTGCGTCCTCGTCAGACTGAGTGCCCATTTTTGTACCCAGAGAGCTGGGGCTTTGTCTGTTGAGCATCATATTCAAGGACTGGGTTTCGATTTGATAAGATTCCTGTCCCACCATCATATTTGACAGCAGTGCCGTGCTGACGTCTTCAATGAGCCTCTCAGTGGCTTGTAAAATTTGCTTGCTCTGAAATAAGAAATCAATGAGCCGTTCCTTGTTGCTGAAGTGAGCACGCTGGGCAAGCGCTTTAATTACTCTGTTCTACCACACATGTACTACTTTGCAGATAATTATAATAACTAAATGCTATACACAGGCTCCTTGATGTTTTGCAGCCTATCTGATGAGGAACGGAAAACTGTGTGGGTTGTAGAGTCGAGCGTGATAACTCACGGTTTGTATTTTGATTGGTAGAATATAGTATGTAGTTAATTAGGTTCTGGTTTTAATCGTGTCATATATATCCTTCTTTTTTCTATTTTATGTAAAATTAGGTAGGGCCATATTGTAAACTACTGAGCAACCAGTAAATTATGTTACCCTCATTAAATAAAGTCATATTATTATTATTATTATTATTATTATTATTATTATTATTATTATTATTGTTATTATTTATTATGATTATCGATTATTATTCTGATTATTATTCTGATTATTATTATTATTGTTATTATGATCATTATTATTGAAGCGGGTGTCATCAGCAAGAAGTCAAAACTAAATCACTCCTTCCCCCTGGAAAAAGGCAATGGTGTGATGCGCAGGAGTGTAAAATAAGACTGCGCCCCCAGTCGATAAACTGGTGAGGCGAGTGATCCGAGAGTCGAGATAGCGAGCTCTTTATCGACGAGCGGCGAACCTCAGATCAAACTTCATTATTGTTTAATGATTAACGGAGCGAAACACACCGGCATGTTGGTGAAATTAAATACAAAACTCTCATTGCAGAAATAAATTACAAACAACAACAACAAGTAACAAACAAACAAGCAAAAATGAATCAAAAACCACGAGATCTCCCGGTCAGTGGATCGTTTATTAGCCGTAAACCGTCAAAGCTACTCCCGCCCTCAAAGGATAAAACAGAATAACGCAATGCACATGTTTCCACATCACCGCGGAGACAACTCGTGGAGTTTGAAGGAACTGGTTGTTTCCCCTGTTCCCTCCCAAACAAAATTGTTCCAAAGTAAATTTTAAAAAATGATGATGATAAAAAGGAAAATAAGTCCACCGACCCATCTAAAAACTTAAAGAAAAATCTTAACCCTCACACCACAAGCTCAATCTTTTGCTCTGTTTTTCAAATTTTAAAATCAATTTGAAATGTCCGGAATTAGTTCAAAAGAGCGCGTTTAGCACCACTGATTAATCTGAACTTTTTTAAGCAATGTCTTTCCGAACAGCTTCGTTTTTATTAGTACCTGTGTTTGTTGCTCTTCTGGTTGGTTTAATTCTGTTGCTGTCTTCTGTGAAGCTGAATTTAGCAGATTACCGAGACAAAGCACCAAGTTCTCTCCGCCTTGTTCCACTAAAACCGCTTCATCTTCATGGCCGTCTTCATGATCAGCTGCCGCCCTGTCTTTGAACAGAGAAGTCAGGCTGCCCAGCGTCTGTAGAGCGAGGCTCTGAAAATGCAGCGACAGATTTTATTGAACATTCTGTAATAAGCTGCATTGAGAAAATGATGGAATTCTTTTAGAACAATTCTTTCAGACAGCTCGGCGCGACCATAAGCGTGACCAGTGTGTTTAAGATTAAGTTTGAATGAAGAATTACATCTTTCATTCCACGAAATTTTTCAATGTTCGATTCAAACACGGGAAAATTTTATGGAAATTCATAATCTCGCAATGAATCCTCAAAATTCTTCTTTGCAGTTTTAAATTGGGGGGTCCAAACTGAGGTTTGCATTTGGAGACCACAAAAGACTAGATTCAAATCTTCGAAATACTAGTTACTGATGACTTCGATTGACTGAAATGCCAGGTAAGAGATCCCGCTAGTTTTGAATTTACGATATGGACCATGAGCTATAGGAAACATGGAGTTTGAGTTCTCATCGAACGTTGTTTCAAGCAAACAGTGATGAAATATGTCGACTATTCAAGAAAACTATCACCTTACCGTCAGTTCTGCTATCCCTTGTCTTTGATTTCTACTTTATCTTCTGCAAATATCCCTGTTTCTCCCCGATTCTTCGGTGAGTTCGATATGCTTACTTTTACCGCCCGCCATTTGGAAAAACCATTTATCCCAGTTCTACGCAGCCAACTAGAAAACCTCCTAAAGCCGCCCTAAAGCCTAATGGGTAGGCTATCTTTTCCAGGTTATGGCTCCAAGCTCGTAAGAACATTGCACGACGGATTTCCATATATGGAAGGTCGTCGTGCAACGGATTAAAAGTTACAATTCACATTAAGTTCTGTTGGGGGACTGGAAAGAGCTTTTTGCTCTTACCAGCTGAAGGCGAATTTGAAAAACAATAGCGATTGTCTTTTTGGCCCTACGATTGGCCAAAGGCACAAATCTCCTAGCAACGGCCCAAGCGCTTCCTACCCAGTGGCTTTTAGGGCGGCTTTAGGAGGTTTTCTAGTTGGCTGCGTAGAACTGGGAATGAAAAGAACTGGGAATGAGTGGTTTTTCAAAATGGCGGGCGGTAAAAGTAAGCACATCGAACTCACCGAAGAATCAGGGAGAAACAGGGATATTGGCAGAAGATAAAGCAGAAATCAAAGACAAGGGACAGCAGAACTGACGGTAAGGTGATAGTTTTATTGAATAGTCGAAATATTTCATCGCTGTTTGCTTGAAACAACTTTCGATGAGAACTCAAAATCCATGTTTCCTATAGCTCATGTATGGATGGGACGGGAGCTTGGTTTACTCAACAACCAGGAAGGATCGGTATCACACCAACTTGTAAAACTTAAAACTAAGTAAATTAAATTGAAGTATTACCAAATTTTAAGTTTGTATTTTGTTTGTTTATTTTTCTGGCCTTTTTGAACCGAATGATGCTTTACAACGATCAAACGTGTTTGCGCGGTTAATCTCCCAAATTTTATAAAGTGTGTGCAACAAGCTGCAGAAACTAACAACAACCGACTGGCAACAATTCCTTTGGAATTACTGATTCAAGGCGTTGGCTTCTGACCACTGTGTGAAATTACGAAAACCAATAGATTTTCAAACCAGAATTTCTGACTGTCATGTGCAGCTGTGGTGCAGCTGTATATGCCACGTGAGTATGGTTTGATGAACATGTGCGCAAGTTACCTGTGATTGAACTGTCACCTCACTGGGTTCCAGTGTAGCTCGCGCGATCACTGATGACACTTGTGTTAGCGTCTGCAAATTGCTGACCTCTACGTTTGCGATTTGCTCCACGATGGAATCTTTGATCTAAAGATGGAATGAGTAAAAGTCAGGCATCTCACAGTATATTCACTCATAACTGACCCTGTGGGACGTAAAAGAGCCACTAGGGACGTAACAAATCTCTGGCAGCGACCACCCCCTAGAGTCTCTGTCAAACTCACATTCACATTAGGGGGCATTCATAACTCTTCTTCATTAATTGTAAACTGCGCCACAAGTAGTCTGGCAAAGTCTCCCACACAGTGTTGTAAATTATCCCTGAAAATCCCCGAAGGAAGTGGATAACAAGATATTTGTATTTGTATCTGAAGGTCACTGAAATGTAATATGCCATAACGAAAGTTGGACTCGAGCTAAGAGGGACTACATCATGGAGGTTTTCCTGACCAGTTTTTTGTCAAAAATGATCCAAAACGTTTGAAAAAAAGTTAGGAAAAGGTAATCGACCATTTTCAAGTTGTAATGCACTTCCATCCTGACCATCCGTGGCCAAATACACCTCTTAATACAATGTTCTGGGGTGGTGTCTTTGAACAAACCTGGACCATTATTTTAAAGTTTTTATTGATGCAAATTCAGTTTGGCTTTTTCAGAATGTTACTTAAAAATAACCGCCATATTCCCTTAAATATATTTCATTGGACTTTATTCGGATCACACAGGACACTTTCGTTACTGCTGATCTTAGCAGTACTCATGACGCGTGTCACAAGTAAACGCGGCCTCGCTCGCCACAAATCTCCTTGTGCAAGACGTGAAAACACTCAAATTACACATGCTCAGCAGTGCTAAACTCGGGCTTTTTAAAATGGAGGTAAATGTCAATGGATTTTCACATACAAATTTATTATTATTTTTTTAAAATTAAGTCGGAACAATTTTCGTTTGGGTGGGAACGGGGGAAAAACCTGCCCTAAACTCCAGTGCCGAGACCCCGGTAATGATTTTTTACCAATGCTTTGACCACTGACCTGAGGGGAGATTCAGAGATGGAGAACGAAAAGTAACTTTGCGTTATCCAGCTCTGTCCTTTCCTGCATCGTCTTATGTCACCGGAGAAAACATCCTCTTCTCCAGGGTCGTCTCTCTAGTTATAATGGCCACAAGGGAATCGAAGACAATCTCAAATAACAGGTCAGGTGTCTCCAAAGACATTGGAGATGTTTTATAATTCAACTTAGTGGAAGGCGTGCTTTTGGCTGGTGACTATTGTTTATGAGAACACGTGATCCACCGTTTGCTTAGCCAATCCAAGTGCGTTTTATTTCCATAGTTACTTAATCCTTTCACTCACAAGAGAACTCTAAGGTTGAGGAAGGACCATCCAAAAAGAAAATAATACTTAATAGCTTTTAGGCCAATGGCTATAATCTTAGAGTCTTCTGACACGTTCGACATTAAGAGCCAAATTAACTGAAGTGAGGTTTGACCTCGGGCCAGAGGCACAAAAGCCATATTGCAATTGAACTTACCGCAATGTTGTCTTCCGTTGTTGTCATGTTTGACTGGGCCAATGTTTGAAGCACAGCATTTGCCAGCTGTGTGGCAGACTCAACATTTCCTGACTGTAACAGCTGACTGACCTCACTACTGTTACCGATTGTCAGCTGAGTCAGTTCAGTGACGGACGCTACTGGGCGGACCTAAGGGAGTGTTGAAAAAAGTCTTTTGAATCTGATGGAAATTGAACTTAATGGCCACAATCTCAATAAACACATATAAAAAACCAAACCTGCACTGACAAAAAGTCCGATGTGACTGCGGATAGGCTGTCAATCACTTTAATTTCGACATCAATTTCGTAGCCATTCTTTTCATTCTTCCCTGGTGGCAGTACGGTGGTCACGTGGTGTTTAGAGCCGTGTGCTACCACAGTGTAGAGACCGGGAGCAGTTTTATAAGCAAACTGATAGGCAAGAGGTGTATCCGGATCCTAAAGAACACGAAATTCAAAACAAAGAATGCGTGTTTGAGTGTATTTACAGTGTGCTAACATACCTTTTCATAGCGGGCTTAGTTTGCTGAACTCGCGTTGGCACTATGTGAACATCACAATAGCAGCCTTGACCCGCATCATAGCAAACCGCTGCTGAGGAATGAGCCTTCTTACTTTCAATTATCTCCAACGTCTTCTAAAGCTTAGTGTATAAGCAAACTCTCAATTGAGATGTGAAAGCTTGTCAAATGACAATGGCGTCAATTGAAGAAGAATGTCCGAAACTTGTACCTTTATACTGTAGAAGAGGTTCACAGTACTATCACTTTAACTTGTAAAAATGGGAACGGGGCCATAACAGTACGCCAGAAAGATAGCCTAGTGAAAAAGATTGCTGCCAATCCGGGATTTAAGAAAAAAAATGTTTGTGGAGGTCTACAGTCTGTAGACACGAGTTTGTCAACTCTAACCTCACCTTTACAATTAATGGCAAGTGAGCGGTGGTTTCCTCTGTCTGCGTATAAAAGTTTATTTCCTTGTTACACCGTATGAAACTTCGTTCTGTTCGTTGAAATAGGGACCTTAAGCAAGGAGTACGTTGGCGTCTTGGACTTCACGGACCGGGCAATCGAACGTCTAGTATTTATATTTTTGGTGCGTTTCTGCTTCAAACTGTGAATAGGAAAGCTGTTATTTTGAAGCTTGACACGCTGACGTCAAAACATCCGAAGAGGTAAACAAATGACCTCCTGTTCCCTTTCGTGACGTCCAGGACGTCAACGTTCTCGTTGCTGAACTCTTTAAGCGCCAGCATTATTATACAAATTCTCCTTAGTTGTCTCCATACATTTTGTTAAAGGTAATGTATCATAATGCAATGATATGATGAGGAGAAATTTGACGCTGAACACTATTGAGGTTCAAAGGGTCAAGTCGCTAATTGGTACAGGTACATGTAACGTACCGTACGTACTCACCTGCCAGCCAATGCAGTTAAACGCGAACCGGGTTTTTAATGCATCTCCACTTCCGGGTGACACAGTACACTGTCCAGAGTGGGGTGGGGCATTCATTCTAAACTGATAAACTGCATATCCTGCGGGACCGTTTTCCGGCGACGCCGTAACTTTTAGTCGATAAATCAAACCTCCAGTGAGCTGATTTGCTTTGATGATTATACCGGGAAAATTGAGCTCGGTTTGTGTCATGTCACGTGTTAGGATTATTTCACTGAGTTCAACGCCATTAGCATCCGCAGTGAAAAGCTGCCATTGATACCCTGCCGTGGTACACGCTTGTCCAGTACACGAGGTTGACAGACGTATGCGAATGGAAGGATTTGCCGGCTGATTACAGTTACCATCACAGCTGAAATGAGAAAAAGTTACATTGCGCTCGTTACTAGAGTCTTTACTTTCAATAAATTAAGGCTAAAATTTTCTCTTTTAAAGACAAAAAGAAAACTTTTTCAAAATAAATTTAGCGAGAAAGATAAAATAGCCTCTTAAAACATAAAGCAAAACCATTAGCCTTGCGTCTGCAATAAAAAAATCCTGAGAAAATCCCGCATTCAATGTCACTGAGTATTTTTAGCGGTTTTCACCCCTACAATATACCCTAGTAACGGCACATCGGTCAAACGTACGAGTATACGCAGTTCCCGCCATAATTTTGCCAAGAAGATTATATAGGCAAATGTGGAAAGTTCACAGCAACGGCACAACGTTCTGAAATTCAATGCTTGTAAACGTTTGAACTGTTTCAAATTCCAACGTTCTGAAAAACCCGAAGTGATGACGGATTTTTCCGTTTGACCGTTGTCGATAGTTATGTACGCACGCCTTACCTGATGGTAATTTCCGGTGGTTCACCGCTGACAATTTCTATTTCTTGAATAAAGTCGGCTTCTCGATTACCTTTCGTCACCACGAGTTTGACGTCATACGATTCGCCTATGGTCATTTTGCTAGTTTCTAAGGCCAGCGTGGCTTCACTGGTATCCAGTCTCCCGATCCCCGTGCCAAAGCATCCGCCGTTTCCTGGACCCGAGGATTTTGTCACAATCGGAAGTGAGGCTAACGAGCCAATAGGAAAACTCTCCTGGTGATTCTTACACAACCAAGTGAAGCGCAGTGAAGAGTGGTCACCAGGCTCCACGTCTGGGTCTCTTGACGACGCGCCGTTCAAACTGACAACAGTGCCTACACCTCGAGTTATTTTGCTACCCCCGGCTATCTCGGCTACAAGCTGGGATTTTGTAATGTTGAAATATCCGTCGTCAATGGTTAGTCCCTCGGGGTCACCAGGCATCGTCGCTTCAACAACCACTCGATATACGCCGTACGCAAGCTGTCTTTTCTGTAAGTGCCACTCATGACCATTAGCGGTTGCCTCTAATTGGGTTCCGTTTCCCTCCGCCACAAATCCCAGGGTGTTGTCCCACTGAAGCTTGTACAGAATCCATTGTAACTGAGGCGATTTCGTGTAACAGTGTGGATCACCGGTGCTGGCCTCCACCATGAAGTCTTTTGAGCGTAAAATGGCAGCTGCACAGGGTACGCTATCTGGTAGATTAAGTATGCTCACTTCTGGAGGTATGCAACCATCTAAAATATGAACAAATTGTTCTGTTGGAAAAACAGTTCATGTGCACATGCATGTATAAATTATGTCCTTACAATAATGTATGAGACTTAACTATGGTGTAACAAAAACAATAGTTCAAGTTGCAGGAATAACTGAATCGGTAGAATATATTATTCCCTTAGAACTCTGAGGTTTAAACACGAAATAGGGTTCTGAACTGGTTTGCGAACAATACAAGACGGGTACACGTATTCAGACCTCTTGGAGCGAGGGGAAGGATTGTGGGTGGGACTCACAAGTAATTCCCTCCGCTGCTCTAAAATTCTCCGACATGTACATGTTTCTAAATTAAAACGCTCACATTTTTTAGGTACTTTTAGTATTTCGCTGTAAATTCTTTTATTTATAGAACTGTGGATAAAATAATAAGAATTCTGATTGAATCAGACGAATAATGTTGTGTGTGGTTATAGGTAAACAAAGTTATGATGCACAATCTGTTGAATCTGAAAGAAGTCAAACCTACGGCTCTGCTCGCAGGGCGTAGTCTATGGAGCTTGCGTGCAAAAAAATAGCCGGTATCTTAGACCCGTTTTACGTCGCAAACGCGTGGTTTACTTTTCTATAGATGCGCAACCTAGGAAGGACACAAGCAGAAAGATCATGTTCACTTTGTTGGCTTGTTTTTGCCCTTCAATGGGAAACTCTGGCTTCACAGGGAAACTCTTGGTTTGGTGCGTTTGCCATTATGCCATTATGGACGTTATGGTGTCAAAATGGTCAATAAATTTCGATTGCCTTGCGTGGCTCACAGACGTCAGAGGTGCTAAGTTCCCTAATGACTTCCGCTGACCTTCTGGTTCGCTGACTAGAGTGATGGGCATCAACAACTGACTTCCAGCAAATGACGACAGATGGTCGCAAAGACAGCAAAGTGAAGTACTATTGGATGCTGGGCTCACCTAAAAATACAAACATGGCTTGAACTAGGTTGCCAATTGATGTAGTTCAGTTATTTATCCTTATTTCTTTATATGTATTTAGTTATTTTAATTCAACCATTGGACGGACTGCTGTGCCTTTGTAGCTCCGCCCGCCTCGATTAGCTTCTGCTATTTGCGGGCGGGACCGAATCTTCAACTATGAGTATTTAGTACTTAATAATTTATATATATATATAAATTTAAGTATTTCTGTGAATTTGTTGTGAATAAATTTTCATTTTTTTTTTGTTACTGTAAGCGAGCATTGAATTTGTCTATGGTATAGTCCACGCAGACGGAGCCCATCGGACCACACCCGAGTGTCCGTTTGCGCAAACACTGACCCCTTGCGGCCGGGAGCCATGAGAGAGCAGAGAGATGGTTGTATTCGCAAACTAATAATTCTAATACAGAACAAAAATGTATAAAATACCGACAACATAACGGACCTGGCACCCATGAGAAGTCCATGTTTCGTCAGTTCTGTTCCAAGAATGGCACCTTTCCTGAAGAATACTCATGGTGTAATTTACATCAGTGCTACTATTGTCCTCATATAGGACACCAATGAAGTAAGTGCCCGACTTATTGATGTCATCGGAGAGGTCCATCTTGTAAGTGCTGTCATGACAACCTTCCCCAGAATTGTGGGAAAGCTCGGTGCACGAGCCATCTGGAACCCTCTTTGATGTGTCGAATAGAAGTACAGTTGGTCGATATTCATAGCGTACAAATATCTCGAGGAAGAAGTACTGAATTGGCTTCACCTGCCAATAACAAATAAAACTTTTACGTAGGGGCAACTGAACTAATAACAACACTGAATGTAAGGTCTCTTCACGAACAAGTTTGGAAACATTCTCCCCGATTGTTCAGTACCATGTAACTTTGGAAATGTGCAATAAAAAGATTACTCAACCCATACTTGCTTGAAATATCATCTATTAAACACACGCCTATTTGATCAGCTGGTACATGGTGTAAGCAGGGAGAACAGGCGTTTAGAACTGTTTTACCAAATTGAATGCCAACAGTAATCTGTTTCAGCAGTTTCCCAATGAAACTTGCATCTCATGAGGCTTGTGGTAGCCAGTACAGAACAATAATGGCGGAACCCGAAGAAGAGGCTTGTGGTTATACTTAAGCTACTAGTTACGTTGTGACTTGTGACAAATGCCGTGAAACTGAAATACGACAACAATAACTAAAACGTTTGTTTCTTTTGAGTCAAAATTATAATATTCATTACAATTATAGCAAGATATTTAGACAATTTGATAAGGTATTTGGAGATTTTTGGCCGATATCTAGAACATTTTTTGAGAATTTCAGGAAACATAAATATTTACCCCAGTTTTCGAGATATTTTTATCTCAGCCTACATCGAGAGAATTGCACTAACCGTGAGAGTGACTCTGGCTCCTTTAATGTATGTGATACTGGTTTTTTGGTACTGCATTTCCCCTCCAAAGCTTGGCTTAACAAAACTTGAGATACTGACATCAGATCTTATTTCTTGTGGAATTATAATCTCAACTTCTTCTGCGCTGTCGTTGATTGCCAAAGTTTCTCCTCTGTGATCTTTGAGTACCAAGCTCAGAACAGGAGAACTTATGATCGATGAACTGTTGTCCCAGTTGAACGGATTAAAACTCGTCACAGTTAGCTAAAATAGAGTCAATTTTTACACTTTTTTTTTATTTTTACCGTTACCACTTTCAAACATCTTTAAGCAAGAGTACTTATTTTTTTATTTCTTCACCAAACACGTGAAATTAAATGAGCCCATGACTCGCGCTCGGCTGGTAGACTATTAGAAATCTGACATGAGAGTTAATGTAGGAGACTGAGAATTACAAGGGCATTAGAGTTTAAAAATATAGGAAAAAAGGATATGTCAACTTTTCGATTGAAAAGCACAGATCACGTCTTACAGTCTTCACAGCCAATAACATCACGGCATAACTCACAGACGACCAATAATAACGTTGTGAGTTCGTCGATCGATTAATCAGGACAACGACCAGGGACTTATAACATCTACTGACGATTCACAATTCAGTTGATTCTGATGATGACTTCCGCTCAGGTTGTTGAAACGTCAGTCGATGTCATCACAAACAGTCCTTGACTACACTCATTCCCGGGGGATCATACTTCACCGACTTACGAAACGATTCCTGGGTTCAAACCATTTACAACTTGATAGGACAATATCATAGAAAAAGAAGAGTGGGTTTCAATGAACAATTTTGTTAGAAAATTATCCACCGATGAATTCATTTGTTTCACCCAAAATCAAGCATCTGACACGAGCTAATAAGGCGCTATGGCGCCACAACTAGGATTGCAATTGAAAGCTGTGACTCAATTTTTGAAAAAAAAATGTTTGAGTTCGATCTTACCACAGCGTCAATGTACTGGGCATCGTTGGCTCTTTGGTCAGTGGTAATAGCCTCATACGGGACTTCGAAACTTGCGTCAGTTCCTTCTATGTCCGTCTTTATTACCAGAGAGCTGGGACTGAGTCTGTTGAGAACCATGTCCAAGGACTGGGTTTTAACGCGATGAGGATCCTGGTCGACTACCATATATGTCAACAAAGATGTACCCACATCTTCAATGAGTGTTTTGGTGGTGTTGCGGATCGCTTGTATGTTCTGGAAACGAGTAAAGTTGCGGATGAAAACAGGTAAAATAGAGCCCTTGCGCGCATCGTTTGCTGCTCAATGCTACAAATATCTGGTTTCATTTTTGTCAATGGGTAATCAAAGGCTCGGACACAATATTGCATGCACACGTAGGCGTGTTTATGCTGATTGGTTAGAGCGTCAGATTCTTAAACAGGGGATCAAGGAAGGTTAGTGGTGCAAGGCTTTGCTTCTGTATCCTCTCATAATGTTTCCTTAAACAAAGAACTTAACTTCACTTAGTCTCGCTTTACCCAGCCACCGGTTATTAAAAGCATTAGTAGGCGGCTAACCCAGGATTAGCGCCCATTTTTTGTTCAGTCTTAAAGCCAAACGTTAAGGGTTCTTGTAAATCCTTTTTGCCCTACATTTTGACTTTGTGACTTTCAAACGGAAATTGCTGTGAAAACTCATTTGAATAAGAGAAACAGGAACATTGATTAAATTTTAATCCTAGGTGAGCGTTAACCGGCTTTCGAACAACCGGGCCTGGGTATATAAATGAGTTCTGGGGGTAGTCTTGAGATGGACAAACTAGCACATGCTTTCTAGAAGGGGGTAGAAATTTCCCAGTAGGGTGATGCGAACTTTGTGGCCCTGTTTGGTTCGCACCTTAAGTTGTTGTGCGCAAGGTTAAAAAAAGTTAATGAGGTTCAGGGACAAGTTGTTCGGAAGCCGGTTAACGTTAACCCAGGATTAAAATTTAATCCATATTCCGGTTTCTTAAAAAAGAATTTTCACTACTGATTTCAAGTGGCTGTTTGAAGACAACCAAAGTCAAAACTTTTAGGCACCGGGATTTACAGGAATCTTCATCACTTGGCAATACGACTGAAATGATAATTACGCTAATCCTGGGTTAACTTAATCCCGTTTTGAACAACTGGGCCCAGATCTATAACTTTGCTCAAAACAATTTAAATTACTTTATATATAACGCGTTCACTGAAGTATATACAGTCAGCTCCATTGCCCGATTGAACTCTGGAAGGCTGAAGAAACTCTGTGCGTATTTTAACGTTTACTTTATTGTGTCTGCTAGTTATTCTGCTTCTGTTATATTGCAAACAACTACGCCAGGAGTGCAAACACAACGCAATTTAGAAACGGGCGCAGCCAATATTGCGCAGAAATGTTTACGAACCATATCTGGAATCACAAAAACATTCACGCTGCTGGAATTTGCCATAAAACCTTTTACTATTGCATTTATACCTGTCCTCGTTTCTCCTCTGTTCCTCCAATTATGTTTTGAGCCGCGGAGTTGAGTAGATCACCAAGTGCAGATAAGACATTCCATGCTCCTTGCTCGACTTGCGGGACAACTTCTGTTCCGTCAAACCCACTGGCAGTGGCTTCGTTTTTCAGCAAGGTGGCCAGGCGAATTAAGGCTCCAAGAGCAAGTTGCTGGACAGAAAAAGAAAATAAAAACAAAACCGCTTTAACCAAAAACGAAAACTAGGTTGCCAGAAGGGGCATTGAAATTGCACCCCAAATGAAATTCTTGACTTCGCTTTGCAGCATAAATGTAGACTGTGGGCAGTCCGTCGCTTCGCTAAAGAAGGACGGGAAAAGAAGGGATAGGGAGCGCACGCACTGTCTGCGTCAAATTTAATGTAGCTTAATTGCGCACAGAAACTAAGTCCGCACTAAGTTCGTGAGTGCCCTTCAATCAAAAATCCAGCATAGCTCGCTGAAAACAAACCCAAGTTTCTTAAAATGGGCTCCAGGTCACTCTTTTCAGAGCGTCGCGGAGTGACCTCTAAAGCAGGTCTCTAAACAATTGCAAGTTGACATTTCAAACCTTGTAAGTGACTCGTGAAAAAAAATAATGGCCACTAACATTCTACGTTGAAAGTCGATGGTGCCTATAAGAACGAAAGCAACACTAATATGAGAAGGAAACAAATTGTGAATGTTGTGAATGGCTAGTACCTGTGTGGTATCTGTTACTTCACTTGCTTTCACTGTAGCTCTTGCTATAACTGACGACACTTGAATCAAGGAATTTAAATGAGTAACGTCTGCATTGGACATTTGCTCCACAATATAATCTTTTATCTGAAATAAAGGAGTTCACGTGAAATTACGATTTTTTCAGATCTGACCAACTTAAACAAATTTAGTGGATATCATCAGGCTCAAGACAAAATAAACAGCTAGTACGACTTGGGCCACGTTGCTGCCTCGACCACTGGTCATATGGAGTAGTACTTTCCTGAAAACTCATCTATACACCCATGAACACACTCATTTTCCTTGAACGAAACATCAAACGGTTTGTTTTCACGGTTGTTGCCGTTGTTGTTTCTGATGCTTAGTTCAAACGTCGAACTTTTCATATGCTGATTCTAATGTCACTAAAGTAAGCAAAACCTAGGTTCGGCACATGAAAAGTCTCTAAATGAAACCGGATGGTGTTGAAACTTACTGCTATCCTGTCCACAGTAGAGACTGTAGCGTCTTTATGCTCAAGACAATCAAGAATTGCGTTGGCCAAGTGGTTAATCACCATCGTGTCTTTCTTAAAGTTCACCTGCGATTTTAACGTGTCAAAGGTTGACGAGATGTGTGCGTCTATGTCGGCTGTCGATTGAACCTAAAAATGTAAAGAGAAAGCCAGGCATTAAAAAAAGAGAAGTCAGCTTCTTTAACCAGCTTGGCTTTAAATGAACGTTATTGAGCTCCTGTGGTTTTGTATTATTAAGGAATTAACACCAAATTAAAACATAAAATCATACTTGCAATTAATATGATTTAGTTTCCTTAGTTGCACTTTCGGAGGGGGGAGAGGGGAGGCGATGTTAGACTTTCACCCCTTGTGAAGGGTGGACACACGAAAACAATGAGAAAGACGGATTGTTGAGGCAAACCTTGGGTGGCAGGAAAGGCAGAGCCTATCTCCCCTAGAGTGGCAGCGTCTCTAGAGGAACCCATGTTAGGGTGTAAAATAGGATGGACCAGAAGAGATGTGCCCTTCTGGGAGGACAATAGGTCAGATGGTACGATGGTACCATCCTGGAAGAGATCCGGACCTATTACAAAGGGTGGCTATAGCACTTATTGTAAGAAAAGTGCAGCCTTGGGTGCACTTCCCTGTCACCAGCATTTACAGCGGACATAAGTTGTTTCTGGAAACCGGTGTCTTTGCTACTTGCGGATTACTTATTAGCTTTAGCAATGTAATAGTGAACTTAGATACAAAAGAGTGTTGCTGTTGTTGTACCGATTGTATTGTTGTTGCTGCTTCTCGGACGAACTTAGCTCGCAAACGGGGAAACAGTTATGGAAACAACGTGTCCATGACAAAATGTAATGAAATGTTTTCGTTTGCTTGGGGGGGGGGGGGGGGGGCTTAACTGAAGTCAATCATTTGTTCGGAGTAAGGTTAAGAAAATTGAGTTCTGAGTGGAGAACAAGAGAGCGCTCATAAGTTAAAAAATCTTTATTCGTAAAAGATATACTCGAAAAGGTAATTACCTTCAGGTTTTCTTGCATTGTTTGGGTTGAAAAGTAGCTGTCAATCGCCTTGAGTTCAACATCAATCATGTAACCATTTTCTTCCTTTCCCGGAGGTAAAAAAGTTGTAATCGCGTCTTTCCCGTACCATATCAAACTGTCCATACCAACATCTTTTTTGTAGTGGTATTCAAATGTTACAGGACGATGCAGGTCCTGAAAAAAAAATTAAGATGGGCTTAACGACCACAAAAAGTCAATTAGCGCCAGAAGAGGAAAAGATGGTCATTTTTCTCTATATTGCACATTTGGACGTTCTCACATGCACAAATTGTTCTAAAATTAACAACTTTGCAAAACAATTGATAAATGAGCTAATGGGTTTAGTGTATCAGAAGCGCAAGGAATGTATGTATTCGTGTGTGAGGTAGGTGATTTCATGGAAATAAAGCCAAGGGGCCCACGCCCTTTTTCTTCTTCAGAGAGTATCGGGCCCGACAACAATTTGAGTCGTTTTTCATGTCTTCCTCAACTGAACGTCAACTGTCTATCCTCTCCCTCTTTTAGGAAAGTTTGCGTGAGAAAACCCCTGCCAATCATTCTTCATTTCAAAACAATTAGTGAGCTTTCCAATGTGACGAGCACTAAAAAAATCCTTTCAGCCCTTATTTTTGTTGAAATAGCGAATTTGCAACGTTAGAAACTCAAAAAGGTTAATCCCTTTGCTATGTGGCGTCAAAGAAAAGAGCCGGTCTAAGTAAGGTTAACTTACCGACCACTCCATCGAGCAATTGAATTCAAAAAAAGTCATCAACGCCCCTCCACTCTGAATTGGAATGGTACAATCTCCCACACGGGGTGGGTCGTTCATTTTAAACTGATAAGCTGCCATTCCCGCGGGACCGCTTTCCGGTGTCACGGTGACTTTGAATCTGTAAGTCAAACCTCCGTACAGCTGATTTTCTTTGAAGACAATGCCGGGAAGATGAAGGTCCGTTTGTGTCTTGGCACGAGTCAGGCTTATTTCGCCCAGCTCACAACCAGTACTATCCACTCGGACAAGCTTCCACTGATAACTGGCCGAGTTGCACGCATGCCCGGTACACGTAGTTGACAGACTAATGCGAAATGAAGGATTTGTCGCCGTCGGGTTGCAGTTGCTATGACAACTGAATAAAAACAAAACAAAGATACTGACTATAACTCGAGTCTCTCTCTTCTCCACAGAAGCTCAAAAGCAATTTTTCGGAGAGATTGCCGCTCAATCGATGTTCCTTTGTCTGCAATTACCCTGTTCAGCGGATTTTCGTTAACCACCGCTGAGCCTCAACGCGCTTGATAAAAAAAGAATTTTCTCCTAATACACTTTGAGTTCAAAGACTCAAGAAAGTGTCATAGGGGCTTATAAAAACGAATGACTGCACATAAGACTAATAACGCATTGGTAGTATCCGGGATCAAGTGCGATAAGAGTAAGTGGATTGAGTTAGCTTATTACGGCGTTGAGAAATCAATAGACAGCAAAACCAGGACTACAAACCAGTATAAGTTGCATAATCTAGGACAAAGATCTGGATCAGCACCCCAAAAATGAAGTAAATGAAGGTTCAAATCAAAATATCGGTCCCAAAGAACATATCAGTTTTTTTTTTAAGTTTGGCAGTTCTTCTTGCCTCTGTCTTTTCTGCTCTGTAAGGACCAGTTTGCTGTGTTGACTTATTTATTGCTTTTTTTACGGCGATGAGCAGCCTACTCAAGGTAATTAGTGTTTGACTTAAGGACGTTCGCGCTAATTGTTTCTGCGCATTCTTACTGCGCACGCAATTCACTGCCACGTCATGCATTGAGCGCGCGCGCTGTTGGAGAAATGTGGAGATATATAGCGCTAGTGGGCACTTTAGTATCTATGCACGGGTTTAGCTCTCTTAAATGTTCGGTGACCCCATATTTTCTTTTGTTAATTCACTTTCTCTGTCAATAATCTACGTTTTAAGAAAAATTAAAGAAAATCTGTATTGTGGAAGTTTGATTTTTTTCAACTTTTCTGCCCTCGCATCATCGAATTATGCTATTATTGTAGCTGCACGGTGTTCGCAAAAGTCCATCTTAGAGGATGAATTTAACTAAAATGATGGTACCAGCTCACATTATTTACTTGACAGTCCCACTTAAATAAAATTTGACTAAGAAAGTCGGTCTACAGCCGGGAATCATTTTTAATATTTTTCAACTAACAAGCACTGAGGCCATGTCGAGTTGCGAGGGCCGATTTGTCAAATTGGGGTAGTTTTCCACGTGCTTTAGTTTGAAAACGAAGTCGGTGATCCCCCAATTTTTTTGCATTTCTGACATTGGTAACTCATTATCTGACTGTAGCCAAAGTGTTAAAAAAATCTGTATTGCAGAAGTTTTTCGCGCGAACGTCCTTAAGGTCATTTTCGGGTTCTTAGTACTGCGTTTCTACAAGTTCTTGATTCTTAGACAGATAAGCAGTAGTAAAAAGTGTGCCCCAGAAAACTGGGGGCTGCATGAACAAAATTATTATACGCTGAAGAACCATTACAGACTAGCTTTTAAGTGATACCGGCCCAACGAGCCTGGCGGATAGTACCTGAGAGTAGACAAGCAGCTGCCACTCAGGCTCACAAATGTACAAAAATGAAGTTTCGCGAAATTTTGCACCTCCACCGCATACTTACTTGATTGTAACTTCTGGTGGGGTGCCGCTGACAATCTCTATTCCCTGCTCAAAGTCGGATTGGCGGTCGTCCTTTGCCACGATAAGTTTAATGATATACGTGTAACCCACGGTTAGTTTACTCGAGTCCAACGTCGTTGTGATATCACTGGAGTTAAGTCTTCCAACACCAGTCCCGAAGCAGCCTCCCCACTGACTTGGACCTGTATCTGGCGTCACAACTGGTATGTTAGAAACGTCACTTTCATACGGGAAACTCTCATATTGTTTCTTACATAACCACGTGAACGCCATAGACGAGTGATCTCCAGGCTTCACGTCAGGGTCTCTGCTCGGCGAACCGTTTAACATAATGGGTTCACCATTTGATCGCGAGACTGTACTTCCCCCTACTATACCAGCAATTAGGGGTGATTTAACGATAGTGATATATCCAGTTGTCTCAAAACCTAGTCCGTTAGACGGCATATCAACCTTAAAAGTGATATTATGTGCGCCGTGATTTAAAGTCCGTTTGGATAGCTTGAGCTCTGTTGAAAGAGTGTTGAACGATTGTTCTTGGAGACTGTAGCTGCCATCATCGTTCAAGATGGTGGTCGACACTTTCCAGGTTATTCTTGGATATGTTGTTACGCAGCTGGGCTCAGATGCAATTATGCCTCGCAAAATAACGTCTTGAGATCGACGGAAGGAAATTGCATTATCCTTATTGTTTGGGAACCATGCCGGTAAAGCAACATCTGGGGGAAAACAGCCATCTAACAAAAAAAAAAAAACATAAACAACGATCGGAAATGATAATTAGCAACAAGCCTTATTACAATTCCACTTGACCAAATTTTCCGTTGTTTTGAAAGAAGTTTAAAACAAACGTATTTATTAGTACTGCTGGATTCCTTTGTAGGCATCTCTGGGTTCTTGAGAGCAGACTATAGAGAAAATACGGAAGAAGAGTAGCCCTAAATGGTCCAAGTTTCTCTAAGTCTCTCTCTGAGGAGGAGGCTACGTTCCACTGGAAAAAAATTTGAGTTTGTAAACATGCAAACGAGGCACCTTTACAATTGACTGAGGATACGGTTTAATGCATGCTTTAATGTCCCTCTTCCGTTAAAGGTTCATGATCGGTAGAGTGTATCTATTACGTTCAATTTCAATGTATACGCCCTTTTCTGTGCATTTCCTCCCACTAAATAACCACGCTTTATTGACTTCCAGTGATAGTTGAAATAGCAAAGAATAATGGGGTAAGCTGGGTCTATCATATCTCCTTCGTGGGCACGGATCACCTAATCCTTTTTTTAATTTTTTTGTCAACTTTTATTAGAAAAAATAAAATTTCAATAACAATAGACTGCTGACAGTCGGTCAGTTTATTTTCAGACCCTACGCGTAAGCGGTTCTAGCCGGGCTAAGACTTGACATTGTGTGTTCTTTGTTTTCCGACATTTTTTCCGTGTCGTCTATTGTTTACTGTGTTTTTTTTTTGTAATGTACATGTAGAGAATGCATTCTCGGCCACTATTTTGAATCGAAATATTTCGTTGCCTTTTGTAAATTAAACCTTCTAAAATAAAATTTGAGAGCTTTCCAAAATCTTGTAACCGCTTTCACAAACTTTCTCCATGCTAGCGTCGAGATTTTATTTTTAGCGACTTCAAGATCGGACTACATACGAGTACAAGCTAGCTTGGGGACGAGTGCGACTTTTCAATTCTCGTCGCAGGCATTAGATTGCCACCTGTCACACCAGTATCGTTTCCATAGCATTCTTCTCTGCTGGTCAGCAAAAGGGAGGAAAGGAGGGCTATGACAACATAACTGTTTTGAAATTCGAAAGTCGAACTCGTACTAAATCTCGTACTCGCAGCCTGATCTGAAGGTCGCTATTTTTCTTGAGACCGAAAATTAGTTACTCTTCATAATTGTTTTCATTACATGTAAACAACCTCGAAGAGCCAATAATTTGCAAAATAAAAGCAAAAATAACTGCGATGAACAATAAACACATCTTTAATGACATTGACACAAGAAATATTCTTCCAAATTTGGAAACTATTACCAAATATGGTTGTTCCCCAAACAGGGGAAGGGACAAAAGCTGCGCATGCGAACCAGGAAAGTATAGGACGTATCGAGCACCACAAGTGTAATGTGCGTCCTGGCAACAGGACTACCTGCGTTAGAGTTTCAGGTGCATTTTACGCCATGATGGTGACGCAATATTTGCAACGGGTTGCGTCGTCTTTGCATCATCTCCCCCTCCGGCCTACCCCATACAAACGATCGATCATGCAGTTTTACGTTTTGCACTCATCACAAAGCATACTTACCAGCTGGCCACTCTATCCATTGGCCATTTCGGAAAACCCAAGACCTTTTACTTCGACTGGTTTTATTCATTCTTGACTGTGATTTGAAAGCTGAGACACTCTTTTGATCAACACACTACAAAGGAAGAAAGTTGCAAATGTTCAAAACAAACACTGCTATTTAGTGCATGGAGGTCGTAAAACCACAACCAAAGTAACAACTCTGACCAATCACGTCAGATGCAGTCAACTCAATGAACCAGATAGAGCTCAGGGCAGATACATGTAATTGGCGCGTGAAGGCGAGTGCGAGAAAGTCACGATTGGTTTTGATTTTGAGCAAGTGGAGCAAACAATTAAAGCAAACGCGCACGGAGAACTCCTGAGAAAACTGTTCTAAAAGCTGGTTTTCACTAGCGGCGTCACATAAGCATGCATGTAAGCACAAGCACAACCCCAAGATAAACGGACAGATTGTTACTTCGAATTCTCATGTTGTCCTGTCCTGTATTTTTTGGCTCGAAATTGTGGGGTACGGAGTGAGTGTAGCGAGGACCATGTGCCATGACCGAAAGAGTCTTCGTGCCGGAGTGAGAATCACGATCCGGCACATAGCTACGGAGATAATCTCGCACTGGTATGGCTCGTAACGATAGGAGATTTTGGCCAGGTATCATGTAAACAAATTCAGCGACACGAGAGGGAACGGGGATGAGCTCGTAACGGTACGAAAGTCATACGATGTCATGTAAACAGCCCCTTGAAAATCAAGTTAACGGAGAAACCAATCTGTCAACAGGAGTTAACTCAGATTCCGCGGTAGCCAATAGAAATCGAGCAAGTATGGCCTCCACCAATCAGAAACAAGTTTGTTTTGTGTTGTTCTGTGTTGTGTTGTGTACAGAAAGGGTTTTCTCTTCTTTCTTGTTCCGAGACTGTTCCGAGTTTCGGTAGAGAAGAGTGCAAAATTTCATTGAGAATGGTTTTCCAGGTGCAAAGGTCTGTGCTAGTTAGCAGCAAAAGACATGAAGCTCATGGAAGTATTTTTAAAACCGCATTTAATGGTCAGGAGAGAGAGAGAGAAACGTTGGCTTGCACGAACACATCGGCAAGCGGTAAGCTTATCTAAAAAGCCATTTTCTCCTTTATTTATTCACGGACTATTATGATCAAGTTTCCTAATCAGAGGAAAGCGTTAGAAAACGCAAACGATAGGCGCGGTTAGCTCTGTTTTTCTCAGTCTTACCGACGTTCACTCGATCGACTGCTTTGAACACGAGTTGTACCTCAGAAACCCTAAAATTTACGCTAATCACCTTGAAAGAACTATAGTCACTTCTGCAAGGACATACCTTTAAGATGTTTGGTTAAATATGATTTAAAAGCACTTCCTTTCAACGGTTGTTTCGTCTCAAGGTTTTGTGAGCGCCGACCTCGAAAACTTTTCTTCTTCATGATAAATCAATGTTTTGAATTTATTCTCTGTACTAGCTGATCCAAACTTATAAGTTAGTTGTCATTTGATTTCTCTATCGCCATAAAGCAAACCAGCAATTAACTAACATTAACACACACTGTAGGCTGTTTCTAAACGTGCTTATGGTTAACGTAAACTTACCACATTGTAGCTCTTTGGTTCTTGTTGACTCGCAGTTCAACAAGCGCTTTCTTCCAGTCAAAATAATTCTTCTAGACAAAATATGAACTAAACATCATGTCAGATATTTCTGTGGAGATGATGATGATAATGAGAATATCATTCTGAACGAATTTCAGCGCTCAAAGTACAAGCAGTAAGTAATTTTACCCTGATTTCCGTCCGGGATACGATCAGGCAATAAAATAAACCTTTACGAGCTGACGTGGTCTGGCATGATCAATTACGCGTCATACATTTTGAAAACCAAACGTATGGCGCGAGAAAATCTTTGTACACATGAAATACAAAACGCCGATCTCTGTGCACTGTACACAAATGCCAATCTCTCCCTGTCGTAATTCCTAAAGAGAAATAAACTGTTATTTTTTCATGATTTAAGAATTTGGCGAGCCGTTTGGAAAGCGGATTTCAGGGACGCACGAAAAAAAATTTGTCGATCTCTTCTGAATGCAAAATATAAGCTTACTTTGCAAGTTTTATCATTTATTGTGATTTGCAAATTTCCCAATTTCAATTTTTAGTTTGTTTAACGTAAAGAAATTCTAGATAAGGCTTATTGGCCCGTACTAACACTTGACTTGGGATTAGAGTTAGGCAAACAACAGTGTAGTAACTACACCTTTTGCTGCGGCCTACCCGCGGGTGCAGCGGTGGGTGCAGCCTTTTCGCGTACATTAACGCGGTTGCCGTACTTGTTTGGATTTTCTATGAGGCACATTCTCTGGGATCCAGCTGAACGCTTATTTCTCTAAAGATACAGGTGGCGATAGTTTCTGGTTTCTGCATGTTATTTTGAGAGAAAGGTGGAGATCAGACGTAGAAACATTCGAGTGTCTCTTTCTCCTACAGGAAAGCTTCACCATAACTCTATGGAATCACAGAAAACGGTTAAAAACTGGTACTCTTTTTATTAATGACAACTTTATTCAGCTCAAAATATACAACACGTACATAGTAGATAGTGGCATAAGAAAAGTGAGAAAAACACGTAAACAGAAGATAAAGAAAACTTTTTGTCACACGTGGAACAATTAAAGAGTAACCACATAGAACCAGAAACTCACAAGGGGTTATTCTTATGAGACGCGCGCACTATCAATGAAGCTGTATTATATTGCTAAATAAACTAAAACAAGTTATGGGATAAACATTCATTTCATACTAATAGTGTACCAGTTAACGGTATACAAGGCCGAATTTATAAAATTGACTCAGTGTCGTTAGTCCCATTCGGATCATTAAATTATATAAACGCTTTGTAAGTCTGATCTTCCTTAAACTAGAGTACAACCACTTAACTATCTGCTACAACTTATCCGTAAAATGGATCAATAAATCGACATATACGAAATGTTTCACTTTCTGGGCTGTCAAATGTTTACATCAATATCTTAATTATGTAATGGAAGTAATAAAGTTGAAAGTTGAATAATGAGATTTTCCTTTTCTTGAATCACTCCCACGCAGACTCGAAGCCAAGTAACTGTCTTTTGGTAGTTGTTCAAAAAGTAGAATTCTTAAATATTCAATTCAGAATCGATCGAAATTTAAATCGATAATCTTCAAAGAGGTAGGCCCATAGGGACTAACTCACATGAACTGAAACACGCAGTTTTCAAATTCAGGATTTCTATCCCGTTTGTGGTTTTCGATTGGCCTATCGTTTGGTCCAGGGTCCTCCTCCGGACAGAGCTTGACAACCATTCAGAAACCTCGATTAAACGAGAACTAGAGTCTATGCGAGGAGTTGGCGAGCGTTCACACTCTGTACTGAGAGCGCTATAAAGAATGATCGATGACAGCGCACTGTACGAGAGTTGTTGACTTGTTCGCAGTCGCTCTGTACTTGTCGAGCAGCGGGGAGTCCGAACTTTTGTAGACTCTTTGAGTCGCAGTGGGTTGCGGGATATCCGAAACGCGTGCATGATTGAGTTCTACGACTTCGTTTTTTTTTTTTTTTTTTTTGCGTATTGTACAATTTAGGATGGAATTTAACGATATATAAGGACTATGAACAAGTCTGAGAGTTTCAGGTCAGGCTAGAGCAAGAAGTTAAAATTGGAGCAGATTTCACTCTTTGGGAGTGCTCGACAGTTTGCAGTGTTGTGAGAGCAAACGACGAACTCTCGCCAACTCAGACTTTTGTAATTCTTCACGTATTTACCGACACCAACACTACTTGCGAGATAATTTTAAAACCTGGAGTCTCCAATACTGTGCATAGCTTGTCATGTTATGCATTTTAGTTTTCTTGCAGCAGATACTGAGGCAGCAGGGGTCCCGTCACGCCATTGTCTGTTACACGCTTTTCCACACACTTGCACTTACACTCATGAATGATAGGATATCTGAATCTAAGCCACCGACAAGAGACTCGTGATGAATCAGTCCCTCTCTTCGCTTTTTTACCGCTACGGCTTTTGCAGTGCCATCTTAATAGGTACACGGGGACTGGGTCCGAGGGAGCACACGACATTCCTTGAGGCCAGGAACATTGTTTTTCCACACAGCGTCCCATCTAAAAGAAAAAGAAATACAATTTAAGGTCCGTTTTCAATCATGACCAGTAAGCCCCTTAAACGACCACCTTCTGGTATTCCAAGTGTGTCATCCTCGTCCCCACAGCCTTCTGTCCCTCTTAACCGGCGAGGGACCTGGTCCTCTTGCGAAGCGCAGGCCCCTGCCGGCTAACTCTGGGGACGAGAATGCAAGTGCGTTTGATTACACCTATCCGGCAGGAGTTTATCATGTGCTCCTAAGATACCGGCTGTAAGCAGAGGCGGACCACACGGCCCGGCGGAGCCGGATAACGAGAAACGGTAACGGTGGCATGAGTCAGATAGCAGTATTGCTCCTCCATGCTGAATAGGACGCTAGCCCATTGAAGGGTTTACTACCACCATTTGAGGTTTTCTAACTACAGACACCGGTACCCATTGATCAAAAGAGACATGATAATAATGATGGGCAAAGCTGCCAGTCAACACGATTGAAGGCAGCTACCGAACGTCGGTAGCTTCTCTTGCACTGTAAACTTACAAAAATAACTCGATTCCCTTACTGAAAATAGACTTTTGCTTTCAAAATATCTCACGTGTGGATTATTTACCCGATAATAACAGAAAAGTAAGGGGTAAAAATGAGTAAAATCACAAACTGAAACCAGATGAGGTGAAATTTTCGATTGCTCGATTTAGTCAAAAAACTATTCATCAAATGCATATAGGCTGGACATGATATGTTATTGTCGCGGTTATGTGGTGTAGACTGAGATATCATGATCGTCTGAGCATAGCAAGGTATTGACATAACACTGATACTTAAAGCAATTAAAAGTTACGACTCTTTTTAACCTTAACACGGCTCACTGCAAAATTCTCGTGACCTGGTGTCGTCTAAATTTGTTTTTGCTACCTCCTGTGTGAGTTGGACGCATTTTAAGCTAGACAAGCGGTAAAGAAAATCACTTCAGTCTTGGTTTTTATGTTTTAAGTGAGCTCTATATAGTAAGCAGGCCGGTTTTCACTCAACAGCTCAAAAATTACAGGTGTGAACGAAATGAACATTTTCTTTGTTAATCAGAAAGACAAGTCATTGATATCATTGGCTTGTACTGATCAGTGTTAACGCTGATTTCAATGCGGAGTCAAACGGTTGAATTGTCTGTTTTCACTAAAAATGCCGCCTCTTAAGATCTAATGCTGTGCCGTTAACAATTTTCTATTCATTTTCTCGACATATCAACTAAATCCATGTAAAACTGAAAGTTTTCTTGTTCTTGTTATCGAGATTTTGCCATTTCAGTTGGAGAAATATACTGTTTGTAAGGGAAATAGCACCGTCACATCGTAACATTCCTGAAAAGAGAGAAAAGGAACCTTCAAAACATCAGTCTGTGTCAGTCTCAAGTATGTATTGGTCTCAGATATTAGATTGCATGGCTAAAAGCTGATTTCATGCTAATACGCAGCAACTATCAATAGGCGTCTTTGTATGGCCACGGATCGGGCCAGGACGAAAGTGAACTGCAGCTTCAGGGAAAACGTTGGCCCAACCTTTTCAAGTGCTGCTGTTGTTTCTTGAAAACATCGACAAAAAAATAACTGGCATGCTCCTCTTTACTTGATATTTCCTTCATCTTGCATTCTGGCAGCAGTTCACGTTTGATCGAGAGTGTTGTCAGAGATGATTAATTTTAGCACACTTTTGACCCAGCTTTAAAAAGTTATCCCGACAATTTCAATCCGTTTCACGGCCACCTTGCCTACCCATAGCCAAACATACTCATCAGTATTTCCAAGCTCAGTGCGCTAGTAGAGTAACAGCAAAAATAACCCTTTATTTATAACCGTTTCCATTGATGCAAATACAACTTAGCAGAATTGTTACTAAAAATAGAAGATATAGTCTCTTTTACCAAAATGCTTCAGATCGCTCAATAATTCGTTAAGCGTTTGAAACTCCGGTGATCAGCGTAGTCGATGGCATTATGATCTCCTTTCTTAGAAAATTCAAAGCCAAAGTTAAAGTTAAATGTTTTGTTTCGTTATCAGTATCGGTTGGGTTGTCAAAAATGTAAATCGCCTTTCAGTGCTAACGCCAGATTATTTGCCAATTTTGCAAATCCTGAATACTCCAGGCTTAGAAGAAAGCACGCAAATTTTAAGAGGATTTTCACTGATACGCTCGGATAAAGGCTGAATTTTCTGTGAACGAAAGATTATTTGCAGTAAAAGCGCTGCTTTGTACTTAAAGTAAGGTATTTTAAAACGTACGCCCACTGCTTGGAATTTTTTAATAGTCCTTAGTTAGATTCTATAATAAGACCAGCGTCAACCCTTGAGGTATTTAAAGTGACTTTTTGAGTTCGTGTAAAGATAGGACAAGATAAGCTGTCGTAGCCTGTAAACATTAAAGATCCTTTAGAAGGGAAATTGTGAGTACAGCTTTTTGCCCCGGCCATTTTTCACCAAGAAAGAGGGCGATCTGAGCGACCATTATTTCAACCTACCGTCAAGCAATACTTGCTTATGGCACTGGTGAGATCTTGAACACTTAAAGGTCATAATGATAAAGGTGGCGAAAGTGCTTAGGATATTGGGGCGCGTATTACATGCGTTTTGTGGCCGGTGCTTACAGAAAGGTATGGTAGATAGGATCGAAGCGTACCTTAATTAATTATTTTTGTCGTTAGCGCATTTGCGAGCTCGTTACAGAGTAGTACATACTTTTGTTTGCTCTAGCCAGTGACCTCAGGCACAGTATTAAGCTCGGAAACGCAGAATCTATGACTTTCCACGTTGAAAAAAGCCCTTAACATGTAAGTATTGAATGTCGCTCATAACAATGTGATCATTCTTTGGTTAAGACGTGCGTGCAATAATTTGTTACATCCGGATCAGATCGTGAGCTCGGAATATCGGGATTTACACTCTGTAATTCAAGGGCACGGCACGGACGCTAGAATTTGTCTTGTTATCATTCAAAAAGCGGAACAGAGATTAAAATCAGGTGAAGTGGAAGAGAGCAGAAATAACACAGGATCGGCAATGGCCACAAGTTGATAAGTGGCTCAGTCATTGTTGGCTCCCACTTAAACCAATTTAAGTCAATTCAAATGAAATTATTTAAAGCTACAGGGCAGGACTTTTCCGTGGTGCTGTTTATTATGCTATACAAGGTGGTTTAATTTTGTTCGTCTGTGGATGAAATTCTAAGGTGTGATGATTCAAATGCAAGCTACAGAGCAGTACTTTCCTGTGGTACTATTTATCGTGCTGTACAAGGCGTCACAGTTTCGAGTTAACTGACGTTTGAGTCTGTGGATAAAATCGTAATGTGTGACCATTGAAATGAAAGCTATTGAGCAGTACTTCCCGGTACTATAGCACCGTCTATTAGGCTCTATAAAAGTGTATAAGATGAGACTGTGAACTAAAATATTCAAGTACTTTCCTATGGAGTTTGAAGGCCGCGTGTACAACTGTAGTTCTAAGTGGACGATTCCTGAAGTGTGATGGCCATTCAAATGAAAGCTGTTGAGCTGTAACTTTTAAAGCAGAGGATGAAATCCGAAAGTGTGACCATGAAATTGAAAGCTCGTGAGGTTTACTTTCCTAATTAAGGTGCCGTTCAGTATGATGTACAAAGTGGCTCTCACGTTGGAGTCTTTAGACAAAATCTACAAGTGTGGCCTTTCATATGAAAACCGTGCACCGAGCAGAACTTACCATGCCGCTGTTAAAGCTGTTTTTCATGCTGTATAAGGTGGCTCTAACTTTTGAGTCTGTGGATGAAATCTTAAAGTGTGACTATTCAAATGAAAGCTATTGAGCAGTACTCCCCTGTGCTGCTGTTTATCATGCTGTACAAGGTGGTTCTGACGTTTGAGTAAGCGAACTGAATTTGTATTCAAGACCTTGCGTGTCACTTACCAATAACCACCGTGGCCAATAGCAAAAACCCAAGTCCTTCCAGTTATGTTCCACAGGGCAGTCAGACTTTTGAATGAGCCACTTCATCATATATCTCTCCATAAACACGGATGGTTTGCCCATTCTAGGCGCTGTCTCGTTTCTAATAACTTGCCTAAGAAAATTTTTCTCTGTTGTGGTGATGCTACGCAAGGAAATTCGCCTCACGATTTTTTCTGATGACTGTAAGGGCTCCGTTCTGGAAAGGAATCGCTCGTCGAAGTTCATTCCAAGACGTCTGCGAAGCCTCCTCTCGTTCAAGTCTCGTTTGCTTGGTCTCTGAAGCTCCTCGTCGCAATCATCAATGCTTTCCGGCTGTGTGTTTTCCAACGGGTCAATGGGCAATTCGTGATTGCTGCTTTTCCCCGGTATTAATGGGAAATGGGAACACTGTGAAATTGTCGCCGCATTCAGCAACAAAGCTGCTAAAACGACCAGCAGTGAGGACGATGTCTTCATGGCGCTTACTCATTCAACTGAGCTATCGTCGTAAGCCTGAATCGCTTTTATAGCTGACTGTCTACTCTTGTGTTTACTATGTGAACCCCCTGAACGCTTCGTCAAGACCGGCTGATGAAGTCTAATAACATTTGGCGCGACGTGCGTCGTAAAAGCTAGCGACTCACTTTCTCTCATTACACATGCCTGGCGGCCAATACTTAAGATATATTGACCTCGGGCTAAATGCAATTCTTGGCACTTGTGTGATATCTTTAGTAAAGCATAGACTTTTATGATTTGTCCGGGACTGGGGGTATAAGTTAATTGAAAGGTTTCCATTAAAGTCACGTTCCAGCTTTAGACGATTAACATAGAGAAAAGCTTTAGTGATACGTGGTAATTTTCAGACACTAGTCTAAGCCCTTAGGCATAGGCTCTGCGTTCATGTTGTGTGCTTTGTAAATAGCCCCTCTCATTAGCAGACGTCGAGTAAACTAAACAAAAATGCGATTATTCTTAGTCTCATGCGAAGCAAATGCCTTCTAACCTCTTCAGAGTGGTGAATTTAGCACTCAGTGTCTGTTCTGCATGGTGACGATTAAATCTCCAACTGGCACAAATTCAACAGGATCGCTGGCGAAGTAGCGCAAATCAATTTTGTCTGTCACTTTTGGAAATCGTTTTGCACTTAATGTGATTTCCTGTGTTACAGATCATACCTTTCTTAGATGTTACAGTATTAGCTTGGAAGTGTTGGCCGTAATATAATAAGACTTGACGATGAAAGCTATCATTGTCCCGTTTTTTTGGCTCACAGACATGAATAACCCCTTATAAATTTTGGTTAATTGTCCTGAAGACAACACAAAACTACTTTACCCACGCGAAGATCCAAAGTAGCAGGAAGTCGGTGATTTTGTGGGATAATATGTTCTTACACTGTAGTTTAATGTGCCCATTCATTTCTTTTACAGAACAGAGAACTAGAGAAATTCAGTCTCACAGAAATGCATGTGTGCCCAACGATAAATTCTTTCTTTGGGCAATATAAAAACTGAAGAACCACAGTAATAAGGTACTTTTTTTTCACAGCCAGCCCGGGAAGGAGAAACCGTTTGTCAGTGCTTTCGTCTCCAACTAACGGATGGCGAACAAAAATGAACAGGTTTCAAGATCTTTTGAAACTGGACTTTTTTGGACGACTGCTAGCTGATATTATACACATTCCAAGTTAAGTATTTCTAAAAAAATCTTCGAGAAATGTTACACTTTGTTATTAGCGAGATATCAAGATATCACAACAAAAGGATGAACGCTACCGATCCTTGTTAATACCTTAAGACGCAATTTGATAGCGAGTCGGGTTTCCTGATGAAGATCTGACCAATTATACTCACAAAATAAACAAGATCAACTCGTTTCAGAGGAAGGCTTCGTCTCTGACTAGTCGTACGTCACGGAATCAAGTCTTTGAGGAGTTTGCTTGGCTTCCCGCCAGAATGCGTGTCAGGCGCCAGACGGACTGAAAGCTTACAGTGAAGTACACACATAAAGCAAATAACTCCTCTCCCCTCCGTCCAAAGGCAGGTTTTTTTGTAGAAGAGGGGGAGGACAATCTGCTGAGCGAAGTGAATGCCAGCGCAAAAGGAATCTCGCCTGTAATGTGAAGAGAAACGCATTGAAACGAACAACTCGTTCAGGCCAACACGGAAGTCATGATGCACAAGGGGCCGTCCGCCCCGTAGAAAACCCGCATGCACGTGGAAACGAGGCTGAGCCGAGCAGGGTTCTGCGTAGCCTCCCATGCAGTCGTTTTTAGGGGAGTCGTATTACCCTCCTCCGGGGAGGAGGGTAATACGACTCCCCTAAAAACGACTGCGTGGGAGGCTAGGTTCTGCGGTCCGTTTCACTACAATTACCTTCTGTCAACGACATTGACTCCTAATTTGAATCAGAGTACTGTTAGGCCCACCCAACAATCCTTGTCTGTGTGGGGCAACTGAGCAGAACGACCAACCCTCCGGCCATGAATATGAAAGTGTTTGATACGGCCCCCCAGTTTACCTGCGCCTACATGCACGGAAGCCTTGCTGCGTGCTAAGAATAGTAACCTTTTGATGCAGAGGTCCACACGACGCGTAAATAAACCGCACTGGTTTACTTTCGTATTGTATTTAGCCGTTATAACATTTTCCTTCAGAATTGTCCTGTCCCTGAGGAGGGCTAACTTTGTTAGCCGAAATATTGGCCGTTAAACAAAGCAGCCCTTTGCCTAAGTGCCAGCCTTGCCACATTAAGTTTTGTTCGTGTAAAGAATACTGCTTCTCTTCGTTGTATGTGACTGCCCTCCCTTCCCCGACCTTCGATCGATCGATCGAGGACATTAGGGAAATCCGCTGAGCAAAGTGAGTGTTGACACAAGAGACGAGAAGGTCGATCACCTACACATTTATCATATAGACAAGAGTGTTTTAGAGTAAAATAGACCACTCGGTAAAGTTCATACGAATCGAGTGGCGTATTTTCCACATCCTCACTAGCAAGCGGGATATCGATGACGTCAAAAAGCTGAAAAGGGTGGCTTGAGATATGAATTTTATTTTCTCGTGGTTAAAAAACAAACAAACAAATTAAACAAAACAAAACAAAATTTTACTCTCGCTGCGCTCGTTTGTAAAATATTGCTTTTACCGCTCGAAAAGAAAATTCATATTTTCGCGCCATCGTGTAATATCCTCTATATATTTCGTTCACTGAACCGATAGGATGGTAGTCCACTATGGCGGGTAGTCCTGAGCATATTGTACCGTTCAATTGACAGCGTTCCGATACCCATAGGACATGCGAGGTGAAGACCAATGACCAGATTCAAGAAACCTTCACGGGGTCTTAAAGCAACGTTTTCAACTAGGTACAGAAACAAATCAAGGTACAGAAACAATCAAACAAACAAACATACAAAACAGCTGACAGTTAAAGTCACCGTTTATATTGAAAGTTAAGGCTGGTTTCCATATGATCGCTACGATCGCTGCGATTGCTGAAAAAATGTCGGGTAAACGATAGAACTGAAGTCTATCCGCCAGCGATCGCTGTCGCAATGATCGCTGTGATCGCTAAGGAGTGGTTTCGATATGCCGATCGCAACGTTTGGTGAACGTTTTTTCCAGCGATCAGAGCGATCATATGGAAACCAGCCCTTCAAATAAAATCGAAAAATTGTCGTTTTCAGCTTTTTTGACAAAAGATGGGTGACCGATTGAAGAGCAAACTTCATAGACATGAGCTGATGAGCAAGCTACCGGGCGTTCAACGCATATTCTATCAGCTCAGCTTAGTGATGGGAAAAATGATTCCTTCGACGAAACGTTTTTCTTGGTTACTTCGTGAATCATTATTTTTCATTATCCAGGGGTTGCTTACATGACGATTAAAACAAATATTCTCGTTTCTCAGTGTTTTATACGAGTTTGATAAATTATAAACTACTAGACTTCGTGGAATGATGTTAAATTACGAGCCTTCTCTTTATAATTGAATGTCCTGTTGTTACTGACGACAGCGTTCAACGAAGCCTTGAAAACAGACGACGGCAATATCTCTCTCCACTGCTACACTCGCCCCACCTGAAGTAAGGAATAGAGACCAACAAACTGTTCTGTAAACTTCCCGTCAAGACACTTGGTAGCTCGCCAATACAGTTCTCCCGCGGAGCCTGGCTTGCCATTCGGATGTTCAAGTTCAAAGCGAACGTAGTCCAACCATAAATCTAAGAAAGCAATGAAAAGACAGTACATGAAGAGCGTGAGCCATAAAAGATTTCGTGTCAGCGTTTCAAGGGTACGTGCAACCAAGGAAAGAAGTTTTGTCTTGACTTTGTTTTCCTTGTAGTCGAAAAGTGATAACAACCACTAACAGGCCGAATGATAGACTGTAGGTTCTTACTAACTTTGACTTTTTCTTTATTCTGTGGAGTGCCAGCATGGAGCCGTTTGGACGGTCTCCTCGATACAGGCTCACCGTCTAACCCTATTACGAGGACACCCAAGCGCTTGTAAGACTCATAATCGGATACCTGATCCCCACAGTATGGGATGCTAGAGACTAGAGACGCATTTTGTTAGTTCGTCTTCAAGTCCACTGCAAACATGGAAATTCGTGAGCCGCCTCTGGCTCCAGTTGTTCAAAAGTCGGATAGCGCTATCCACCGGATAAATCTCTATCCAGTGGATAACGCAATTGGTTTCCCTAACACTTATCCACTAGATAGTGATTTATCCGGTGGATAGCGCTATCCAACGTTTGAACAACTGGGGCCTGGTGGTTTGAAGTAATATTATAAGCATCACAACGGAGGAAAAAGATCGTAAATCTCGCATAGCCGTGACGAAATCTGAAGGTATCCAAGATACCAGGCGGAAAAAAATCGTAGAAAACTGTAAATCTCAGTAGTCTGGGAGCCCGAAAACATATACTGGTCAGCAGTACTGTGGCCCTCAGTTAAACAGGAACATTTCAAAATTTAAACTGGCAGGAGGCTGTTTGTCCAAAGAAGTCAGAGAGGAGGAATTGAACTATTGCCGTATTCATATCATTAAGGACGATCACAGAGAGTTTTTTGAAAACGTTGTAGTTATTTATCCCGTCAAATCTGACGATGCAATTTTAAATGCTTTGAAGCAAAAAGCTTTGAATAAACTTAAAGCTTGTGGTTTACAGACAATTATCTCAATTCCTAGTCTCCGGCTCAGCCGTTTTTAGTGTCGTCACACAATGCTCCTGCTGCGTAGGAGACTACTCAATTCCTGATTAAATTCAAAATGTTTTTTCTTTTTTCATACACTGCATGCTCTGCAAAAGTTATTTAGGACACGTAGGGAAACAGGTCTTCTATTCAATACGGGCTAGCATGGTACAAATCTCATTCGAAACATTTAGGCATGTCTTTGCAAATTTACGGTTATAAAGGATAGTGATTCGGCTGATTTAGGGGGAGAAATACACAATAGCAATTTTCTACGTTATTTTGCTTGACTTCGGTGTTTGTCAGGTTTGGCGCCAGTCCCTCTCGGAAACCAAAGGATGGACGTTTCCATTCTTACGCATTCAAAGAAATCACCACTTAAATAAGGTAAAACAAATTACTAAAAAAAAGAACCGGAACAAGTCTTCTTTCTACTGACACCCACGCAATCGTGGCATGACGGAAATTAGGCTCACTAAAAATATTTGTTTTGTTATTAAAAAAAAGGGCGGTTGACCTTGAAAGCAATGCAAACGTGTAATAGTAATCGGCTGTACTGAGAAAGAAATGACTAAAAAAAACCAAACGAAGAATTAAGAAAAAATGACTGGGGAAATACCTAACGGGAAAAAGCAAGGGCGTCCTGAACTGCTACATTTTAAAGAAGGAACATCTTGACCCTAAGCTAAACTGCAAAACTACTCCAGACGCAATATTCAACTCTTTACTCTGTTATACACTTTGAATCGTTGAGTCAAAACTTGAATTCCTGAAGTGTGTCCATTCAGATGACAGCTCTTGACAAGCACTTTCTCGTAGAGCAGCTTTTGTTTCAAAATTTGAGGCAACCTCTTGGGAGTGGAATAGTTAATTCGTCCTTCTCTTTCTGCGATTTACTTTAGGTGGCTTGTCGTTATTAAAATACTTTCATCATCAGAGCCAATCGTTAAGCTTGGTAATGCGTTACATAACTGCCAAGTTTGTACAAGAAATCTCAGATTGTGGCCTTTCCTATGGCGCAGGTCGCTTTTTCTTTTTCCCATGTGGAATTTTGGAAAATTTATCCAATTTGTTGCTCTAAGGAGGCGTAGTGTGTTTAGTTCTGAGGGCGTCACGGCAGGGATAAACAAACTTTGGCTTATTTTGAATAAGTATGTTTTGATTACCTTGTATATGGTGTGAATTTTTTACGGATTTTAATTTTTGTGATTTTCCACGATCCACAAAGAAAAAACTCGTCGAGAAGTAATTTATCATTTCCCAAACAAAATGTTCCAGAAAAAGCTTTACTATAAGAATGATCAACAAAATTTGATTAACACAGGCGAAAAAAAAAACCGGTTTCGATGTCATCGTGTTTCATTTACGGAGTTTAATTCGGTTTTTTGTACACCAGTAGGATGTTAAAAAACGTCTCCTTTTAACAACTGTAAATAAAACAGGCGACACTCGTGTAGATAATTTTCGGTTGCATGGAATGACAAAAATTATCGGTCCATAAAAAACGATCACAATAATACCATACCATGGGATAAAAACGCTATTGCTTGCTTTTCAATTAAGGGTCTTCAAACAAAAACAGGATTAATCATGGAAATTAATGAAAAACAAAACATCATCTCTCAGCAGTTATAAGGATTACTATGTTATTCTCAATTGAATGGTCGTAAAAGATTAAAGAGAATGCCCGATGAAAACTTCGTGTCATTCAAACGGCTGTGTCTGCAAATAAAGATTAATGAGTTATAACGTTCCTCGACAGAAAAACATTTGGCACATTTCAACATTTTTCCCTAATAGACGACACAATGAAAATTTAACAGTGTACTGTTTTTGTTTATGGTTGATACTAAGACGAGACAGGAAGAAGTTTGTCGGAGCCAACACTAGACGTTTAAAAGAGTGCCGGCCGTTTCGTAAAAACGTGCCAAAGTTCAAACCGAAAACATGTTCTAGAATATTTAGGTGAGGAAAGAACGGAAAAATGAACAACACTACACAAACATATATATTGCCCAATAACATAAACTTGAATGGTCATACTCTAGGATTCATCACGACTCAAAGCATAAAGCGACTGCACGTAATGCTTATGTACCCACAGTTTGAACAAGATTACCTCAATAATTCTATTGTACCCACATCTTCAATAGGTGGCGAGCCCGGAAGGGGGGTACTTCTCAGAATTTTAAGCGGAGGGAGGGGTGGTATGGCGCACAGCTCGAGCACTTTGCCCTGTTCCAGACAGAGATAAATGACTTTACGTACCTTATTCTAAACTCTTATTATCTTTCTGGCCAAAACGGTAAAAATCAATAAACTATCTGAGACCAGTAGGCATAGACGCTCACGTTTCGGCCAAAATACTCATTTATTTCCCCTTTTCAGTCAAACTAGGCAAAAATCACAAATACTTGTCTGTGTAATTGGACTACGTGCTGTCCAATATGGAAAATTAGATGATTAATAATTCCGAGGACTGTCAAATTCGGCCGTAGGTGGAGTCGAATTCGATAGTGAAGTAACTTTTGAACCCATCAATTATTTTCCAAACTGGACAGAATGTAGTCCAATTACGTGTTGATTATATAGGTCATGGGCTGTCCAATTTGGCAGTCAGAGGGAATTTTCAATCCACCTATTTTTCAAACTGTACATAGCTCTATCACGTGTTCATTATATTGTAGCTATATTGTACAAGGAAGCATAGGCGCACGTGTTGTGCAGTTTGGGGAAAAAAAATTGGACAGGTGTTGGAAAGTGATTTCAGCTTACCAACGAAAATAGCCCTTTTACACGCGAACATCACAAAAACCTTTACCTTCTTTTCAGACCAGAAAGCAAAACGTATATAATAACCAAAAAGGTAAAAATATATACCCAGTTTCAGAGCCATAAGACCAACAATGCGCAAGCATCAAAATTTTGTGTTCCAAACCGCTCGGAAGTCTCGCCCACTATCCACTCTTCCGAGGCACGAGACAGGAAGCCCCAAAAGACAAAAGGAGGAAGCCGTATGTACTTGAGACAGATGAGCATTCAATAGACACGTATTGATAACTACATAACCGTAAATAAACCACTCGTGCAGGTTTTCCCGCGGGGGGGGGGGGACAATATACAGTATAAACACAGAGCGATCAGACAAAAACAGTAGGTGCAAAATAAGCCCGGGGACGAAGTAAATCGTAAGACACGTTTAGCAAAGTAGCGTGGATTAGTTTCTAGAAGATCCTGGTCTGTTGCGCAGTGTAGGCGGAGTTGTTTATAAACTTGTGACGTCATATTTTTTAGGCTTATTTGCACAGTACAACTTGTGCTCGTCGCAAGTAATCTTCTCACGCCATATCAAGCGCCAAATTGAAAAAAAAATTAACCAAGAAAATCCCCAATTTCAATTTGTAAATTATGGTGCTGCCCATAGGAAATTACTGCTCAATAGCTTTCATATGAATGGTCCCAATTAAGGATTTCATCCACAGAGTCTAACGTTAGAACCACCTTGTACAGTATAATAAACAGCAGCACAGGAAAGTACTGCTCAGTAGCTTTAATCTGAATGGCCACACTTTAGGATTTCATCCACAGACTCAAAAGTTAGAACCACCTTGTACAGCATAATAAACAGTACCACAGGAAAGTACTGCTCAGTAGCTTTCATTTGAATGGTCACACTTTAGGATTTCATCCACAGACTCAAAAGTTAGAACCACCTTGCATAGCATAATAAACAGTACCACAGGAAAGTACTGCTCGGTAGCTTTAATCTGAATGGTCACAATTTAGTATTTCATCCACACACTCAAAAGTTAGGACCTCATTACACCACCCAAGGTCTGGCAATATGGCACTGAACGGGTTTCTAAACGGTGCTACACTGGGACATTGTACTGACTGTACTAGAAAACGTTTCCAACAGCTTGTCTCGAAACAAAAATTGCAAGACGTCACACGAAAAAAAGTCTTATACTAAGCAATATTTCGTGCAACTTGAATTGTAAATTGTGAGCAAGTTGAACGAAAGGGTGCCTAGAATATCGCCTCCTTTTACTAAGTCCTCTGCGATAGGTTGCACGAAAACGCTTGTAAATCGATGCTCATTTTAAATAAGTTACGTCAGTCTTTATGTTCTAGTTTATGTTCACGTCCTCCTTTGCTTGAGGCTGGAACGTTTATGAACACTCACTTTGACCTGGGTAAAAGACTGCTTATTCTGAGACTAAGAAACAAGAAACCTGAAAGATCACGGTAGGCAAACTCAGACAAGTTTCCGACCCACTCCTCCCGAGGAAAAAAGTATTAATGTAAATACTTACCAGGATGAGATGTTCCGAAGTGATCTACCGCTGCCTCGTAAAGATCACGGACGCGTTTAGCACTGGGCTCTTCCTGAATATAAATCAAAACAAGAAGTAATGCAACACGAGCTGCTTAGGACGTTGCCTCCTAATACAAAGGTATTTTTGGAAAGGTTATGACTATAGGGAAAAAGTAGGTCTTAGCAAGGCTTATTGGAATCCAAAAGGGAAAAATGTGGGTAACCACACATTTTTCAGAGATAATTAAGCAACCATAATTCTAAAAAAGCGTTAAAATACAAAGAATGTATGGCAATTTCTTTCCAAATTTAAGCTCAATTATCTCTGAAAAATGCGTGGTTACCCCCAAGTTTCTTTGTGGATTCTGATAGCCCTTGCTAAAATCTGCTTCTTCCACATCGTCATAAACCGCGCAAAAATATTGTTGTATTAGTGGGCAAATTCCTTAAGAAACCCGAATATCCTGAGATGCGCAGAACGTATGCGCAGTAACAAAAGGAGGCACCGTCCTTAAATCACTGACATTGGCGGTTAATTTTTAGCTGGAACCAAAAAAAGTCACTGGTTAATGCATTCATGGTAGGAATATGAACTTACCTGTGAGAGTTCTAAATCAATACATTTTCGAAAGAACGAGATCGACACAGGTGGTGATTGGCGGAGTCTAAAAAAAAAATACGCAAAATCACTCCAAAATAGCGTGTTATTCACACAACATCAACTTCGATCGCGACATTGTGCTCACCGAAAGACAACACTGACAACAATTAAAACCAAAGCAAACAAAGCAAATGCAAATGGCGCGTTTTGCGAAGAGAATTCGAAAGAACCTGCTAAACTTGGTGATATATATTTTTTTCGAAATCCACACCGAAGTTAATGGCGTTGGAGTTGATTACGTTGACAAATAATACACAATCGCACAACTTGGCGTGTGCGATAACAAATTTAATAACCAATTTTCGTGGCCAAAATAAAAGCCGAAAAATCAACCCACTAGTGACATGACTAAAGTGCGTTTCCCGGGGCTGGTATCAGTAACAAGCTTTTCCGCGCTTAACGTTCGCTGCATGTTTTCCCGCGCTTTTTATCGGTTTTACAGTTTTGTTTTCAGTTTGGTTCTGTTTATTGGACTATTTGCATTTACTGTGAGTGACCAGAAGTTTTGGCTTTGCTTTGGTTTAACAACAGTTTTTAGTAGTAACTAAATCACTTTATTTGCAAAAAAAGGAGGGAAAACTGTGTTATCACTAAGGCGAGGGTAGTTTCTTCGGTAAAACTGCAAATGATGGTAACTGATATCTCGAAATCCTGAGGGGAAGCCATCTTCAGAGACAAGCGTAGCCTGCATGTACTACAAGCTCTGACTGGCATAGGTTGAAGAGAAAAATTTTTATCGTCAAATCAAAATGTGGTCAATTAAGTCGTGATGTTATTGATTGTTATGACTTTAAGTAAAGATGATCTTTCTTTTTCTTCTTGATTTTTTAAATAACACACTCGCTTCACCACTTAAAGCAAAAAGACTTGACTGACCAATTTGGCCAACAACCAGAAAACTACGAACTAGTCAGAAAAGAACTTAACACAAAGATCACAGCATCGCACCTTTTGTAAAGTTTTCTGGCTTTTTTGATTCCCATTGTCGTCACTGTCCACTCGACATATTTTTCCTTCATTGGTGTACTCACGTCAACACAGGATTCCAACGACAGCTGGAAACAAAACAAAACAAAAAGGTCAGTACCCATTTAGACCTACTTACGGCTTCCACTTAAATGGCCTCACTTTAGGATTAGGAGCAAGACTCAAAATTTCGAACCAACTTTTACAGCAAACATGTAATCCACAGCTCCAAGGGAAAGCGCTCCTCAATAGCTTTTATTTGAATGTCACACTTAGGATTTCACTGATCCACAGACTTAAAAGATAGAACCACCTTACACAACATGACAAACAGCACCACAGGAAAGTAATGCTCAGTAGCTTTCATTTGAATGGTCACACTTTAGGATTTCATCCACAGGCTTAAAGGTTAGAACTACCTTGTACAGCATAATAAACAGCACCACAGGAAAGTACTGCTCAGTAGCTTTCATTTGAATGGTCACACTTTAGGATTTCATCCACAGGCTTAAAGGCTAGAACTACCTTGTACAGCATAATAAACAGCACCACAGGAAAGTACTGCTCAGTAGCTTTCATTTGAATGGTCACACTTTAGGATTTTATCCACAGACTCAGATATTAGAACTACCTTGTACAGGATAATAAACAATAGGAAAGTATTGCTCAAAAACGCTCAGCTGAACGGTCACACATTGAATGATTATACCCTGGAAGGAAAAAGGATCAAAATGCCCCAAAACGCTTACTTCAAACACCGACTTCACTTCGCCTAGATTACTCTCAATACACCACTCAAGCCATTGATTCCAAAGTAGTAGTGATTCCTAAACAAGAAAAGAAAGGTTAAGGTGTCGATCTTTTCGTCAGAATACTGAAGAGGAAGCATTTCAGAAGTTCATAATAATCTTGATGGGTTAACTTACACTGTAAGTTGCAGTTTTTTCTAATCTATACACTGTACCTACAGCTTAGCCTAACAGGGGACCAAACCGGGTCACACGATACCGAGATAATGTCGTATTTGTACTCACTTTGGTGTCTTTTGCACTCCTGAATGTCGTATAATAAACACATTGTATATATGCAATTTATCCCGATAAAATAATAATAGTTGGGCATGTTTTCAGCAAAGGGTCAACATGTCTTGCCTTACATAGTAGGATACAATGGTTTTAAAGAACTTTAACATGGCAAAGCATCCAACAGTGTGTAACCTTCCTACCTTTGATTCAACACATTTTATGGCAGTGGAAAACTCGTTATTAATGTTCTCTATTTTACCTGCGAAGTGAAGAAACAACCAAATTGTTTACAGCAAACTTAAGACCATGATTTGTTTTCAGTTCGATTAAGTGAGACACGTTCGATAAGCAATCGAAATTCTACTACTACATGATTCTTAGCAACACTACAGAACAAAACTTATATTCAGTAGGAGGACACAAAAGGGTATTTACACTGAGTACCTAAGGAAGCAGGTTCAATAGCAAATGGGACAATTTAAATTGACGTGGCCTTGAAATAAAATATAGTGGCAAATTCAGTAGAAACGTGCCTTATGTGAACATTTGATTGGGAATCAAAAGAGTAGCTATTTCAATTACCTAGTTTATATCGTGGTTGTGCGTTATGTATTCCCAAGGTTAAATTTGCAAGGAACTCAAGAAAAAATGTAGAGTTTCACGCCCATAAGGGAAAGGAAATAATAGAATATGCAATGCCATACAAGATTTTTTCGTAGAAGCTCAATCTTTTATCTTGTACAAAAGCAAAACAATTAATTAACGTTACAATAATTACTGTCAGTAATGGCGTGTACAGTGGGTTTTTGGTGCTTCCGAAAAAAATTGTGAGCTCGACTTTTGGCTCCTGACTTTTGAGTTTTTCGTGCTTCAGAAAAAAAAATCTGAGCTCAACTTGTGGGCAAGTCTAAGTGCATTCATGTTTAAGTATAGGGTACAGTACACACAAGTGATAACAGCAGGTCATTTTACCACGATTCAGAACTTTCAATCTGAGGTATTCACTCCACAGGCTTATTGATGTGTTAAACTGCTCTGTTGCTTTTTTGCACACGGATAATGCCTCTTTCTTTTTCTCTGCTTGGAGAAGAACACCGACCTGTATACCACACAAAAAAGGAGTCAGAATCACTTACTGATGTACATACAATACAAGTACACTGTCAGATGGCAAGCTACAGCTGTAGAGCCACAATTTCATGAGAAAATTATGTACTGTAGAGTTGAAGCTGGTGTTTTTTTTTCATAGATGTACAACAAGCTGGAAAATGTGGTTTCTTTGTCAAGAGGTTAGCAATGCCAGCAATGCATGCTAGTCCCTGTTTTTGCTTGCATTGAGTCTAAGGTGGTATTGTGATGTGGTAGCATTTTTTTTTCACTAAAACTTTTCCCAAGTCTTAGAGTAGGTGAACATTGACTCAGTTGTAACTCACCCATGTTTTATAAAGATTCTCTGTAAGATGGCTTTCTTTGGCTGCCACCGAAAATAAGTGCAGAACAGTTTTCTCTCGCTGCAGAGGGAACAATAATGAGAAATCTGACATTGTGTCTTGAGGTTACAGGTTCACTACATATATATTGTCGTAAGGCTAACTGTACATAACAAATTAAGTCGGTGAAGTATGATCGTCTGGGTGAGTGTAGTCCTAAGAAGGACCATTTTGCGATGACCTTGACAGATGATCATACTTCACTGACTCATGATATCACTCCTGGGTTCAAACCATTTGCAATGTATAACAAATTAAATTTATTCAGAAACAAATTGAAAGTAAAGTCAAGAATATACAAACAAGTGACTTTCACAGTTTAAAAAAAATCTCAGCTAGAAAGCTTCACATGTACAAGACAACTGCAGTTAATTACAGCACTTTCAGTTCACAGACATCACCCCACAGGAGCTTTGTGGAGCCCTACATGTGTGTTCAAAAGGTATGTTTTTTGAAACATTTTGGCCTGCATTAGGGTACATGTAGATTTGAAGCATTAATTTTGGAATTAAGTGGACAAAAGTTTTCTCTAAGAAAGGTTTTCTCTAAGAATAGCAGGGTGCCCTTTTTTTTCCAAATTAAAAATTAAAGTAAGTCCTGAAGGAAGGATCCAAATGTTTCAACTGTGCCCCTCCTTTAAACATGTGATTATCCAAACTTTTTTCATTTTAGCCATTTATCAGATACAGGATTAAAAGATTCTAATGCTATTAGTAAATAAATACACAATGTAAACACCAACAAAACAAATAATTTTGTTTTTAGTACAGAAACTTATTTTTATCCAACCTACCCTTTTAGTTTGGGTTTTGGAACTCTCAGCCAGTAGTTCCATGAAGGCACTAATGTAGAACTCCCACATTTTATCTATCGGTCATAAAAACACAACAGTGATCAGTGAAATTAGCGTGCTTCTTTTTTTTAAGTTTAGTATGCCTCTCCATTATTCAAATTACAGTATATTACAGTACCACTACGCATGTTTCCCTTTTCACTGTACAGGCCAAGTAGATGACACTAGGCTAATACTTCATCATTTCCAGTTCCACAGCATGAACCCAATGGCAGTATCACCTCTTTTTCCTGGATGGCATGCCTGTCCATTGTACGGTTATACCCAGCAATCTGTTCAACAACACCCACTTAGAAACCTTCACGAACACAAACAATGTGAGGAGTATTGTGTAAGAAATCAACATCAGTGTAGAGACCAGTTTTTGAACCACTAATCGTCTGGTAAAAATGTCCAATATACTGTCTACTGGAACTTGGTATTCTTCATCGTCCCAGCCAAATTTACATGTACAGTAATTTAATGAATAGAAAGGCACCCCAATATACAATCACCACGAAATCAAAACCTATGAAAATCTTTGGAAAATCTACAAGGTTTTTTTAAGTATTTCACAGCTTTTCATGGCAGAAATCAAGTATTTTTTTTTAAAAAAAGGCAATGATTTGAAGCTAATGTGTTTTGCACAACAATGATACATGTAAATTACTTAAGTCATTTCTACTGACCTGTTGGAATTTTCTTCACAGCCTCTTGAAACAACTTGTCCATCTCTGATTCAAGTTCACACCACTGGCTATCTATAATAAGGTTACAACAAAATTCATAAGGCAATAACTTGCGGTTATTAGTGTATCTAGCAAATTCCCAGGAACATTATCCAGTTTATGTGATTGCTATTAATTGGCAGCATAGTGACCTGTACTTTTGACAGATGTAAATAAATAACACGTACAAAAGACCTACATCTGTCAGTTTATTTTGCTCCAAAGTGCTTTTTTTCAATAATGCAAACCTGTTATCATTGCAATCCCTTTCTTTACTTCACTTTTTCTTTCATCGACGGGGCGACGAGCCACTAAATTCCAAACCTCCTCAGACAAGGGGAAATCCTCTAATAGGCTGCAAAAGATAGACCAAGGTGTGAATTGAAAGCACATAGTGGGGAATAACTATGGACTGAGTTTATGTGGTTTATTACCCACTATAGCAGTGATGTCTGTTGTTTCAGAATGACCTTTTTAACCCATTCACTCCCAGAGTCAGTTACGGAAATATCAAGGCAGCACTAAGTTTTGACTCTGTGGATGAAATCCTATGGTGTGACTATTCAAATGAAACCTTGCCAGCAGTACTTTTACATGGTACATGTACTATTTATACTTGTAAGTATTTTACAAAATGAAATTTGGAATTCATCTTGAATTTTGATATTAGGCACTCTTTGGAAAGAAAGGGTTTAATACTGCATATCAAAAAAGGCTATTACAGTGCACCTGTCATACACGACATCACACCCTTGCTTGGTATCTTCAAAGAGGCGATAGACATCAATGAAAGAGATTCTGAATTTTATGTCCTCTAAAAATCAAAGTTTGAAAACAATACAGTTAGACGAACAAAGGCTCTAAGATGACATTAAGAGCCTCCAAAAAGCAGATACAAATTATAACAGTTACATGTATGTACTGTACAATCCAGCCAACAAGAAATTAGAAAGTAATTGTGTGGTTTATAAAAATGAAATCAATGTACATGTAAATACTGTTTCCCGCACCTGGTATGCACTCTACTGCCTTTTTGTAAACAATTTCAGGAACTTTCCCAGCAAGAAACTCTGCAGTCACTTCTTCTTCTTCTTCCTAAGCAATAATCAAAGGAAGATTGGTAAGAAAGATCAACGCAAAACTCAGCCTCGAACAACAAACGTGAGCAATGAAGTTACAATAATTATACCTGTGACTCTTCTGCTTCATTTAGTCCAAGAATTTTTCTTCTATTACGAATCTAATAAACACAAACAGTATATTTCAGTTTCTTACATGTACATGTAGTTATCATTCAATTCTACAAGCCTCTTAGTTTGATAATAAAAAAAGTTTTATTTATCATTTGTCTCATGGTCTGTTCACTTGAGTTGTAGATTGCGACATTTCGACTGCTTACTGCTAGTCTTCATCAGACAAAGAGGTCAACTACATGTAGTTATGCATCACCACCTTGGCAGATCAATCTTGCCTTAGTGGGTCAAAGTTCCTCAACTACATGTATAAAACTAATAAGTAATTAAAAACCTTACGTACAAATTCGCAACAACCGTGAGGTATTGTCATAACTACCTGACCATTGTATGCCATACCATACAATTTTCGAACATTTCTGAAGTTTTTCTCCCCTATACATACACAACTTCTTGCAGTTCTATACTCTGCCACCTCACCAGCCCTCCTTTTTTTTTCACAAGGGCTGACTCATTAGCAATTTCATATTTTTCACAAAATATCACTGATTATGACCTTAATTTTTTTCTTGCAGAGTCTACTCTATACATATTATACTCTACACAAAAATTATACACAAAATTATTTTGGTTAACATAATTGCTCTTTATTACACAGATGTGCTGTAAAATGTTTCTTTTTTGTGTCATTCAACAAACCATGTTGGGCAGGTGAGACGTTGCATCACTTAAGATTAAAACACAAGTTAAAGACAAAATATGCAAGTAATTTCATCACAATTGAGGAGCACTGTTTTCTGTTGACAGTCTCAGGCAAGGTCAGTAATTACTGCAGTTTGAGATAGAGGGTGTTATTAATTTTCAGTCTTGGTTAATGAATTTCCAGCTTTCTGAATGTACACCTCATATAGGCTATCAGTGAATAATCCTGCTTTTTACCTTAACCATTTAAGCCCTAACAGTGAAGAAGATGAAAATTCTCTTACATTATCACTACTTGTACAAACATTCAAGTGAGGAGAACAAAGAAAGTGATCACCAAGGATAAGATGTGTTGATATTTAGACAAATTCTCCTCACTGTTTCCATAAGAAATGTATGGAGAACAGTAAGGAGAATATGCATTTTTATACCATTGCTTAAAGGGTTAATATAAGGCAATTGGATACCATGTCAAGTGCTGTAGCATTCAAAAGTTTTCACCGCAAAGCAAAAGTTTTGTCCAACAAATGCCAAAAAAATTCAGCAAAGTTTACTGAAGTTGAGAATTTAATAAAACAATATTATTATTCCACTTGTGTTTGTTGGATATGAGGTGTCTGATTATAACCAGCTCGGTGCTATATGCCTTGTAGGTTAGTCATCATTAAATAAATTTCAATATACATGTACTTCCAAGCTCCAACAGGGAGCACTGGACAGACACACCCTGCCAAGAAAGGTTGTAGCTGCCTGCTGAGAATATGATTACCAGGATGCCACATGCAGATGTCAATGAGAGACGCACTCAAGGAGAAAGATACATGTAGAATGTTGACGATTGATAAATAATTAAGCTACATGTATTTACTGTGTGGTTCCAGGAAACAAAACAATTATCTATACCCTCCCCATGGTTGGTTTTGTGGTTTGAGCCCTACCCCCACCTTTCCAAAAATTCCATTTTAGCTTCATATTTTCCTTTAAAAAATGTTGCCTTTTGAGACCTGCCACCCCCTTGGAGTTTCCAGTAACCAGCCATGGGAAGGATATGGATATTTTCTCGAACCACACATTACAATGTTCATGTACACATTTACTTACTTTTTCTACATGAAGAAGTTCCATTCTGAAATACTAATTAAAAATAAAAAAATGTTAAAATAATTTTGAAACATTAAATTGATGCAGCACCTCGACAAAGCACTCAATTGTCAGCTGGCCGCCACTTCAGTCACGTAGAGATTATTTAAAATGCATGCTAATGTTCAAGTGCATACATGGCTTAGCACCACCACCTTACTTACTTAATGAATTTAGCCGCTCTGCGTGTGTATCACTCATACAACACGCGACACAGAGATCTGCTCCGATTGTCCTTGGCAAGGACATCCAAGTACCAGAGATCCTTTAGGTACAGCGGAGCTAAAATATGGAATACGCTGTCGTCCGACTTAAGAAATGTGTGCGATAAGTCGCTATCTAAAACAGGCCTAAAAAAGCACTTCAGATGCTGAAAAGTGTGATCATCAATAGGCCTTTTATTGTTTATTGTTTATTCTTTGCATGTGTTATTTAATTATTTATTTATTTATTCTTCAAGATCATTTCGAATTTATTGTCTATATTAGGTAGTTATTAGACAGTTTACAGAGTAAATTTATCTGTAATTTTATCTGTAATTTTAATTTGTATTATTGTTATACGCGGGTGAGCATTTCAGTATGGAACCCGCGCAATACAAATATTAAAATATTATTAAATTTATTATTTATTTATTATTAGAGCCCCACTTAAACCAGCATATGCTGAACTGGGCATCTCTGTCTAAATATTGTCAATAAATAAATAAATAGTATGATAACCACTTTAATTTATAGTATAACGCTAAATTTTGGCGTGCTCCCATTGGTCAAAATTAATCGCGTGATGCAAAAGTGTCTCTCTTCAGCGGGTGCCTATCAGCACATAGTGCCTGTTTTGGCAATTTTCGCTCAAAATTTAGTGTTGTACAATAAAAACAATAGAGTCCTTCCATCTCGGGCCCTGTGTGTGATAGGTTCCCTCGGAAATTTGATGTTCAAACTTCGTATAAGCCTTTGTTGTGAACATCAAATTTCCTTGGGCAATTAACCTATCACGCGATAGTGCCTTCGACAGAAGAGCTCTATTGTTTAAATATTGACTAGCATTTAGTTGTAAGACGTTAATGGTCACTGACCACAGTGGACTGGGTGTGTTTCCTTATGTTCGTGTTAAATATTATAGTATTGCTTTACTACAATTCTATGAATACCTCCAACCAAAGCTGTTTTGAAGAGGGGTTCGCTCGCAGTCCTCTTTGCAACAGAGTTCTGCTGTTTGGGATGTTCTTGTTGTCTTCAAATTCCCACTTTGCAGCCATAACCCACAAGTCTAAAATAAGAATGTTTGTCAAATAACAGCATAACTACTGCTATGGTGTTCATGTTCATACATGTAAGTATTTGTCTGTAAACTGCTACAAGATTGAAAGATTTCAAACAAAAGTTTTTGGCCTTAAACCATCATCATCATTGTCATGGTTACATTGTATTATTGCAATGTACTTTGTTATGATGATGATGATGATGATGATGATGATGATAATAGTAATAATAATAATACTCTTTATTTCTATAGCACTGGTGCCATTTCTACTAATAAACCAGTAGCACTTAACAAGCCTTTGTATACTCAGATATATAAAACTTAAATTACTAATATGATAACTTACTAATATAAAGACAGATAAAAGTTAGCAAAACTTAAAAAAAGCAGCTAAATACATTGTAAAAGAGCCTTCACTCTACTCTTAAAAAGCATGTTGTGGTTCTAATAAGTCATTCCACAGTATAGGTGCAATTACTGAAGAAGCGCACTTTCCATACAATGTAGGTTTCAACATTGTCTGATAAAGCAACCCAAAAAGAGTGTCGAATGTTATGTTGTATGTACTAAAAACACTAACTTGGCTTGTCTGGATGGTATTGCAAGACTCTTGCAAAGACTTTTCCAAGTACCTTTGTGCTCCCCTGGAAGAAACGATGAATGAAAATTAAATAAATCCTGAAAGACAATATTAAATGCTTGTCAAAGGCACGCACTCATCAAGTTTCATCTCCTCCTCACCATGTGTTTACAGAACTCGATGTACTGAATCCATAGTTTGATGTCCCCCTGAAAAAAATAAAAAAGAAATATTAAAAGAAACTTATCCATTTAACCTCACATTTACCTACTTATTTTATTTTTATGCACTTTTCTCTTTTCTTTGAACTACTTACATGTACATTGCAGCACAAATTGAAAATGATTATTACTAGATAAAAAGACTTACCACAAACTTTTTGAGAGCATTCTGCAAGAAACAAAGAAATACTAAATATTAAATAAAAATGTTATAAAAAAATAACTTGAGTAGTATCAGAACATGAAATGAATATAGCTAAACAAAATAGGCAGACTTGACACTATCTCACCAGGTTTTTTTGACATGTTTATACCTGTAGCCTACTGAGTTGATGTACAAGAAACTAAATGCCATCCATTTTCTCTGAATACCTGAAAAAGGTTGTGAATCCTTCTCATGACAGCTTGCTCCCCATGCAAACTCCTTTTAATACCTAGTCTCTGAATATCGACAAACAAACAAAAATTAAAAAAAAAAACAAAAATTATGAGTTTTCTGTACAGTACCAGTAACATTTGGTGTTACATACATGTACATTCACCCAATCAAAGTATTGCATTTGTACCCATTACGTATGTAGTCCTGTCACTGTACCATTGACACTTGCACAAATTCATTAATTTTATTTTTCACAACTTTCTGACTTCTTTGCTACAACTTCTTGATGGCTTCTGTTTCAAATGACCAATCAGTTCCAAGAACCATAAGAGAAGGAGCCATGAGCTGAACATGACACTTACGTTGACAATTCCACATTTCACATTTCTTTCATATAGTAACTGGCAAGTTAACATGGAAGCTATGGAAAATTTGTCAACAAGTTTTCAAAAACTAACTGAAAATTTTGTGCAAGTGGCAATGGGAAAAGAACTGTAACTCTCCCCAATATCCTTTAAAATTGCTTACTCAGTCTGTTGGCAGAAAACAATCAAAACTATTCTCATTTATTTTCTGAAACCTATCCTTCTGCTGTTACTCACGAATTTGCTTATGTTATGGCTGAATGCTTAGGCAGTCAAAATTTTGTCAGTCATCTTGCAGTTTGTTGAAACAGTGCCTGTCAAACAGTGCATGAAAAGTAATGTTCACAAAGAGATTTAACTTGGGCAAATGTAATAAGCCCCCTCCTTCTATAAAGCCTTCTGTTTAATAAGCCTCCCTTCTGATTAGCCCCCTTGTGATATGAAACCTAAAATTATAATAAGCCCCTGGGAGGTCTTAAAGGGGTTATGTCACAAGGATTTTGCTATTTTAGGTCAATTCTGTGCTAAAATCATAACCTAGTACATTTACTCATACACAAAATGCTCCTATAAAACTACGAGGAAGATATCAAATGAATTTTACCTGGGAGAGCTAACCATGGTATTTTGGGGGGGGGGGGGTGATTTTTGAGAACAAAGCATCAAAACTTGAAAAAACTGGCCCAATTTTTTCAAGTTGCAATCCATTTCCATCCTTGCCATTGGTAGCAACAGACAACAGGAAACAGTTTCAGTGCCGAAAAATAGTCTTTAGTAACAAGGCTAGACCATTATTCTTGGAATTCTATTGATGCCAAGACACTTTTTAGCTTTTTAAAAAGATACTAAAATAGCATGACATAGTCCATTTAATTGAAGAAATATGGCACATGATCAAAAGATTGAAAATTCAATATTGTCAAGGCTCTTACCAACTTTCTTTTTTTCTTCAGCATGTCCAAGTTAATCTCATACTGTAAAAAAAAGCAAATAGTTAGTTAATAACGTGCTGTTAGTAAAAGCTGAAAAGAGAAGTTGGTCATCAGACATTTTCTAGCCAAATTTCTGACATGTCTGACTCACTGTATTTTCTTTCACGAATAAATGTCCATGTGCCATCTGCTTCTACCTACAACATGGTCTATTAAATTTACACACACCTATATGATAATTATTGTCTTTTCTAATACCAAGGCTGCTGCCTAAGAAAAATTTTCGGGAGCCCTTTGGGCTCCCAAAATCAAAACTTAGGAGCCCAACTCACATTCCTAGGAGCCCAGAATTAGTTAATTATTTATTTACACTGCATCATAAAAGAAAACCCTAGCCCCAGCCAATGCTGTCTCTGTCTCTCTCATTCTGTATCCTTGGCCAAATTGTTTTTGGACTACGAACATCTCTTACTTGCTTCTGGTTTCATGAGCAGCAGGCACGTGTCTGTAACTAACTGTGCAGCTAATTACAGGAAGTGTTATGCAAAAAAATGAAAGAAATAAATGACGAAATACATAATTACAATAAACAATACCAAACAGAGGTTGCAGACAAGAAAATGTCCAATTTAACTCAACACAGTTTTAATAAAATCGTAGGCTATGCAATTTAGTCATCATTAGTGTTCATGATGTTTGATCTTGAACCTTATTGATGGCTCCTAACAGTACTAACAGTGAGACCAACAGTAGAGTGTTTCACAACTTAGTCTTTATGAAATTTGCTAACAATGTTACAATCTTATCCATGCTATTTGTATACATATATACAGATAAAACAACAACAGAACATCACTGCTTGCAATTAGCCTTAGTCTGGATGGTTGAAATATCTGCAATAGAAAGCTGCATTGGCTTCTGGATAATTATCAAATGTATCCAAGTAAAAGTTTCTGTTTTAGTTTAAACTATAAAAATTTGTATGGGTACAGAAGTCTTATACTGCCTCCTGAATGATTTCTAATCATTGTGACTTTACCTTTTTGTCATTTAAGTTGTTGGGGAATGTTTTTAACTCTTTGACAGTGAAATCGAAACTAGACCATAGGTCACAGAGTGGCATGCTTACATTTTCAGTTTGACTTCGATTTCCACACAACCATTTCACTTCGCGCCATACCTGACATCCAGACGCAAAAGTTTTTGTTTTTACACACAAACAAAACATACTAGTATTTTTGTAAAGTCAATTTTAGCGGGAAATTTCTGTTTACAAACGATCAAATCACAAAAGCAAATTGCGCGGGAAATATCAAATTGAATTAATAATCTGTCACCCCAGTTTCATGATCTTTGAACTCAAAATCGGTGACTTCATGGACCACAGGAGCAGTAGATCGTGTCTCTGGAAGTGGGACGGTTATTCTATAATCGAAATACTACACTAGTTTAAAAAACGTTGTTAAATATACGATCAAATGAAGTAACGCAAGTCGCATTGCCTAAGGAAGATTTGTTGTTTTGAAAGCGGTGTGCGACACATGCAGACTGCAGACTTGCAGACTGCAGACTTGCAGACTTGCAGACCTGCAGACTTGCAGACTCGCAGACCTGCAGACTTGCAGACTCGCAGACTCAACATACTGACCTTTCCTAATTCATTTTTAAACTAACGTTGAGCAAACTTCGCTGTTTTCCACATCATTGAGGTGCGATTCCGAAGCTTGTTAGTCGTATAACTATACGGATTTGTGCTATCTAAAATTGATAAAACACTAGCTGAAAGTTGCATGCACGGTTCTATGTCCTCTATTGATAACAGCTGTGTAAGCGAGTTGACTGGTGTGGCTCAAGCTTATTTGACCCCTAAAAGATACCATTCCAAACCAGGCAGTGAAATAAGCTATTAATTTTAATTCCAATAACGCCGTTTCTTTCTTATACTTTATTTACTTCCTTTCTCGCAACACTAAGCGACCTCAGTTGGTAAAAGCATTGGCGTTCCGTCCTAAACACCGTACTGGCCAGCCCGTTTCATATGGAAGTCCCTTTTTCGGGCGTTTTTCAAGGTGGCTAGCAATTATTGCTGCGAGATGCCCTGAAAACTATCAAAATTTAACTGGTCTGCTGTTAATCCTATTCGTTATGGAGCTGGCTCTCGCCGAAACTGAGCACAGAGATGAACCCAGGGGGGGGGGGGGGGCCATTGGTATATTTGTCTAATGATTGAAGAGAGGCGAATGTTGCTAAGTTCAGCCTTCAAACCAACGGCCTATAAGCATACCGAGCGGCAAGCACGCGATGTGGAAACAGCGGAGTTTGCTCAACGTTAGTTTAAAAATGAAATAGCCAAGGTTGGTATGTTGAGTCTGCAAGTCTGCAGGTCTGCAGGTCTGCAGGTCTGCAAGTCTGCTAGTCTGTTAGTCTGTTAGTCTGCAAGTCTGCAAGTCTGCAGTCTGCAAGTCTGCAAGTCTGCAGTCTGCATGTGTCGCACACCGTTTTGAAAGGGTTTCAAATTTGCTATCGAGACTGGAAGCTTAGATATGTTTTCGTATGGAGAAATCGAGAAAAACAACTTTTAATATTATATATTTTACCTGTTCCTGTTGCGAGAACTCCATCGCTGCCATCGGGTTATTCTCCGTTAAAGCCAAGGAAACGTTCGGTGATTTTCGCAGAAATTAGCGCTTGAACGCGTGCAGCAAAGTAAAGATTACACCAAGTTCGTAAGGTTTCTTTATTTGAATATAACGAGATCACAAAATCATGAATGATTCAGGGCGAACTTGTACATGAAATCAGATATCAAGGACATTGAGGCGATAGCACACCAGTCATCTACCCGTTCTTCTCACAAAAAGAAAAAAACAGATATCAAATAGACATAACAGTCTTCCTTGCTGCCAGCGTGTGATCACTTGCGAATGCCTGGGGCAACAAAACAGCCCATGATTTTGATATTCCATATTTGGGAATCACATCTTGTACCCAGTCTCCAACTGCCAACAGGAGACAAACGATGGCTTCGCAAACCTGCACTGTTTTAACACTTTTGTTACGGGTTTTTGAAGAATTCTACCGTGACATAGTGATGTATGGCTTCGCGCCAAATACATAAATAGTTCCATTGTTTGAAGCTCAGCTAATAGAACCAAATTTATCGGGACGTAGGGGCCATTGTCCCAAGATAATCTCAGGTTTATAGGAGCCCGTGAGGGCTCCTTGTACAGAAATTTGGTCGCCCGCATGTACAACTTAGGCGCCCCTGGCGACCGGGCGCCCGTTAGGCAGCAGCCTTGCTAATACACATAGATAATTGTATTATCTAATGATTAGGAATGTACCTGCATGTATCTTAGAAAGTCTGTCTTCTGAACGATTCTTTTCTGCAAGCGGTATTCAAAGTCTCTTCTCTTTCTTATGATGTTTCTGTGTATAATAAAATTTCAAAAAAAAAAACATAACAAGGGTAAACGATTTGCTAAATGTTAAGCTACCAATCTGTCAATACAAGTGTTACAAGAAGTCTTGGGAGTAAAGTCGACTTGAGCATTTGAAGTACAGTGCACTTATTGATTTCCATCAAGTTGCAAATGTTGCCCTTGTTTCACACAGTTATAGCTCCATGGCAGATCCAGCTTCATTGTGGTTACCTACGCTTTACGGTCGTTTTGCCTACGAGTCGTTTCGCCTACGGTCATGTTAAAACGCAGACTGCAGCCTGCAGACTGTTGAGACTGCAGACCATGCAGACTGTGCAGACTACGCAGACTGTGCAGACTACGCAGACTGTGCAGACTACACAGACTATGCAGACTAGTATTTTTTTCTTAAGTAAACTTTGATTTGTTGTACTTTTTAGGACTCTTCACATTTTGTCGTGTTAAGATGACATGGCCAGCAGCTTGGCACCGAGTTCTCCAAAAAATGCCCCACGGTAAGAAATTCTCGAACAATTTCGACGGAAAGATTCGCACCTTCTGGGGTTATTTCATATTCATTTGCCAGATGATTCAAAAAGACATTTTGGTTTTGCAGTTTACGAAGTTTCCGAGCTTGAGCGTACCATGAACTCGCTATGTTACTGTGTGGCGTGTCGATTTGCCAATCAGGGAGAGCAAAATTTGCATGATGTGTACGGCTCCTTGCAAAGGTTTCCTTGTCCCGCAAACCCTATAGTTACATTTTCACACTTTGGTGGAGCCGCAAAATTTACAGATCCCCACTTTGCTTATTATTTGGTGTTAGAGAAGAATAAAGGAGCCTTGGAAAGGAAGATGAACCATTCACTGCCTTTCTGAACGTTATGAATTTTTTAATTTCCAGTATTGGATGTTGTCATGAAACTCGCATTTGCCAATAAATCCATTCGCTAGCATATTTTGACATTGTTGCTCCTTGGCATTTATATCGGGAAAAATCTATTCGCTTTTACATTTGCTCACAAAAATCGATTTGAAATATTTTATCAGTAATGTGAATGCAAGTTTTACATGCGAGATAGCGGCTGAGCAATCCCAAATGAATTTAGACCGATGCAAGTGAAATGTTTACACAATGTTGACATCAACATGATTATTTTTGTCTAATAATTTTGTGGTTAAGCGACACCGTACGGCAAAACAAACCAGAGATAGCGTTCTTTTTGCACAAAATTACAAATCCATATCACTTCAGTCAGTGAGAATGGAGGAAAAGCTACGGCTAGAACAGTGGAAATGTACATCTACGTGTAAATTTGAGGAAACCGTTGCAAAAAAATTGTGCGTCTTTGACACATTGTTTTGAATTCTCCAAGCTAGCAGACCCTAGAAATTCTTCTAGCAAATTTCTGACTGCTAGGACATTGATTATACATTTTTCCAGAACCATACCTGGCTTCCAGGAATCTATAGGCATAGCAAAAAGTAAAAAAGTATATGTAAACACCCCTTCAGAAAACCAAGGTAAAAGAAACAGAAAAATAATGAGTTAATTAAAAAAAATTCCCAGTCTGCATAGTCTGCGTGGTCTGCACAGCCTGCATGGTCTGCAGTCTGCACAGTCTGCAGTCTGCAGTCTGCGTTTTAACATGACTGTTTCGCCTACGGCCAGTTGGTTAACCTTGAACAAGCTTTAAGAACGAGAAAGAATATATATTGCATTTCTTTTTCGAGGGCAACATGCTTTGAGAACGAGAAATGGTATTTATTGCATTTCCTTTCAACATTTAGGACGTCAAAGAAAAAATATATATATAATTTTATACCGTAGGCGAAACGACCAGTTACCGTTATCTACCGTTGTACATGTGATGAGCTCGTATGGACGTACAGCTACAACACTTAGGGAAAACAGTATCAGAATTGGCTAATCGAGAACCTATATCACCCAGTCTTGGTCATTGTTCAAATTATACAGCAATAACGTCCAAATGTGCAGCTAAAAACAAGCCTACTTCAGCTGATATCCTTGTTAACGATAAACAGCAAACTGTAGTTTCTTTCCCAAAATTTTGGATTTATCCAAGCGTTAGCCCTTCGTCCCCACCGACGCAGCACCACAGTTTCTTTACAAACTAACCCCCCGGCTTGTTTGTAGTTTCTTTCAATCAGATCTCCTACCTGATTTCATCGCTGGAAAACACTCCCATTCTCTCTAATTCCTCCAGTTCGGGCAACATGCCCTCCAAGTTTTGATGAACGTACTCTGCCATGTTTGATTTCTCGTGTAGGAGGAAGGAAAGCGATTAAATTTAGGCGTTCTAACTGTCTCTTCTATCTGCGTCCGCCATGTGCAATTTGTTTTCGTTTGAGATGCCGCTGACAAGAGTATGATTTCACTTCACATTACATGAAGAGAAACTTGATACACTGCAAGACTACTGGCCAAGCCTCGAGCCTGTGTCGCGGTTAAAACTTGAGTCGAACGAATCTCCTGCTTGGGTAGGTCATCCTCTAACAGTTTCCCAAAAATGAAGGACTGGATCGCTCGAAAACGGAAGAAATTGATCGAAAAAGAACAAGGTTTCACGCACAAGCAAAACGAACGACGGCCGCCATTAGTATCGTAGGCACGACGTGTGATTGGACAAATGAAGTCAGGTGAACCGTGTCCAACACTGCCTGTCGCAGCACCGTCTTTTAGTTCTTCGGAAGTTCGTCGTAGTATACATGCAGGTCACTGGATGATTGATTGGTTGCTTAATGATATCCTATGGGGGTGGGGATGAAAGAGGACAGGGGTCGGACTATTGCAATGCCTCCCTGACGCTCATTCTTGGAGGTATTAGGGGACAACTGGAACAACCTACTACGCGCGTTTAACTCAAGATCAACACAAATATACAGTTACCGCAATTTTATAAAGCGCATGCCATTTATTACTGTATTGCAAAATACTGAAAGTGCAAGTGCTGGAGGAAAGTTCAAAGGTTTATTAAATTCTAGCATGAATTTTTGCCGCGGGTTTCATTTTTGCGATAGTTGTTTTTGTTTTTGTTTTTGTTTTTTTTTTCTTCAATTTCCGAAACAGATCACACAAAATTGACTTATCTCTGATACCCAAAAGAAAAAATCCGTGAATCTAGGTGACCACAACTGACTCAGTCCAGCTTGTAAAAGCCCGTCTTTGATAAACCACAGGTTCACCGCTTATTTAATTTACGTAGTGATAGCCCTTTTCACAGTTAAGTTTTCTCATGACATTGAGCTTATAGTCAACTCCTGCAATAATGGACACCATCGGTACCAAGTTTAATTTAGGACGCGTTTTTTGGGAGCCATTCTGGAATGAGAATACTTGAGAATGGACACGCCAGTGCGTTGTCGATGAGTTTGTCGATACTTTTTTGCTCAGTAAGTCTCAAGCACTGTTCTCGACTCTCCTCAGAGAGGCTCTATCTCTTTCAGGACCACTGAGGCCCGCCTCTCTTTTAATCATTTAATCTTCTTAACTAGGGTATAATTCCAACTTTCTCTATCTTGCTGTCGTACGTCCACTCACGCTCTCGCACTCTTAAACTCTCGAGTGTTTTCTGATTTAGTTATCATTCCATCCTTTTTTCCAACGAAAAAAGTTTCCCTTGCCCACGAACTTTCGTGCACTCTTGTCAAATCCAGTGTCGGATGTCAATAAATAAAAACTCAATATCTCGTTCACACTTTAAAAACTCTGGAACTCTTCTGTTCCCTTACCATCATACATCGTGTCGACTCTCGTGCGTAAATGCCAAGGAGTTTAGATATCTCTTTTTGATAAATAGACATCGATGAAATACCAAGATTTTCCCATGACGAAAATTTCGTATCCAGTGAAGATACGGTTTTTTCTTTCACATGAGAAGATATCACAGTTGTCATGGCTACTTCATTTTCAGGCAATGAATTTTACAAAAGTTGTACGCCTTATTGCTATAATAATATTCAGAATACATATTATAGACGCTAATTATTCTCTATATTTTTCACTCAAAATTCGATTGTGCGTAAGATCTATAGTTTATTGGATCATTCAGCGAATAAAGGATTAGCCCAAGAAATCAATATCCTGGTAATACATCGGTGTCTCACTAATAAGCAGAAAATTACATGGCCACTTGGAGATACGACATTTATCTTCGAGTGTTGACAAAATACTTACTAGTTCGCGCATGTCCTATCTCCGCGCGACCATGCAGTAATATCCTCTATCTCACTAACTCTAGCTGAGTTGTTCGCTTTTGTAGACACGCGTACGTTCGTTTGTCAACGAGTTTAAACACTCGATCTCGACGCACCTGTCAGTAATTTCCTCTCTGACTCTCGTGCACTCATTTCGACTCTCACGACATGTTAACGACTCCCGAACTTTTTTTCCTCCTTGACTGTCATAGAAACCATGGCTTTCAGTGCACCGGTCGGACGTTCTATAACCACTGAGCTTCTGGGAGTCTCATGGCGAGTTAGATCATATTTACTTGGTTCATAATGACAAGTGTCCTGTGATCGGTTGCCAGGATCAGCAATGTCGAAGGCGTCTCGTGCGATGACAAATAAAGAACGATGGTAAATTTTATGCTCGGTAAATAAATAAGAAAGATTCTATATCAGTTCATTACGTTTCGGACGTGGAATAAAGAAAATATTTACTAAGAGAGGGACAAAGCAGCACAGTAATGTTTAGGCACACTTAAAACGGCCCCGAGAGCCTCCAAGAAGCGATATAAACACAGGAAGAGACAACAAGGGAGCTGTTAACACTTTTGTTCACATTATGTACAGCCTTTCAAGGGAAAAGTACAAATTGTTTCGTTCGGATTTCAGTCCCATACAAACTCTTATTTGCACGCTTTGGCTCCCTGTGGAACCCAAGACCTTAAACCAATGTGTTTAATGTTGTCAGCTGTGCCATACTGTTAGCTGTGCCATACTGACCGAGGCCAAGAAGTTTGAAAAATATCTGTTCTTGAAGGTAATAAGGCATTCAGTTTACTCAAACCTGCGATCAGGCTCTATTTTCGTTTCGCTCGGTGAAACATTCGGGCGGGAAGAGCGAAACGAAAAATAGGGCCTGATACAACTCTCCTACAAAACGTCTACCGCCCACTTTTTTGATTGATTGATATTCAACAAAACAGCCAATCAAATTTCTTCTGCTGCACGATCCTTGGTATGTAAACTTTGCATAACGGCAATTCGCAAAAAGTCCCCCAAATGTCGGCAAAATAAGAAAATCATAGGCTACGATATATCTTCTAGGCACTAGCGCTCAAAAATTTACAAGATTGCTAACCTGAAGGTACTCGTTTCGGTATTGTACATGGTTGCTCTGTCTGAGCCAAAACTGAATGAAAAACATTTTCAGAACACAACGAGGTGCTCATGTTCCAAAACATGCTGCATGCTTGAATCCTTTCTGATTTCAGGTGGTATCTGGAAATATTCTCTACGCATTTGTCACCGATTTTCTGCATGGAAAACCTTGGAAAATTAAGAGAAATACCTTCAGTTTCATTCTTTAGAATAAAGGTATAAATAAGATCGTTTATAAGCAAACGAGTATTTCATAAGTAATGGTAATTGGACTGAGTGCATGGGGTACAATTCAGGGAGTAATGGGGCAAGTAATTTTAAATCGGCCGAGCGCGTAGCACGAGGACGATTTGAAATTACGAGCACGATTGTCCCTGAATTGTACGACACGAAGTCCAGTTACCAGTTAATCGTATCTACATCAAAATGCGAGATTAGAAAATCTACGTGCCCTTCGGGGATATATTTTTAATTATTAGTTTTGCAGGCAGTGGAGAAACAGCTATAAAAAGAACCCATTTCAGTGCACCTGATTGACGCCCGCGCAGTGTAACTGTCCGATTACAGCGATCCAATTACGAAAAATTCAAATTGGACAGCTGTAATTGGACACCCACGTGATCACAATTACGTGTCAAATAGGTGCACGGAGAACCAATCACAATCGAGCATTTTGTTATAGCTACGATTATTATTTTAATTTAGTTCCAGAAATGATAAATATTTGAGATTATGTCTCCAAAAAGCAGCGAATTTTGCAACGAAGAACGTTTATTTTAAAACTAGTCAGATATTTTGATATCAATGTCAGAGATCAATAAAACGATATTAGGCTGAATGAGCAGACTGAAAATTTTTATTATTTAGGTATATGAACAAAAACAACATCTTGCTGATTGCAGCTCTCGCTAAAACATCAGTTTCCCGTTAAGTTTACGGAATTATCGGTTGACTTGTTGATCAGTTCTTGGCGAAAGATACTGGACCCCTGCTGCTGGTTCGTTTTGTTTCATAAGACGCGGAAACAACTACTACCGGTGTCTAGCTGATACCCTGCGAGCAGAGGCCCTTCGATCTTCCACTTATCTAGGAAGATCGAAGGGCCTCTGCTCGCAGCGTATCTAGCTGAAAGCTTTCAAATGATTATTATCGAGACACGATGCCATAAGACGGGATACATACTTCACTGTTGCATCAAACCAAGCGCCATTCTCAGGAGAGAAAGAAATGATGACAACTCTCCTAAAGCGACGAGAATATCTTCGAGCGCACATTTAACCCCCATTTATCTCGGCAGACTTGTTCCTTGGCGATGGCAGTCGGATCGAAATTCGGTGAAGAAATTGTAAGCGAGTCTCGTAGACAAATTTACTTCCGTTGACAGCTCTATTGTTGTAGGGCCAATCAGATTGCGAGATTCGCGCAGCCAAATTTAGCCGTCGGTACAAGGTCCTGTGAGAGATTGTACCAGGCCCAATTTTAGCGACCAACGTAAGAGAATATGAGAGCTATGCTAAGATTCGGCCTGATCGCAGGTTAGTTTACTCTGGTTTTGGTTTTACGACACTCATTTGAAAGCCCTTTATCAAGAGGAGTGTTCCCTCTTTCATTTGAGCGTAGTGTACGTGTTATGACTGGGTCTGCACTTATCTACTCTGCATAATACATCTAGATATTTGCATTCGTCCGTTTTCATTGATTAAAAAAAGGATAAAAACAGACCCACCTGCATTTTTTAACATTCCGCTGATTGGCCTCTTGGCCACTGGATGAAACATATCCGTATTTGCCTGAGGCATATCTGTGTTAGTATACGTTTTGTTGTGGATGCGATAAATAGCATCCTGCTGGAAAGCGTTTTCTGCTCCTGCCCTGACAGTAGGGCCGCAAAACCTCGTCCTGGAAACGAGGATGGGTCATCAGGATCACCTCTGATAGGTGACAAGCTGAGTAACATTTGGCTTGCTTTTGTTTTTTCTGATCGAGGTGAGAAAAACTTGAAAATGTTTGGCTTTTGCAGTAAGTATTTAGATCACCTTATCAAGGCAGTAGCCACCAGCCTCCTATAATAGAGACTATTCCTGAGCGTGCTGCAGATCTCATAGCGCTTTGTCTGTTGCTGGCCCTTGACGTTAGGCCATAGTTCTTCATTTTTAGTTGCTTTTAGCTAGAAATAACATGGGCGGATTTAGGAGTGGGCCGAGGGGGCCGCGGCCCCCCTTTAGTCCGGGAATTTTTTCTTTTGTAAACAACGTCTTTCGGGTGGTACTTCATGCTTCGTTACTTTAGATATATTTTCTTTAATAAGTATTATCAATAAGAAAATTTATCAAACGTTGTTCGAATCAACCGCCTTTAAAACAAGCTTCAAACCGACAAACTTAAAGATGCGGACAGGCGTCGCCCCTGTAACAAAGGTAACTTGGAACGTAGTAACTCATCACTGCACTTTGTAAAGAGTGGTTTTAGAACCACCATGAGAGAAGACCGCCTCGACGCACTGTTGCTTCTCTTTATTCACAGGGACATAGCTCTGGATTATGATGCAATTATTGACGACTATCATTCCCCTGCAATGAATGTTCTTACGATTGGTCTTAAACCCCTGCAATGCCTGTTCTTAAGATTGTTCTTAAAGTTATGTCCTTTGGACATGTCGGATACATTTCGTTTGTTCAAATTTTTTTTATAAATCTTCTTAGAATCTGTGTCCGAAGCCTGCATTTTTAGTCGCAAATGACCAATGCTCCCAGAATGAATGCAGTAAATATCCGTCTCAAAGAAACTAGATTTGTCAATTTTTCAGGGAAAAAATGTTGCCGCCTTTGTCGGAAGGTTGTGCTCTCGCCGCAATTGCTACGGATCCTGCTAGCATCATAAAGTGCTAATTACTTCTGGTTCAATGTGGAATCCAGGCATTTGCTAAATTTAAGCGTCCAGAATGCACTAGATTGCATCTCAAAGAACTTTAAAAAGCCGCGGCGTTGGCGCTCCGGATGGGCGCTATTACGCCCATATTGCCACTATACTGTATGGCCCCCTCTATCCCAAAATCCTCCGTCCGCCCCTGAATAACGCCATCGGCCGTAAAGCAACTTTAAACCAATGGGTTTAATGTTGTTCCGAAATACCAAAGTCTGTATCAATAAAGTTGACCTTTGAGCTATTTTGAACTTTAACAATCCACTGATAAGTCACTCCTTCCTGATGGGCGGTCTGAACAGCCATCTTAACCCTTTCTCCTCACTGGTTCTCCATATATTTATTATGGTACTAGTTGGGAGAATTTCCTTAAAAATCAAGACATTTTTTTCTCTCGTGATCATTTCTTTTGTTCTCGTGACCTGTATGATTGATCAAGTTGTGATATTGTAAGGAGAAAATAACTGCTTGTCACTATTGGGGCTTAAGGACGTTCGCGCGAAAAACTTCTACAACACAGATTTTCTTCATACTTTGGCTACAGTCAGATAATGCAAAAAAAATTGGGGGTCACCGACTTCGTTTTCGAAATAAAACGCGTGGAAAACGACCCCAATTTTGACAAATCGACATGGCCTCAGTGGTTGTTAGTTGAAAAATGTTAAAAATAATTTGCTGAAGAGCCACTTTCTCAGTTAAATGTGATTTAAGTGGGTCTGTCAAGTAAATAATTTAAACCGGTGTCATCCTTTCAGTTAAACTCAACCTTTGAAATGGGCTTTTGCCAACACCGTGGAGCTAAAATAATAGCGGAATTCGATGACGCGTGGGCAGAAATTAAAAGTTGAAAACTTCCACAACACAGATTTTCTTTAATTTTTCATAAAACGTAGATAGTCGATAAAGGAAGTGATCTATCAAAAGAAAATCTGGGGTCACCGAACATTTAAGAGAGTTAAATCCGTGCATAGATATTAAATGTCCACTCGCGCTTTATATCTCTACATTTCTTCAACAGTGCGCGCGCTCAATGCATGACGTGGCATGAAATGGCGACGTGAATTGCGTGCGCAGTAAGGATGCGCAGAGACAATTAGCGCGAACGTTCTTACTGCCACAGACACGCATCTAGTAAATCTACTGTATGATCTTGGATTAAACTTGGAGTCTGTGGGTCGAAAACCTTTCGGGCGTTCTTTACTATGATAGTGTTTGGGATTGCTTCTATGATTGTTTCCATCATAAAGTGTGGGGTTGGTCGCTCCTATCAGCAAACGGGTAATCGAAAGTCGGCACACGACCGTTGTTTGTTCGGAAAAACGACCATCTTGTGCGCGGCTCTTAAAGCGCTGTACTACTATCTGAGAACGGAAAGGTGTGGCACACTTGGCTTCCGACTCTTGAGTAACCCACACAAAAGGCGCAGCAACTGCAGTCAACTGTTTCCTCAATGCAATGTATTTGCGTTTGACATCGCTCTGTATTTGCGGCTTTAGTCTTTGCTAGTAGATCCTTAGCGACAGTATTTGTATAGTGTATTATTACCAAGCCGCAGGGAAGTTGACCGACTCATTAAAGTTGTTTCCACATGTGTTTGAAATCTACTCTTCCACATAAACATGCAGCAGCTACGGTTAATAGACGTTGATGGAATATTACGCTTAAAACAGCAATATTTATTTCTCCACCCCCATAATCAAACTCGGGCAGAGGCGCGGCTTCACAACTGAAGCATATGTGTGTGTTTTCGAAGTTTGCGCCTCCATGAGGGTCATTTATTTTTAGTGTCATTCTTTTCCGAATGTTGACAATGGCGAACAAAAGAACAATAAAGAATATGAAAACTATTTCTCTGCTAGTTATTAGCGTTCAAATTAAAACTCGGTCAACTGCAAATTCTAGGACAATAAAGGTGAAACCATAAGATCAGTTTTAGTAAGAACTTATTAAGTCCTTTGTAATTGTTTTTCGCTTTGTTTTTCGTAAGGATTTTTACGACTTATTTTTAGCTGTGCGTCGATCAGAATACGCAAACATGTATGCTTCAAGAAATGTAGAGTCCTACCAGCTGAAAAAGGAGTACTGACCCAGAGAACCGTATATAATATCATTTACTTGAAATGATTTTAATTGGATTGATTCACCACTATTCATACAAATGATTATTAAAATGTTGTGAAGTAAACAAAACGTGACTTACGGCACTTTTGAGCACTGTGCCAATAACAACGTTCTGTACAACAATATACTTTGATGCACGGCGACACTACAATACGTATACATCGAACTATAAGTAAGTCACTACCCAAAGTTACATGCTCTTTTTTTGAAAATAAATTAAACATTTTGCGTTTTTTTTATTATCACACAGTGCCAATTGGCTCCCTGATGCAATCGTCCTACCCCGGGCGATTTACTCTATAAATTCAGTTTCCGTCTTAATTCGTGACTGACCGGCACCCGTATTATTTCTTTTTCTTTCTGTCAGTGCATGCAGTCCATGTTTCAAGACAATGGTGGTTTTTAAACGTTGTTGATTTTAGCTCTAAAGGTTTGAAAATGGCCGGAAACGGCTCTCTCTATCTGCACGCCGATCTACGCGTGTCAGGCACATTAAAAAGTGTTTTTAGAGCGCTGACGGGTCTGACGACGTAAAGTAAACTTAGGGACTCTTCATGCACAGGCGAGAGCGAAGGAGATCGTTTCATCACTGCCGTTGAACACCTCTTGAAACGTCCTGCAGGCACCGTACTACTCTTATTTTACAGATTATATAATTAATTTCTTGACACACCGTAACTTTAAGCTCGCAAATGAGGTGCGAATTTGTTTATTCTGACCTCGGTATTCAACTAATTCAACAAGCGTGCACGGGACTTTATTTTCGTCCATCTGAGAAAAGGCTACTTGAAATGTAACTGACCTGTCGAACAAAACCCGCACAATGAGCCGCAGCAGCTCAAAACAATGTTGTTCAATAGTGGGCAAGTCCAAGTTCTACATCTCCTAAGCCTTTTTCCCCACCTATGACTTCCATAAAGTTTGATTTGTAGAATTCAAGTCTTGATTTTCACGGTTAGTTTCGTTTCAGTGACCTCACTTGTCGGACCATGTACGCTGTAAGCACTTGCATTTGCACTCTGTGATCACGGGATAAACAAACTTCAGCCACATGCAGCTAGTGTCCTTCCGTTGGGCGAATCTATCCAGACAGTGCCAACGCAGAACACCCACGTACTTAGTGCTTGCTACACGGCACCTCATCCCAGAAGGGAATGAGCATGTTGCTTTTTTGGAGCACCTTCCAACGTTAATGTGACGAGGCCAATAACGCACCCCTAGGTCCTTCCATTTTTGGAGCACTGAGCAGTGAGACACTTGCCAAAGCCAGAGCTGAAGTTTTTTACTGGCTTTAGGTCCTAGGTGTCTTTTCATGCCAGGCATTTTGAAATCAAGATTTTTTATCTCATCTGGCATGCTTTTCACCAACATCTTTCGCATGAAGTCTTGTTCCCGTGTGTGAGTTGAGCTGGCGTTGTTTTTCTTCATCAAGACCTCCTCTTTGTTCAGCGCGGTATGTTCTCGATCATAATCTCTGCCGAGTTTTCTTATCATCAGGTCCACATCGTAGTCGCTTTGTATCGGGTCGCTTGGATAACTCTTTGGCTCTGGCGGTATTTTGAGCTTCAGTTTGTCCCTTGCTGCACCGACTGGCTGCGGGTTTGGGTCGGACTTGAGATGCGTCCAGGGTTGCGCTTCCAATGAAGTTTGCCAAACGGTACTCAGAAAACAAGCAACCAGAAGCGTGGGTATGCTCTTGAACCTGAAGTGACACATCTTTATAAACAGCTTATGAGCTGCTTAGTTTAGCCTTTGGATTTACACTGCTTGGATCGCGCTGTAGGCGTTTCTCGTGGTGCGTGTAGAGTTCGTAGTGATCCTGACTGGTGCAAGGTCCACTTCAAATGCTGCTTTGCTTCATGTGTCACTGCAGTTATCACTGTTTCAAAAAACAATCAAGTTCAGAAAATAAATAAATAGCTCAGTGCTAGATTACAAATTACATCCGACTACGATCAACCTGCTATTTACCTTAAGGAGACCAGATGTCTAGACTAAAATTGATAGCAACATTAAACTCTCTGGCAAGTGTGCGCTCGATCTTCGATAGTAACGTAAGCTTACTTACGCCTGAATCTCCATTCGTGTACGCTTTGAAGTAGCGCGACAAATATCGGAAATGTCCCACGGTTTTGCTGAGTTCTGTGGTTTTTAAAATCTTTAAAACAGTCGACGCTCTAACGTGCCTAGTAGCCGGCACATGACCAGTAGTCTTGGCAGTGCTTAGAGGAGGCTTAATTCACCTTGCAATCTAATGTCGGCTACGTTTCATTTAAAAAGATTCTGCTGGTTTTGATAATCAGATGAGTCGAAGCACATCCTTTGTGGTCAGAGAGGCACCATTGCCAATAATGAGGTCAAACCTTGATATTTTTTTAGCCTGGCTGTACTAAGGGACATCGCTCGAGCTTTTGAAACACATTTATCACAAAGGATAAATCACAGCAAGGAACAAGGGCCTTTTTATCAGGACAACTGGGGGCGGGGACTGATGAAGAGAGCAGTGATTCAATAGTTTGGTACTCGCTTGAGCAAGTTGTTTAGTATGCATGGGTGCCCTTATCGTGTTCCAATCCTTGACTATTGTTCCTTGAAAATCCATTTAGGCCCTAATACCTCTAATCCTTTTTTATCACCAAAAACTGACATTTATTAAGAAGATGTTCTCTACGTTTATTCTAGTAGCATGGGAAGCGCGTTTGAGGCGTACAAAATCATTTTATTCAAGAGTGCAATTTAACGTAAGCTCAGTTAATGAAATTACTGTAAGGTTAATGAGTTTAAGCACCATAGCTTCGCGGCAACTGGTGCTTATGACTGCTGCGGATCCCTTCACGATCGTTAGTATTGTATGCGACGCCTGTTACCCATCAAAGAGGATATCAGCTGTCATCGTGCTTTTACTGCGATCCGCCTCGTCGATAAAATGCTAATTATACATTAATTGACCGAGTTGCAAAAAGCCTCAGATGGACCACTTTGAGGATTTAGATTTCACAGACATGCACAAAACCTTTCGTGTGAAATTGGAGAACAGGCTTTGCAACGACTAGGGCGCGAACACGCACGCCTCAAGCGCAAAATTCTGCGGGCGATTAGTTCGGCGATCAAACGAATCGTGTTTCGCTTTGAAGAGCAAACAACACGATCGCTCACGCTCATCAGTTTGCTTTGGGCACGCATGTTCTCAAAATGTTTCATAATAAACACAGTTTAAGGGTCTTGGCTTTCTGTTCTGCGATTAGTGAACAACCCTCATTAGCTAATCCCTCTTATTACCACTTATAACTCATTGCACCACTGAGATTCACTTGAATCGCGTAATATTTCTCACGCCCGGGACATGTGGCGCGAGTAAATTACCAGCACTGCGGGTTTACCACCGTTTAATTGCGTCACACCGTCATTGTCACGTTATTATTGAGTTAATAACAGCGCCTTCGGATGCTTTTTCCTTCCGCTCTATTCCAAGAAGCCCGTTGTAATTTAAAAGCACTTATTCATTTCAGTGTGGGTGGTACGAATAGTTGAAATCAATCATGACGTTAAACACTCTTCGTTAGCAACTAGCAATTAAACCGTAATTGTTTTTATTCATTGTACTATAGAGTTTCCGGAAGGAATGTTCCTGAAATTGTTTGTTTAGAGCACTCGCATTTGAAAAGGAAAAGAAGCCGAACTTTTTTTTCTATATTTATGAACTACTTTTTTTTTTCTATTTTTAACTGTTATGAATAAGACGGTTCCAAAAAGTTTTTAAATACAACCCGATTGAGAAGGCTATCGCTGTACTTTGCGCTGGGATGGTGCATTCTGGCACGTTTGGTTGAGGTACATTGTATTTCAGTGGGCCCAACTGTACTGCATCGAAAAAAACTGTGTCTATGGTCGAAAGACTGATAATGTGCATGTCAAGAGAGGGAAACTTTTACAGTCTCGGCTTCAAACTTTTCTCTTGTAGAGTAATCCTTTGAGGCACCATGGAATGTGCTCTAACTTTTGAATCAGTGTGAAAGACATCCTAAAGTGTGGCAACTCAAACGAAAGCTCCTGAGCAGCACCCTTATGTGATACTGTTTACAATCAGTGTTGTACAAGGTGACTCTAACGTGTGGCCATTTATATGAAGACTATCAGAGTAGCACCTTTCTGTGACTCCGAAACTGAGATGAACGGGCAAAGCTGAACTTGGTGCCTCATACCACAACAAAGGACCAAGCAAGCTGAATTTTCGGGTTTAGCGCGATGCCTTTTTTTAGCACTGAAATCGAATTATGAAATTTGGCGGTTACCGATGTGAACTTCAAGGCCATTCCTGATTCTATTTGTCGGTATTCAAAATGAAATATGATTAACAGAAAGGAAATTAATGAGCTAAAATTAACTTGAAGGAATATTAAGCATAAATGCACGCCAGTGTAACTGGCAAACCATTTAATAGCCCCTTCCTTTCCTCCGCCGTGAAATCATTAAGCTGTCTAAACGAAATAAAGTCGGATCTTATCTAAATCGCTCGTGTATATTGCTGCTTGTGTCTTATCTGCTTGTCACGTTTCTGTTACACGTGCGAGCACGTTGCGTCTTATGTTAGCCAAGCTCGTATAAACGGACCAGGTCGCGTGTAGCTAAGACACGACTTAGTTTATTTCTTCAAAAAAGGCTTGTAGTGACGTGTACGTCTAGGACCCGTTTTTATGAGAGAAGCAACCATAAGAGCACAGACCAGAAACGGTTTGTGGTAAGTGAAAGCTAACAACACAAGGCCTTATGAACGCACTCTTAGGAAAGGAACATTTTGCATGATCCTTTACTTGTGCGTGCATACGCCAGAACGTGTTGGATCGACATTGTCACTGATTGACAATGATTTTTCTTCTGACACAGTATTAAATGTGCATGTGATGCTTTGTGAAAAAAGATTTGCGCTTCTTTTACAAAATACTAATGAGGCAATTGGATGAGCAGTAAGTCGGCTTGTTAAGTTCATTAAGTTCACCCGTGGAAGGTATCCAGATTGAGTGCGTTTTCTGTCAGGATGGGCCACCGGAAACTAAGACAGCGATATTCTGCAAATAAGTTCGTCTAGCTTAGTTGTTTCTGATACGTGCGACTTAGGAGCTGATCGAGAACAAGCTGATCTTCTTTACACGTATTCTTGTCATGTAAGTCGGACACTGCAGCAGCTGCTGAAGTATGATAACACTGTTCGATTTGTTGCACTGAGAGATTTTGGGAGTAAGCGAAGCCTATTAAGAGATAAATAGACAAGACTGCTAGGGATATTCTCGCCAAATATATGTCAGTAACTTCTTAATCCGCGTTAAACCGACGACAAGCGTTTTAACAAGGTGTGGTTACCGGTTTGAGTATAACGGTGGAATTCGGCACGGAAATGGGAACTGTTTTAAGGTTCTAAACAGCTTCACTAAAACACCTAAGTATTGTATTGTCGTAACCTAACAATGATTGTTGGCAAGACATACATACAGGCAAACATTCATTCAGGCCCCAGTGGGGGCAGAAATTTTACTAACGGCTGGACTCTCACGCATTGTATGGTTTTTGTTCACACTCAGATTTCACAGGACTGGATGAAAAGCCCACGTGGATAAACCCTAAATAAACCACTTGGAAGAAAATGAACGTTAATTTAAATCAATACAATTTGCTAAATTTAAATGAAGCTTGCTAATTGAATTTGCTTCCGCAAGCACTGAGTTAAAAAACTTTTTGTTTTGTAAAACTGAAAATTCACAGCTCGACAACAATGCATATACTGGGTCAGCTACATAAAAATAGGTCACTATATGTGTTTTTTTGAATCTACCATGGAGAGAAGTTAATTTGCGTAAACAGGATCAGCTTCCGGTTATCGCCGGCTCGAAGAACAGAACAGCGAGATGCCCAACCACAAAGACGTGCATGCGCATTCCTAAGGACCAACTCGAGGCCAAATCGGCTCCCCTGATTGGCTGAATGGCGTAAGAACTAAAATGCAATTATTGCGACAAATCAGCTAGGGCTGATCTAGGAAATATTACTGCAAAGCGACTTATCACACTTTTAGAAGTTATAGTATTGTCTAACCGTGATGAAACATGCGAGGAATAAACAAAGTATATGAATATGCCGCTTATCAATGTAATTTGTCACAGAAGGAAGCCAAGGCGGGACCAAAATTTGGTTAGTTACGTAACCCAATTGCTCTTTTCGCTTTCCATTTGCACGGAATTGTGGAGTTTCAACACAAGAGGAACTGTTTCGTTACCTACTATAAAGAAAATCCGAACAGAAAAGTTTTAAGGCTTCCCTCCTGGGCTTCAATATTGACGGTTTTCTCCGTTTTCTGTCTTTTAATCTTTTAAAAGCATTGACTTGAGAGCTCAAAAAATAAACTCACATTTCCCGATAAAAAACTCTTTTGCTCTTTATGAAGTGCTCAAAATCGATTTAACAAAGTTTGTTTTTTTTTTTGGGGGGGGGGTACTTTCTTCGAGACTCCCTAGCCCCAATCTGAGACGAAATGGTCCGGCTTTAAAGTGCTAAAAAGCTCTCTCATCATTCCGGTTGTTTCGGGAAAAAGTGATACCTCGGAAGATATAAACTTTTTCCTGAAAAATTCGCCCTTAAATCTACTTAAGTTTATTTTGATATTCTGTTGGAACACGGTACCCCAACTGGATTTCCGAAAGAATAGAAAGTGCCAGTTTCATCTTACTATCACCATGCGTTGCGTCGGTTCAGAACAACTCGAAGGTAAAAACGACAAACAAAATGTTGACAGGGCAACCAAAACGTTTCGGTAAAACGTCTGTTCAGACTCAGAGGACCTTTATCGTCTTAAATGTCTGGATTTTAAATGATAAGGGTTTTTTGTAGTGAAATGTCACCTTGAACTTTGGAAAATTTGATGCCTGTTGTCTTTGGGAGGACAACAATATCGTGAGAGTGACGAAGAAAGATCAGCTAGGAATTTGGAAAAGCCAATAGCATCTAGTAAATTGGGGGGGGGGGGAGGAGGGGGTTGGGAGGTTTGGGGGACATCCCGCTCGATAAACATTTTTTGCCACTTAATATTCACCTACGGTGTGCGAAGGGATCGAACTGCCTTCAACGATATGATAACACAGAAAACGGCAGACTCTTTCTCTTGGGATGCCTTGCGTATTCTAGAGGTACCAGCAAGATTAATTCTTGGAATGGAACTATTTTACATTGTTACACATGATGAAATAATTTGTGTGAATCGGCAACACTGTTAGTGTTTGGACGTCCCATCGGACTTTCGATCGAAAGAGCGGATGGCTGATGGTTCGAGGCTTGTCTCTTCCCAGTGCTGCATGCTTCCTTAGACAAGAACATGAAGAAACTTTACTCTAAATTGCCTCTCTATACCCAGGCCAATAAATGATACCAGTGAACCGTAAGGGAAACCTAACATAATACTGGGGGACCCTGTGGGCTAGCTTCTCACCCAGGAGGGTGGGGAGAGTAGAAAAATTACTCCACATTGCGTCTCCATACCCAGATGTATAAACGGTTCCCGGCGAACCGCTAGAGACGATCCTAATACGGAAATGCTGGGACGCGCAGTAGTATTACTCCTAGTCCTCGCTTTATGCTAAAAAAATTACACCTAAGCAACGACTCTGATGAGCCAATCCACTGGATTGGAATCAGCATCACAGTGGCGGATCTAGCCGGGCAGGCTCCAGGAGGTCTGGACATCCTGGTTCCCCATCCTCCAAATCTGCGCTTGACTTTGATCTTTGAAGGAGTTTTTAATGCTTTCAAAGTCCAAGTTTATCGGGAATAATTATCGATTGCTTTGAATTTGCTATTCTTAGACTTTTTGAAGTATCGAGTACAAATTGCCTTTTGGACCCCACCTCCTCGAAAATTCCGGATCCTACCAAGCCACACTAAGAAGATTTAATGTTTTAAGTCAGTCCGGACTAAACCTTTTAACGACTACTCTGATTCCTGTTATTTTACATGGGTTTCTGATTCGTTGTTTTGAAATTCGCATATCGTTTCGGGTTCCTTAAAATTAAACCTGAGAAACTTAATCCACAAAAAGAAAATGTAATTGTAATATTTCGCTCATTGTTGTTGCACTTATTGACTATAAAAGTGATTTTTTTTCTTCTCTTTTTTTTTTCTTAAAGAATTGAACATTTCTGCGAGTGACTTAACGATGATCGCGAAAAATTTACCCACGAAAATTTAACTGGCCATTTTGCACGCATTTTTCCTAACCTCAAACCCCCTCTAAAATATAATAATTTGTAGTAGAACTGAACTTAACATGGAAATTCACATAAGGCATTCAAGGAATCTTTTCAGTAAGATATCTACTCCGGAAGGCCTTAGCATAGTCACCTTAGACACTGAGGATACATTAGTGACGAGAGCTAGAAGTTTCTTTAGTGTATTGTCACCCTGGGAAAAAGAGTAGATTGAATTTGTTTCTGGAGGGGAAATTGTCAGTGATTTTCATAGAGTATGAGAGTGCAGTTGGGACTTTTGAAAAGGCAATATTACAGGATAGAAACACGTAAATTGCAGTAGAGAATTAGATTCCATTCCAAAAAGTTTTCTGTCACTTAAGTATTTAGCTAAATAATCCGCACAGATCAAAATATGTCAGCATTCTACACAAACACCCTTTTAAAAGAATCTAAAACGATACGGAAAGCTGTGACAAAAGCTAGGTTTTAAGTCCCTTGCTTTAATTTTCTCACTGGGCGCCCCTGATTCACACCCCGGGAATATATTGTGGCCGCCGTAACAGATCAGACCGTTTAAACGTCCCACGCCAGTAACTGCTACTGTACCGAAAATAAATTCAGGGGCACCCAACGGTTCGTTTCGGGGTATATCTGTTCGGAAGGCCTAAAATCACCTGAGATTTTAGGATTTAATAGCAGTAAAAGCTAGAGATTTCTTCGGCAAAACATCACGTCGGACTTTCGTAACAAGGGGACTTAGTGGTTCCTATTGTTTTCGGAGGAACAGATATGTCGTTTAGAGTGCAAAATAAGGTCAACTAGCATTTTCGGCGAGCCGTCAGTAGCTCGGAAGTTCGGCGGATAGGATTCTGTTTCCTAAAATTTTCTGCGACCTAAATTTTCAGCTAGAAACGCCGAACAGATCAGTCTGTACTAGCTTACACTAACATGCCCTTAAAAAGCTCTGAAACAATCTAAAAAAGCAGAAAATGATTTTTCAAGTATTTTGCTAAAATTTTCTCGTTGGGTGCCCCTGTAAATTGGCCTCTGTTCTACCACTTTTGTTCTACCAGAATTCTGGCAAGGAATGACTGAAACAAAGATAAGTAAAGGAGAGTTTCAGTAACTTTGAGCACGTGTAGGAAGCCAGTGATCTTGAGCCTTCAAGAATTAAACCGGCCAGCGTTTTTGGATATAAAATTCATAAAAAGGCACCCCAAGAATCAAAACTCAGAATTTAACATCCTTGGCAACAATAACATAAAAGAACAACATAAGTTGAAATATGTTCAGTAGTTCACTCACCAAGGGGTCTTCAGAAGCAAGAACTGAAACTTCAGTCCGAAAGGGATTACTGAGTTATAGACTAGAACTCTTATGACTGCCTTTTGAGGTTTCCAAGGTCTTTTGCGGTGTAACCTTTTATATAGCACTTGGTCAAACATACGCGTTGGTACTGTAAACTATCCTCTACTGGGCACGCGAAATGTGATTTATTATTTCCTCAACTATGTCGACTGGGGAAATGTTTATTTGGTTCTTATTACGGGGCTCTTATACGTGACGGAGTTTTAATTATTTGTGTTATCCCGTTTGAATTATCGTTCTCATTTTTTAGCTATCACGGCGTATTTCTTTTACTGTTAAGTCCATGAAAATATTAAGTCTATGTTTTTGTTGGAGTCTGAGAGAGGATATAATGACTTCAAGTCTGGAGTACTCTTTCTCTCGCCGGCAGGTGCCGACCTCTTAATGAAAATCCTGAATGAAGCGATTTTGAACATATGGTAAACAGACAAAGTCATTAGTAAGGAAAAAGGAAAGCGATCCATAATCAATTTGTTAGTTTTATGTAGTGTGTGAGGCTTTAATTAAGAAGCGGTGATAAACATAAAAGATGACATGCGAAAACACAAATCAAAAGCATAATTGTCGCGTTTTCTTTTTCATTGGTGTACTCAACGTCGAGGGAAGAGAAGTTTCACTAGCTAGGAGATTCGAAGAGCTCTTCAGTTTTGGGCGCCGCAACACCTATTAAAATTTTTGAATCTCGTCTGAGCTTTGTAACATAATACTGGATGTCTTTGTTTAATCAGGAAACGGTTGCGATGGGAATGTAGTTCGTTCTAGTTCACATATAGATATATTTGGTATTAGCCCCAATTAGGTTACATCTATTTACTTTTCGGATCAAATTTGCGTAGGTGGTACATAAAGACGAAGAAAACTTTGTTTGTTTACAACAACTTTAAGAAATGAACAATTTCAAGAAATTAACCAAGTAATTTGCCAAGGTGATGAGTTTTGAAAGTTGATGGTTTGGCAAATTATTTGCTTGGTGATGAAGCCGCCATGAAGCTAAGAACACATTACTGACCAGAAGATTGAAATTGGGTTAATTAAAGGGGATATGTCGCGGTACTTAACTGTGCCAAAATAATGTCTATAAGAACCTACACTAATAGCTGAAAATACTCCTAAATCACCAAGGATGGTATACCGTGTGAATTCTTGAATGGAGAGGCCCTACTCAGTGGGAGATTTTTCCAAGACGAGACAATGGCAGAACTTAAAAATTTGCCCTGTACGTATTTATGAATGCAATCCACCCTTAAATCCTGGTCATTTCACGGCTTCCGAGACCACAGATCAGTTTTCAGTGAATTAGCGTTCTAATTTTTAACGTGATTTGACCGTTGTTTTTAGCTTCCGTTATTGCAGGTCTGTCACGGTCTTTAAGCTTCTCAACGAAACGTTGTAAAAATAAGTCGGCACAGTCCTCTTAAACTGAGAGAGCCTAGAAAACAGGGCTGTTCTAATTGACAGCTGCCGGATGTGCGAAACTGTCTCTGAAATCGTGTAATTTTGCCAGAATGCGTTACGTGATAGCCAAGAAACGATCGAATTTTTCATTGAGCAATCACAGTTAGAGCCTACTCTGCCCACAACAGTACTTGTTACGTTGTCTCTCTGTGAGGGGGAAGGATAGAGAGGGAGGGCGGGAAAGAGGTTTATCCTTAGATAAAGTACATATGGCCGTTCTGATCTGAAATACGGTGTGGATTTTGACTTCTTCAGTCTGAAATTAGGCATGTTTCGTTGACTCCTCTGAAATGGGAACAGACCGTTGCGGTACAAACTAAAGGAAGTATTTCGGAGGTATAAGAAACAGAATTTCTTGAAAAAGAGTCCAAGGAACCATGTATTTTGATCTGAAATAGAGTAATGGCGGAGTATCCTGCCTGGCTTCTACCATCAAAAGCTAGTGTGTATGCCTCAGAACGAATTATAGCCGAATCATATCACAAAAAGGCAGCAAGGCTATAGGATTCTGACAGTTTTTATGCTAAACTAGTTTACAGCACAAGTTTCTTTGAGACTTGATTGAAGCTTGCGTTATCAGTCTTGAGTCAGGATTCATCGCACTGCTACATTAAAAAGAGTTCTGTCATTTTGGAAATGAAAACTTAAACGTGAGGGAATAGTGCTATAACATAAAAGTTATGCGTGTTTTTAAATGACTCAGTGTAGTGCAGAACAGGTCAGGTTGTTTTGACGGGTTGTCTTGACAAATGCGGGGCAACTTTTGAGGCTGTAAAATACCAAAGATTGGCCACTAAAATGAGAGCTACTGAGTAGCGCAGTACTGTTTACTATGCCGTGACAGGTGATCTTGACTTGTTTGCCTGGGGATGAAATCCTTAAGGGCGTTCGCACCAATTGTTTATGCGCATCCTTACTACGCATGTTGTACATGTCGCAATGTCACAGTTGACACCCTACTTTTTTTGGATATATAATTTTCTTTTCCAATTCTAGATAGACTGTGAAAACACGATGAAAAAATCATTGTAGGGAGTTTGTAATTTGCCCATTTTTCTACCCCTGCGACATCGAATCCCGCCGACTTGCAGCTGCCAGGGTTTGCAAATACTGCCGTGTGCAGTAGATTAGGTTTACTTTAAGGGAAGTCACCAGCTGAATAAATTTTCTTAACAGACCCACTCATGTGCAGGCTTACTCGTGCATAGAAAGTTGCATTCCAGGGATTCATTTGCAATATTTTTAGACTAACAGACATTGGAGCTACTGACCGAGTGAAGAAGACCGATTTTCCAGAATTAGGGTCGTCTTTCAGATATCTTATCTCGGAATCGAAGTAGGCGACCCCCAAATGTTTTTTTCATTTCTAACGCGGGCAACTCATTACCTACCTGCGAGAAAAGTCTTCAAAAAATCAGTCGGAAGATTTTTGCTTGAACGTCCTTAAGTGTGGCCATTCATATGAACGTTGTTGAGCAGTGCTTTCTTTAGGTCTGTTTGTTTCTCAATGCCTCGACAAAATGAAATTGGTAATTTTTCCTTGTCTCAATTCCACGAGAATTTCGTCTGTTTCGTTTGGGAGTGAAAGTTTTTGACACTTCCCTTTCTTGATAATTGCGTGCCTAGCGTAGGTTAGCAAGCATGCTAAATTGCCGTCGTTATCTCAACCTTTATTTTCCAATAACATGAGCGTAACTAATGACAATATAAAATGTGCACTTTACATGGTTCGCTATTAGAAAGAGTACAGGTTATCGGCGATACTGTTTTTTTACACAACATAAACTCATCTCGCCTTTCCTCGTTTAATGATCACCCAAAAGATTGTTTGGACTATCGAAGCATTTCCGGTTTTATGCTCTGAAACGGTACATAAGAAAATACCTGATAATTTGCGCTCTTAGCAAAGTTCGTATCCAAAGGCGGTAGATGATTCATAAAGCTACCGTAGGGAACACATCTAAATTTTAGCCCGTTTTTGTTCTGAAGTAAAACCACAAAGCCGTTATATCCTTGAGACCAAACAGAAAGTTATTTAGTGCAAGTTTCGTGATGGTCTGTTGAATTTTTCAAACGTAGATGCAACCTATGATAGCACTAGGTCAAAATATATTTTCATACCATTAAATATCTTTTAGGCATCGGGCACACAGACAAAGGTGATTTATTATTTCATAACTTAGCCTAGGAATGTTTATTTGGTCCTGCATGTGCTCATGTGGTTTTCAATTATTTGTGTTATCCCCGACTTTGAAGTGTTTTTATGTTTCTATCACGGCGTATTTCTTTTGCATTAAGTACATGAAAATATTGAATCTATGTTTGTCTTGGAATCTGAGAGAGGATATAATGACTCGAAATAAAGTTTCTTTATTCAGGTGCGGTCTTCTTAATAAAGAAACTCCTGGCGCCATTTCAACATATGGTTAGCAGACAAAGTGTTCGGTTTTAGAAGTCCAAAGAGAAAGTCTATATTGGTTACTCAATCCGCTTGGTGTATAGCAGTACGTGCGGCCCTAATGACCCTTACTCAATCTTCTAGTACATGTATATGGCGATCCTGACAAATCGTAAACATGAAATTATATATAACTTGTGAAACCATAAATAAATTAGGCTAGGTTGCACGTGACTTTACATTTGTATCAGGCACACGAAAAATCCCACATTTCTGGAATTTCCTTCCATAGTGACCGGTGGAAATAAAAATCTAGAAAAAGAAAAGAATCCAAACAATAACAACAAAACTGTCGAAGAGGTCACATGTGAATTAGTTATACTGATTGCTAAATTAAGGATCTTACTGATTCAAGTTGAGAGGTGCAAAAGGAAGAAGTCGCATTTCTCAGTTCTCTTTGTTTGTTTTTTCTTTGGACAGTAAAACTTCGTCAAGATTAACACGTTTTTCGCCCGTTTTTCGCCCGACGAGAGAACCAATAATTGCCCGGGCCGCGATTCCCATAGCCAGAGGTTGTTTACACTCCAGGAGTAGAGAAAATAATGACATCAAGACTGTTGCAAGAAAAATCAGTATACGTGTTTCTTTCTAGCCGCCATACCCTGGGTTAAAAGTGGTTTTGTTGACAGTCCTTATCCTACTCTTTAAGGTCGAGATTACTATGCGGAACAGTAAATCAAACAAATGGCACCCTAAAAGACCTCAGAAGTTCCCATGCCCGACTTGATCACATTAAACGGCAGACATCCTTTTTTTTTTAATTGACCTTGGCTTCAATTCAAATTACACTGCCACGGTTTACCACAACCTGTTTGTGAAGTCTAGGTCCAAGAAATAAATCGATTAGTTTCTTTTTTTTTTTTTGTATTTTATTATTATTATTATTTTTCTATTTCTTCAACTTAGAAAAACAATAACAAGACAAAAAAATAGAAGAAATATAGAGTTTTTACCTACACCCTAATGACCCCCCCCCCCACCCACCCACCCCCTTTTCAACAAACACACGCACATACTAAACACAACACAACACAACACACACACTTTAAGTGAATAGCACAACACGACACACGATCACACTCGTCTGGTAACAAAAGCGCTAGGACAAAAACTCAGATGTTTTAATATACTAATGTATAAATTATGAAAGAAGATGCACGTTTCAAACAGTTATTTATCTTCGAAGCAACCCTTGCCCCATTTCACAGAGTGCCGGGCTTGCCTTTTATTTTTCCACTTAGAAATCTGGCATTCTAATTGGTAGACTGACTTGATTCGTACTAAAAGAACATTAAATAATGGTTTTGAATTATTGATCCTACAATAGTATATCTATTGTTTAGCAATGAGAATAATGTGATTCAATAACACAAAGTCATCCTTCCTCTGCCAGTCACCAAATAGAATATCTACAGCAGATAATGATTCAACCGTGATATTTAAGTTGTTACACCAGATTATCAGTTTCTCCCACAGCGTTGCAGTGAATTGGCAAGTCACAAAGGGATGCTCAAGGGATTCGTCAGTTACACTACAAAAGGAGCAGGCTGAAGAATCTGTCTTGCCTATTTTCTTTAAAAATGTATTTGTCGCTAGGTACCTATTCAAAACCTTATATTGAAATTCTCGTAACTTTGTGTTTAGAGCAACTTTAAACGGCAAGCTATAGATTTCCTTCCATTCCAAACAAACAGTATCAAAACTTTCATTGTACCTCGATTGTGCTGTTGGCGGAGTTACGAGAACAGAAATTAATTCCCTATAGATGCTATTAGACATCGCCTTATCAATCAAAACATCCTGATTATTTAAAACAAGATAAATTCGATCATGAAGGACAAACGGACCGTTTATTCACATACCCATTTAATTTCAAAGATTGCCGCCATTGTAAATCGATTAGTTATAAACTTCTGCATGTAAACTGTTTGAAGAACGTTTGCCTCACTGGTGTTATGCTCTTAACTGGGTTTTAGTCAGTTTTTGTTTTTGTAAGTGAACAAACAGCACTTATCATCGTTATCATCCGCAGACTCAACCTCAGAACAACCAGCCTTGTACAGCAGACATTAAACAATAGCACTCGAAAGAAATTCTCATTTGAATGAGAGCACTTTAGGATTTCATCCAAAGCCACAAAATAAAGGTTGGACCACATTGTTCAGAATAGTAAACAGTACCAACGGAAAGCAATTCGGAATGGCTTTCGTTTGGATAATGTAAGGTTATAGTGTCCTTTCATAGAGACCTTTCAAACATCGGTCCACTGAAGCACTCAAAGTTATGGAGAACCATCTAATAACCTACAACATCACTGAGCTATCCTTTCAAAAAGTGGACACATGAGCTTAAGGACTTCACCCAGAAATATAGCCTGTTCCAGGCGTTCAGATAGTGGAGCGCGAGCGAAAAATAAAGCGAGCGAAAGAGCGGGAAAAAAAACGAGGGGAGACTGGGGGAGAGTCCTCTCCCCCAGTCTCCCCTCGTTTTTTCCCGCTCCCCCAGTCTCCCCTCGTTTTTTTTCCCGCTCTTTCGCCCGCTTTAGTTTTCGCTCGCGCTCCACTATCTGAACGCCTGGAACAGGCTACCAGAAATAGCGAATTACAATCAAATTAAATTCTAATGATTCTTTAGGAGAGCAATGTTAGTTTCTGCTAATAGGAGACAGTTACAATTAAAAGTTAATTTACAATTAAGATTTAAAATGCCTAAGTATAACCATTCGTAAACATTTAATTTAAAATGTAAAATATCTTTCACAAGCAGAAATCCATATTACACTCTACCAAATAGCTTATAATTACAATAAGAAATTAAATTACGTTGTACATAGACTACAGGCGGACCACAATCTTGATATAATGATTTGCCATACTTTTAATTGAGTAGCCTGCGTAGAAAGAGTTTCCGTAGGGTTTTCGGTAGGTTTGAAGAATTTTTCGTTTTTTGAACGCGCGAAAATTAGGGCGAGCGCTTCTTCGAGCTCTTTCATCCTCGTGTGATTTACAGGGGTTAACGTTATTGCCGGTTTGTCTCCAGTTGGATCAGATTTACAGTACATATTGCTCCTCAGGGGTTTATTAAATATAGCCTCGATTCGCAGCTAAGGCACGAAACATGATTGGTCTGTACTGAGCATGAGAGAGATCAGCAGGAGCCAGACTACAAAATGATGACACTAAGGTAAAATGTACTTCATGGCTGTCCTAAGCGTCTTCACCGTCACGTTAAGATTTGCTTTATAAACTCGAGATTGCATGCCTGTGTAGTCGAGTTCTTTAATTTATTTGCGAAACTTATTTTCATTCGGTGATCAGTGAATCACATAGAATTCATAGTTTGTTACAAAAGACAATGTGGTCCGAAAAAGGAGTATAAAAGCTAAGGCTTCTCAAGTTTTGCATTTCAAAAACACTATGTTACGAAAGATGTAATTTTCAGCATGCTAGGAGCTGCGGCAAAGAAAAAAAACTGAGTCTCCGACGGGAATCTATCAGTGTTGCGCTCACCCCACTAAATGTTCGCGCCGCCATAAAGTGAAAAATGCCTCGAACGGGCGCTACGGAAACGCTTGTTACGCAGGTTATTAATTGAGTGATATTACAACTTAAAACGTACATCAGTTGTGCACACAGAGTGGTTCAAGAAACTACATCAACAGATCTTACATATTCATGTTCAAAAGAATGCGTATGGCCGATACCTACGTCCTGAAACGGTCCCATTAATTTCCTACTGAGCGTTCCTCCGGGTAAAGAAATGGGGACAACACTAACTGGATACTCAGTGGTAGGCCTTCGAGCCCACAACCCCCGTATTTTTATCATCGACATTTTGCGTCTTCAACACAGGCCAATTTATATTGCAGGCAGTATAAATACACGGTTTGCAGCCTGAGTACGCGCTGTCTGAAGGCGGGCAAGCATTTACGAACTACAATCAGTCACCCGCTAACTGGAAAACGGAGATACAAAAAGAAATTGTTTAAACTAGAGCCCATTTTCTCGTCAGCTTTTAGCAATTAAACGATACGTCACTCAGTTTACGTTTAGCTATAATTGGTCATTAATTATTGTCATTTTCGGCTTAGAGTCTGGCCCCTTTCCAGTGGGAAATTCCTGTCACTATGCGAGTCATTAAAGTCAGTTAGTCTTCAAGGTTCATCGAACGTACACCGAAAATCTGCGTTTACAGTTTTTTCGCAGAATGGAATACACCATCTCCGTACTTTTAGAGTGTTTAAAAGCGCAAATTGACGGAGCAAAAATTGTTGAAAAAAATGTTCCCACGCCGGTAGCTTATATGAAACATTCCGGCATATATTTCTCATCAAGTTTGCCCTAATTTTGTTTTAACGACATCTGCTCCATTATGCTGTCAATACGTTACTACGTATCTATTTGTCAAGTCCACGACCTAGTAATAAAGGAATTATAGAATACTAAATGCCCGACTCCAGATTGCTTTCTTCGCCGTCTAGAAAGGTGCACGAACTTTAAAAATCCACTGGGATGAATAACTTTCCTTATTTATTCCAGCCTGAGTTGGTGAAAACGAAGTGTGTATTGCATATATGTCTTCCTGTCTAGCCCTTCCCATATACTGATGAGTCTATTTTTTTATATAAACTTGATCAGATCAACGGAAAACAACTAAACCCAGATGAATCGGAGAACATTTTTCAGAATAAGCAGAACTTCTGAAAGCGTAGTTCTTTCCATTTTTTCGGCTGGAACGTTTCGGACGTAAATTCTTGTTCCATTTAGAACAGCAATGCCTTTCACCTGAACTAAAATGGCGGCCTCTTTGGAGCGTCAAAAGACTTCACACGTTCTTTCCGCGGAAACTTTTCGACCAAAATTTCCGGAATTTTTTGTAAATGTTAGCCAACCTCTCAGTCCACTTTCTTATCCACGCTGGGGATCTCGTTTATACAAAGAACTCGCCCAGCTGTAGAAAATAATAAGCAATTTTTACCTGCCAGCCAGTTTTGTCAGCCTAGACTTTCAAAGATTTCCACTGAAAGATATTGAATGCTAATCCCAGCTGAGTACGCAGGACACGTGTAACATATGAAGCTCGCTGCGAACTCCCCGTAGCTCAGTGGTTAGTTCGATTTTTGTCGGCGGAAACTCAAATTATTTTCTTGTCCCATTCTCGTAACACACGCGTTGAATACATTCTTTTCTTATGACTAAACCTGTTAGGTTGGAGAAGACGAAGCGAAGTTTTCCGAATATATTCCCCAAGACAGTTTGCCTGGAGTTTGACGGTCATAACATGGTAACGTAAATGCTATTCTGGGAGAGCGTTCGTCCACTATGGCGGCCCCTAGATTATGCAACTCTCTTTCACTCATATCAAGAATACAAGAGCTGTCGATCCTTTTAAAGTTCTTCTAAAATTCCATTTAAGTTGGCGTTTCCTAATTAATTCACGATGTTGTTTTTATTTGTTCTTATTTCTGTCATTTTTATTCTGTTTCATTAATTTTTTAGATTGTAAAGTGCATTTGATTATCACGTCATGGGAAATGCGCTATACAAATTCATTAATTAGTATCATTATCATTCGAGTTGTTTTAAGCTTGCGTGATTTACAGGGGTTTTTGTTTGTCTCCAGTTAGATCAGATTTACAGTACATCTTGCTCCTCAGGGGTTTATTAAATATAGCCTCGATTCGCAGCTAAGGTACGAGAAATTGGTCTGTACTGAGCATGAGAGAGATCAGCAGGAGCCAGACTACAAAATGACACTAAGGTAAAATGTACTTCATGGCTGTCCTAAGCGTCTTCACCGTCACGTTAAGATTTGCTTTATAAACTCGAGATTGCACGTAGCCGAGTCTTCAATTTATTTGCGAAACTTATTTTCATCCAGGGATGAATCACATAGAATTCATAGTTTGTTACGAAAGACAATGTGGTCCGAGAAAGGAGTCTAAGAGCTAAGGCTTGTCAAGTTTTGTAGTTCAAAAGCGCCACGTTTTTCAGCATACCAGGAGCTTTTCAGCATGCTAGGAGCTGGGGCAAAGAAAACAAAAACTGAGTCTCCGACGGGAATCGAATCCATGGGGCCATGGGTTCTATTCCAGTTAATGACTTAGTCACAGTGTCACCCACGCTCGTGACTTGTTAAAAAATTACATCTTTCTTATTTATTTCCATACTTTATTATTTACCATCTTTCTTTCTTTAAACCTACGCCGAGTTGGCAGTACTCCTTAGCACTGATAAACCTCTGAAATATGGGTCGAGTACCCCCCCCCCCCGGGGTTAGTAGTAAGACATCAGTTACTCTGATTTCAGAAAATCCGGCAGTTTATCTGACGCACCCTCATAGGGCATATAGGGAAGAAAGATTGTGGCTTTTTTCATGTAGTACGCCGAAATATCATGTCTCTAAAATTTGTAGTTGATCTCTTCAGCCGAAAGCTAAGTGCTGATAAATCTTTCAGTTCAATCTGATCTTAGCAACAAAACAAAGTAAGACTACGCGTGTCCGGACGTCAATTGATTAAAGATGGTTTAAGTAATGGCCCTAATCTGTATATTGTGGAACTCTGCCAGGGTAAATGTTTTTCCGCATTTGAAACAAACTAAAAACATATTTTTTTCTTCGCGTGCCTTTTGAAGTAGGATGGGTTGTCACGAAAAGCTACGAAGCAATGAACCTATTTAATGACTTTTTCCAAAGAGGATAAGTTGAAAACGAGTATCATAAGCATAGGAAGCATGAAAAACCTCCAGCTATTTTTAAGATTAAGACGAATTAGCGGGCTTGAGTTTCCGTCCAACCCACAGCTAGCCACAGGCTAATAAAGATTTCAGTTAATCTTTGGAAATCTTTCTCACTGAGTCCTGACTGAGAATTAAACCTGACTGGTGATTTAACTACCAGATAAGGTAGACAAGGTAATTGCAGGGTAGGTTGCTTTGAAACAGAAAAATCACAGAATGGCTACCTTACCGCGAAGCTAGCATGCTGGGATCTACAGATCAGAAACTCATCACCGACCGTGGAACCACTCGCGAAGGATAAACTGAATGAGTCATCTGTCCACACCTTAGCTGCGGTAAGCACAACAGAGTAATTGTTCAAATTCTTAGATATTTTAGTGTTAGAGTAGCATTCAATATGCAACTGTACAACATCAGTCTTCAATCTTGACAGAGTACACAGTACACACCCTAAAGACCAATAAAACCTGACTGGCCTTAGAAAACAGGTATTTCCTAGCAAATTGAAGACAGCGATTTGCTGCCGTGATAAACGGCTCAGTTGACTTGTTGATCTATAAATTCTTCCGGACTTCAAGAACTTCATACTAGTGATAAATCATGCCTTAATTACTCCATGCACACCATACAAGTAAAAACAAATTGGCTTTTTTTTGTGTGAGGGTTGTTATGGCTGGGAGTTGCGATCTTTTGACGGCTTCGAGCACCATTTCGACATATTAAAGAGGCCGAGAATAAACACTCCCTAAAGAAGGTAAAACTCATGTCAAATAATGATAAACCGAACTATTCTTGCCAGTCTGAAGGAGTGGTTTAAACTGAAAATACGGCTGCATCATGACTCCAGGTGCCTTGCGTGCGTATTTGCAATGAAGAGTTTTTGCCGTAATCAGTTCTGCGTATGAAAGACCATCTGAGCACAGTATGAAATTAAGAAATGTTGTATGAGAATGTGGTTATGCGTATTGACAGAGTAATGTAAAAAACAGGTACAAAATTACATGCAATCCCGAATTACTCGCAACCCACATTTAAACATTGCTTACGTGGTGTCATGGTTGGCATATTAGGCAAGCTCAGTTCTTTCGGCTTCTTTATATGCAGTTATGGGTGTAGTTTTGAAAACCAGCAACCACGAAACTGTTTATGTCGCCGCCGTTAAATATTACCTCGGGAATGTTACTTACGCGATGTCAGCGAAATGGTGAATTGAGAGCCACAGAGCACTACACCAGGGCCCACTCAGAAGCATCACTTGTCTGTCATAAAGCTAGTTAGCCAAGCCAGAGTTCTCTCGACCTTTTATAGTGATTAAAAGGCAAACCATTTTCAAAGCGTTGGGGGTTCTACCAAGCTCTGAATTGCAATGATTCCTGCCCGGTTCATGATGTGATTTAGGGCGAGAATTACTCGTTCAGTTCTTATCTTAAATTATTAAAACAAGCCTCGTTGCTAATACGATCGGCCCCTAGAGATACAAATGGCTGCAGTGGAAGCTCTTACCTTGTCAGGCTCGATATTTTGCTCTAGAACGTTTGATTCTGATCCTTCTAGTGGAGCTCTTACGATCTCTGCGTGGTACTGCGCTGTAGTTAGAAGCTCTTAAATACGAAGGTTAAATTGGTTGCAGATGCTTTACTGTTGTTTGACCTCCATCTCGCAAGAAGTCGGCTAAACTACTCTCAAATGGAAGCGGATTTAATTATTTTCTCAGTATTTCCGTTCTCACCTGTTTTTTCTTAACCTCTCACTGATTTAACATGCTGCGGTGATTTGTAAGTCGAGCCATCAGTGGTTGAGGGCTCCATACTCATTTATACTCGTCTTATTCTTTTCATCAAGTGTTTTGATGCACAGCGTTCAAAATGCTCGATTGGCCATATAACAGAGCCTCAAAGGCAAACTTTTCTAATTCTCCCTCACTGATTTAAAAGGCTTCTTGCCATTAACGTGTTGATTGCGGGGGAGATGCGTATCGTCTTTTCGGATTAAAGTACAGAACTTATTGCATTCAAAGGAATTAAGTAAGAGATGACTGCCCCGGAATGCTAGAGAAAAGGAAGCCTACGATAAACAACAAGTGGGAATATATGTTGTAAGCCTTAAGAGCTAGCCTCTCTAAATATTCATTACAATTCAAGTTTTAAATTCCCCTAGTTAGCTCAGTTTAGCTTTTCTTTTGGAATTTTTACTTTCAGGGTACCACAGCTCTTTTAGAGTTGACCGACTCGGTCCCATTACTTTTATGTGGGATGCCCCCTCCTAGCTTCACCGACAAGCAGCTGTGAAGAGACAATTTCTAACCCATATCTAGAACAGCTGTGTGCTGAGGTGAAATACATGCAACTTGACCACAAATACACAATTGTCATTATACGGCTCTCATATTGTTCACAGATTTACACGAAGAAAGGCACTGGAATTCTGTAGCCCCCGCGCCCGCTCGTTAACCCTCTTGGGAGTTTAAAGGCTTTAAACTTCCAAGAAGCACTCGACATCAAAATCCAAATTCGAAATGCTAAAACAAGGACAACACCATAACAGGGTACTGCTAAAGAACGAGCTTTCCTCTGAATGAAGCTTTCCTCAGTACAATTTCATCCACAGACTTAAAGATTGGAACAATTTCTCTTGTTTTAACCATATTACCGTAAAAAAAGTTAAGGTTTGGCTGTCGAGGTGAAAGGTTACTACACCCTCGAGTTATCACGTTCAAACTCCAACTTTTTGTGAAAGGGTTAAGTGTGTGAGAAATTCATAAGAATAACATTCAGTTTACGCGGTTGATACGGATCGAGACAACAGTACTGCAAATATTGGAGTTCTTCTTATATTTGTTACATTAAACGAGGCCACTTAGTCGAGGATAAGTTGTTTTCTGCGAAAACGCCCATCAAATACATGTGCGCGCAACTCACACGAAATATACACTGACAACAGGCAATTTATATGTTTAACAAACGTTTTTTTATTTTATCTCAATAAAAGCAATTGACCATGAATAGTGTCACCTCCACCGCATGAATAATAACACTGACATTCCCAGCTAATTTAAAAAAGATGAAAAACTCGTTTAGCAAAGGAATTCGACTCCGCTTATCGGTCAAACAGATGTAACAAATTAATCCTTCTCTGTTTCAAACCGAGCTTTTGATCACGGATCACCAACAAAGCCCTCAAGTTATTAAAAATGTTATCCTTTTTCTGAGATGTTTAACATTTTTAGGTGTCTTTTTTATTCTTTCCGTAAGTAGCATGTAAAATAATGCCTTGTTTGTTTGTTTCACTGCTCTCTTTCAAGAGCACTACACTCTGGTTCTAGGTCATGGAACTCTACTTCCAATCGAACTGGTCTTTAGGTCGAATTAAACTTCAAGTGTGGTTTTCATAACTGAAATCCCCTTTGTTTCTTATGTGGCTGAAATTTAGACGTTGAGGTTTTATCGGTAAACAACGTCGAGATGAGCAATAAACCGCTCAAAAAAAAGAATATTGAAATCGACTAGAACAAAGCCAGGAAAAGGCGTCTGCTCTCACCGGCTAGACTCTCCTATGAACATCTAAAAAACCCTATACTCTTCCGATACTCTTTCTAGTGGCGCATCGCGCATTAGCTAAGTAATTCCGCCACTTCTACCTCTCCTCATTCACAGATTTTCTCTCGTAATGGATTGAAACAAATGTAAGAAATTAGTTATATCCATGTGCGTGTTGATACAGAATTAAAATTTGCCTGCAAATCCAAAAAATCCTCAGATTGTATGATCAGGGGCACCCAACGGTTTGTTTCGGTGGAATATCTGTTCGGCAGGCAGAGATGTTCGGATTTAATCAAAGTGAAAACTAGAGATTTCTTTGGCGAAACATCACCTCAGACTTTCGCAACAAGGGAACTGACTAATTCCTATTATCGTCCATGTTATTTTATCGGGCGTTTCAATTGGCCGAGAGACCATTACGTCACTGCAAATAACTGCCTACGAATAATTGCCTGCTCATGCGCATTGGGGTGCGAACTTGTTTTGCTGCGAATAATTCTGCTCGTGCACAGTTGAGTCACCTGTTCAGTCCAGGTTTGAAACTCTACCACGGCGGCAAGATTTCCAGAGCTGACAGAGAGTGAGCTTGATTGTCTAATTGAACAAAAAACAGCGATAACACCAAGAAGGCAACCAAGGTTGCTGTAAACGTATTTCGACAATATTTCGAGCTTCTTGCGTCGAACGTTAGACCATAATCTACTATCCATGGTTATAATTTGCAGCTGTTCTAGGAAAGTTTTACGCCGGGGCCAGGAAAAAGAATGGCGAACTGTACACGAAAGCTTCACTTGTGGGAATGCATTTCGGTCTCCAACGACTAAACGCGAAGGAAAAGCTCAAGCTCAAACGCAGGGAAGTAAGCCATTCAAGTGCGGGACTTCTGTGATTTTTGACTAACAAATTTGAAGAAAAAAGTGTGAATCTTCCTTTTGAACGTTGTACTTTTTGGAAAATCATTTGATCAATTTTATCGGTAAATAATTGATCTGCTCGCCACTGACAAATCACGATATTTTGCTCAACCTCGTCCAATAATTGTTATGTGTTTTCGGAGGGACAAATATGTCGTTTAGAGTGTAAAATAAGGTCAGCTAGCATTTCCGGACAGCCATTAGCAGCTCAGAAATTCGGCGGATAGGATTCTGTTTCCTAAAATTTTCTGCAGCCTTAATTTTCAACGAAAAACGCCTAACAGATCAACCTGTATTAGCTTACACAAATATGCCTTTGAAAAGCTCTGAAACAACCTAAGAGAGCAGAAAATGACATCAATTATTTTGCTAAAATTTTCTCGTTGGGTACCCCTGTATGATGTTGAGTAAGCATTGATCTCCAAACAGTCTTGGGGAGTTTCTGAAATACCTTAAAGCGATTTAAAGTACGGATATTTTCTTATGATCATGAGAATCTTAGATTCCAATTACTTAGCAAAATATTAAAAAGTATAAAATAACAATATATTTTTCAACTGTTATATAGCATTGGCTAAATTTCACAGCATGCTCTTGCTAATTTTCATGGAATTATATGCAGTCTGGGGATCATTTGCTGGACTCGGTACAGAAAAGTTGCGCCAAGGATAAATGACATCATATATTTAAAAAGCCACTACAAAACGCCTAGCTACCCACAGTGAACAGGGGACCTGTTGAAAAACCACAATTTCACAGTCATTTGAAAACTTGGACAAAACTCATGTGCTCTGTGGGCAGTTACAATACAAGGACTTTTTCACATTCGGTGCCCAGAACCATGTCAGGGCCTTTACAATTATGTAAGTGAATTGCAGGTGTGTGTTATAATTATCATGAGGGTGCTTTGGCATTCGCAAAAAGTTATGTACACACTCGTGGATAAGTAAGTAGCAAGTGGACTGCAAGCGCCCCACAAGGCTGGCGCTTGACCTCAGTTTGTGTAGCATGAAGTATTACTACTCTCCCCCCACTCTCATGCATTCATGGGATGCTAGTCCATCGTAGGGTTACCCCAAGCAGTTGTTTCACTGGTGCCAATTTATACCGTGGGTATATGGGTAGAAAGAGACAATGTGGAGTTGAGTTTCTTTCCTAAGGAAACAAAGCATTACAGGGACCAGCTTCGAACCACTGATCCCTCGAAAGTCGGACTCGCAGCCCTTACAAAGTACATACTTTTGTACTGCCCGAGTACATGGTATATGCCGGGGCGCCGTCGGGTACTTTCGAAAAGCCCATGTTTGCAGGGATGTCCCCAGTGAATGAAACGGCTCGCTTCCTGATTCCTCTAGCTCAGAAGGTGGAGTAGTAAACTACGTAGTAACCCGATCATGTGTTCGAATCCCACTTGCCCACTGACACTTAAAACATTAGTGGCCTGGGATTTATGGCTAGTTTCCCTATACGCATAACACCGTCGCCAAGCGGAGTCGAAACGGTTTTCGATGAGAGTGATCACAATTAGGCTGCGCGGATGGAAGTTTAAACGCCTTTTACGTTGACAGTTCCCAACAAGTCGCCGATGATCGTAAATCTTCACTTGATTGATTGTGACAACTTGCTACTGGAATCGCTCAACTAGCGTGACCAAATACTAATCCCTTTTAAAAACAGGGGATTACTAAAACAGCATGTTTGTCCAGTGTTTTCGAATCAGCTCTCCATACTCTCTCTAGTAAAAGATCGCGTTCGGCTTTCATTACACTTCAATAATACAACTAGTCATAGTTATAATTATATTAATCACATTGAGATATCATATAATTCAATTAACGTAATTGAAATAATTAAGACAAAAGCCCAGCTCTCCCTGAATAGCCTAACCAGGCTTTTTCGGCAGACTTTCTCTATACTAAACACCGACATCAGGACATAGTTTCTCTAATCTTTCAAGTTTAGATCTGGGAACTGACTTATCACAGCCCACATTCTTTGGGTGAAACCTGTTGTCCATCAATTTCTGATCCATACACTTAAAGATGCGATTGCTGAACAAAAGCAGTACTTTTCCCGGGCGCAGTTCAGATATGCGGTACGGGATGGTTCTAAAACTTTGAGAATGGGAATGACAAATCAAGCGAAATCTGTAAAGTATGATCTTTTCATTCAGTATTCCTAAGTCAAAACATTAGGACTTTGCACTTCGGCACTTTGTGTAATCTCACGCTCATTGTACTCTGTTGTTTTGACCTACCTATTTTTAGTTTGTTTTAGTTCTTTATAGCAGTAAGCGTATTGAGATCATACATAATTCAATTATAATTCCGTATTACCCCTTCACGCCCAAAGTCGGTTCACCTTGCGTCCTTTCTTAACGTAGCTCTTACTTTTGGCTTTCTATTTTAATGTTATGTGCATACCGGCAGCTCGGGTCTTTTGAAACATCAGGGTCACCGAATGGGAAAATTTAACTGAGGAAAATACATGAAATGGGATTACTTGAGGACCTTCTGAGCGGATATTTGTGTAAGCTAACAAAGGTTTATCTGTTCGGCCAGTCTTTGTCTGAAGATATATAAAACAATATCTACTTTTAGCTTTCCGAAAATGCTAGCTGACATTATTTCGCATTCTAAACAAGTATTTGCCCCTCAGTCTGAGGTGACACAATTGCGCGAAAGAAAATTCTAGGTTTTCCATCACAATAATGAATTAAATACGAGTATCTCAGATTTCGAACAGATAGTCCACTGAAACAACTGGTTAGGTACCCCTGAAACATAATTTGGCGACTATAAGTCTTCCAAGATCAGAAAAAGGTAAACAGAATAATTTCATTTGCGGAACTTGGTATTTATATTTCAGCAAATTAGTACTTAATCTCGGAACTCATTTCACGGGGAAGTTTCCTTTGCCGTTTCCTTATCACTGGCAAATCACAATCGGCTTTTCACGGTAAACGAAAGCTCTTCAATTTTTTAATAGCTGTACGTTCTAGTGGTGATTCGCAAAACCATAGGAATTGTGTTTAGTTTCCAACTTTAGCGGCCCTTATAGACTGCAAGGATTAATTCTGAGATTCGCTTTTACTTAGTCAAAAAACAAGGGCGTGGGTGTTGCATGTCTGTGCTGATGTCTAAAAGTTTTTTCAGCAGACATTCTCAATGCTAAGAACTGCACAATGGTTTTTTGTGTACCGTGTGCCTTTTCCAAGTCTAAAAGAGTTTTTAGGTGAATTTTTTACGACGCGTTCCAGTTAGCAAAAACAACATGTTTTAATGGCAGCATTTATTTGTGTTGAAACCGTGTCAACTAATTCTCCGATAGTTAAAATTCTTTTCCGTGTTATTTTCAGAGACGTCGAACTGGAAAAAAAAAACTTTTGGTGGAGAAATGGTTTTAAGCAGCCCTCGCACGTCAAACTAATGTTGGCCAACTCGTGTTGGCATACATCAATGAATTGGTGGGTGCATGTGAACGACACAACAACATGTCGGCAAAATGTTGGCGAGAATAGAGGCAAGTTCTATTTGTCGCCAATGGTTTGCCAGCATGTTGTTGTGTCGTTCACATGCACACACCAATTTGGGTTTGCCAACACGAGTTGGCCAACATTAGTTTGACGTGTCAACGTCGTTTTACGTAACGGTTAATTCTACTTTTGTTTCACGGCCTGTCTTTTTTTAGAATGAAAACGGTTTTGGAATAAATTTATTCTTGCTGTGTGAAACTACAAGACACTTAAAAAAGTAGGATAAAAATACAATACATGTCAGTGCACGTTGGTCAAAGAAAAATGACTGTTTTAACTAGATATATGTCAATGGCCCACGATAAAAGTTGATTGATTGATAAAACCTGATTCCTTTTAAGTATCTTATAAAAAGCTTTGTTTCGTATACAGTCATGCTACCGGATGAGAATTTAATGCAACTCAGTCCCGTAAAAGTAATATTCAGGCAACAGAGACATCCTTTTTCAATAGACTGAACTACTTTAATCTGAAAATCCGAACGTTTTCGAAGAATCAAAGTAGCTATTTCTTGAATGATTAACTCTCACAAAGACGAGTTTAAATAATATAGGGAAACTTGAAGATCTCGGGGAAAGTCACTATAGTACATTTTAACATTCAAAGCTGCACTTTTCAGACGAGAAAGGAAACTTTAATATTACGCAATATTACGAGGTTTTGACACTGACCAAAACCGTGGATGATCGCACCCGAATTACATGTAAGTTGTCTCAATTCTTAGACTTGTTTGTCATTGAATTTTCAGCTTTTATTACTGTCTGACACGCAATTCGTCTTTGACTAAGGACACTAAGGAAAGACCTTGTTAGATTATTTTAAAATTCTAAACTTCCTTCTAAGTTCCCTAAAGCGCTGTTATCTGCTTCACTTAGCTGCTGTTTGTAGTTTAAAACTATTACAAACTTTGTCATTCCTGATCCTTCCCTTTCCGGCATTGAAACTCATGCATAAACTGACTAGTCGGCACTATATCTAAGGCCTACTTACCTTTATGCAGTTCAGTTCTTACTGTCTAGGCCTCCGCTATTAAGCAGACGCAATCAGCTCCAGTCAATTTGCAGCTCCTTTGAAGGTTATGAACCACTCTGAACGCTCTCTATACGTGACCCCTACTGGCGGATAACCGTAATATCCCAAAATGGTATGTCATGCGCTTCAGCGTGCAGTATTTAGGATCGTGAAGATTATCGTTAATGCTACTATTAGACATTCCTCGGAATGCTGATCTTAATAGCCTCATCTAGCCTTTCTGTGCTGAAAATTCCATTTGGAGAAAGATGGCTTCGTTGCTTTGGCAGCATTTTGAATTGGACTTCACAGTGGATTTGACCCCATTTAAAAAGCTTATAACGATGTTTCGCCCTTTATAAGCAAGAAAGACTATCAGGGTGCTTACTTCCTTGATAAGGGCGGCAACGGATTGCTTGTCTCGATAACTATCTTTTTAATCTAGTTAAAAATGAACAGAGAGGGGGATTGATATATCCCTGGTGATTAAGAGGGTTGACCCGACCGTGATAAGCTGTTATCCCTCGGCTCTCGTTAGAGGCTGGGTGTGTGTCCCGTTAAATTAATTATTTTTTTGCAACTTTCAAGTGTCCAATTTACCCTAACGAGTTCAAGTTATTCTTGCGAAACCTGAGAGATCGCGGAAAAGCCTTTGCTAAATAACACTATTCAATGTTAATCGCCTTGGCGAATTAAATCTAAGATAAAATTCCAGCTTGTGCTCAAAGGATTTCAGTCGTATTTTGGCTGTCTCCTTAGCAGTTTTTTTGGCAGTGGCAGGCAAAAGGCCAAGTTCGTGCCTGAATCATTGGAACTTTTAATTTAATCAGAGCCTAGAATAGACCTGCTGATGGCTGGTCCAGTTAATTTCAAATTGACCTTTCCTCTCAACTAAAAATAATATTTTAAGTATGAAAAATTCCACAGTGAGTGTTTTTTTTATGTTTTCGGGCAGTTTGATCTCCGGAGGCCGCGATATTACAGGTCAGCGCCAAGTCAATTGAAAAAGGATCCCGAGTTCGTTTCTGGGCCGAAAATGGATTATTGTCTAAACTCGGCAATAAAAATATATCAATTCTCTAGTTTAATTATCTTACAACACCATGGGCAAGAAAAGCAACTAGATTAAAATCTGCCGAGGCACGGAGACAGAAATACCATTGGAGACTATAACCCCACTTTAAAAGTCATTTTATCTTTTTAGATGGAAACGTGTAATATTTGGTCTCGCCAGAGACTTGAAGGTCATGCAAAGACAACCGAATTAGATGCAGTGTATTTTTTTCATAACTGACTTTCCTCACGACCCCATTTTAAAATTCCGTAGCCAACAACGCACAAGCAAAAATGAATAGTCTCAGCCCTATTTACGTTGTTTCAAATCATCATTGGTGTTTACATAAACTGTGTGTGTCGTTCAGATTTTTGTAGCGAGGTTTTTTTTTAATTTATTTTATTTTTGGGGAGGCGGGGCGTATTTTCGTTTTTAATACTTCCGTTTGATCATTTTTCGCTGATCAGTTTTTTTCTCACTGATATTTATATGTGTGTTTTTTAGTTGTGAGGTTAGACATGCTTAGCAATGGCCTACTCGGCTGTCAACGTTGCACATTTAATTCTATTTAAAGATTGCTTTTGGTTAATGTCAGTGGAACTTGGTAGGGTGTTTGTTTTGTTTTTGTCCTTTCATGTGTGTGTGTCTGTTCTTACAACCAATATATGACTTGCGTTATGACGGACAGTACTTTTGCGACTGGGGCAGGGGGCTACATGGCGACGGAACCTTATTTAGAGGGGAGGGAGAAATCTGTAAAGAGGGGGGCGTAAGGGGGATCCGAAAACCGCACAAAAAAACGTATAAATACCGCAATACCGCATTGACATTGACCAAAATACCGAAATTGCAGTTTCAAATGTGTAGGCTAAGTTCCCGTTATCGAGTCTTTACTTGGGCCATTCCATAAGAAATAAATCTGAGTGGTTTTACAACAACATATCTGACACAACACCTAGACAGAGAAACATGAGCGCCTGTGCAACTCTCTCCCCACCCCTCCCCCCGCAGTTCCGCAGGGACCTCAGAGCAGCTCGACAAAGTGTTATCACTGAATTTTCTTCCGAACTATCTGAGTGGTTTTACAACAACATATCTGACACAACACCTAGACAGAGGTTACGACACAGTTTTTTGAAATTTGCTCAGAAATATGTTGACGTTAATCAAACGTACGATCATTGAGCTCGTTACATAATAGAAGTATTGTAGCATTAGTTTATTAAGAACTGACCTTAATGCTGGTATCTGGATCATGTACTCTGAAGAGTATCGATAAATTCAATGACTTTGTGTAACACTAATAATTAACTAAGTTCTGCGTCGGTGATAGGCTCGATTTCCGCCGCTCTATCGAGTCATTTTCCCGAACAGCGGCTGGTAATCGAGCCTACGTCGGTGAAGGTCTCGAAGTTGCACCTTAAGGGGACTAACCACGTTGGGCTTAATCTGTGGAACTCTGTGTGCACACACACGCTTGAATACTGCTGACCGTAACGTAAAATCTGGCTATTTGTATATAAAAAAAACGAAACGTATCTTTCGCTCTTCAGCCTTGTCAGCAAACTATTTTCCTTGGGTTTTAGAACACGGTCATTGTAAGCAAAAGATTACTGTGCTATACGTAGAAGGTAAAAACGTATTTACTGAAAAGCTGCCGCGCTTGAAACCAAAAATAAGATGTATATTCCTCGTTCTAAAAACGTTCCAGGAGATAGAAGACCTTCTTCTCAAAACTTCTCGTTTCAAAAGGAAATTATTGACTTATTGAAGGGGATCCAAATCCGCGAGAGGGGGTGCATATCCGCTAGCGGATTTGGGCCGGGGGGTCCGAATCCGCTGTGACACCGGACAATCTTCAAATTCTTAATCGCTGCTTTCATCATATTCGTCCGCTTCGTCGTCGTCCAATTCGGCAGTGGGGGCGGCAGCGGCAGCGTCTGCTGTATTGACCTGCTCGTCAAAGGCAATGGAGACAGGCTTATCTGAGATCTCGCATTGCCTTTGGTACATAAATTATGGGAGTGTGCCATGACGTGCCATGGTGGTCTCTTTGCGTACCGTTCGTTGTCTTACGGCAGCCCTATGAGAGGACGCCCAGTTTCTAAGAGCATTGCAGTCGGCTGGAGACATATTGACAATTGGAAGAGGTTTCATGACAGGAACCTGCGATAGCAACAAACCTGCCTCTGGTTTAGGATACCAAGATTGCTTGCTTGTGTGATAATAAGCTGCCCAAGTGGTAACACGCTTCACCCCCGGGTTCACCGCTTCCTTCATTGCTAAGCCGAATGACCTGCAGTACTCTGCCTTTGATATGATTGCCTGCTTTACATGTACGGTAGAATGACAATTTTCCACATCTAGTGTCATACAGCTCAACAAATTTGTGTGCTTGTAAAAAAATTTTTCCAGGTTAGCATACAATCTTTGTAGACCTGTGTCGATCATGGCAACTGATGCCACTGTCCTTGTCTGGTCCTTGCCGACACATGCCCTTGAGGTCCATTGAGGGTTGTTTTGATACCAGTGACGTCCTGCAACGGAATTTGTTTTTCCTTCGGAAATTTTCACCTCCTTTTCCCTCATCGTAGAAAATAGCGACGCAATTTATGACAATATGCTCCTTGCTGGCCTCGGACATCGTCACGCTCGTGAAAGTGTAGATAAAGATATTTGAGCCGAAGACTCCCAGTCTGGAAAGCTATGCAACATTGTCGACATATCATTGGATAAAACGGTTAATAATATCAAGCATTAACTGGAAAAGGTTGAAATCACAAACCACAATGCTTATTTGTGGGTCTTTGTACATTAGTGGTCACCGACTGCTGTGTAGCTCGAAAGATAGCCTGTTCCAGGCTCCGAGATCCCAACTATGTGAGAGCCTGGAACAGGCTACTCGAAAGACCTTGTAAAAGTTTAAAACAAAACACCGGAAACTAGAGGATCCGCGTGAAAATGTATCGTCCGTATCACCGCAGTTTCTTTTTTTCACCGATTACCGCGGCCTAAAATTTTTAGAATCCACAAACCGCTTAGTCTTGTAAAACCGCAATACCGTACCAACAATAACGCAATACCGCATCACCGCAAACCCTTACGCCCCCCTCTGTAAAATACCTACGCAAACTTCCCCTCACGGCCAGGGACGGATTGAAGAAGTTTCATGGGCGAAATTGGTACAAGCGAAAGTTCTACCAGTCGGGCGAAATCAGTGCACCCGTCTTGTAAAACTCTCCCTCCTGCCGATTTCGCCCGCGTGAACTCTTCATTCCTTCTCGATTATCCGAAAGGACATCGTTGCTACAGTAACATGCACCCAAAAAATTCGGAGGCGTTTAACTTTGGACCAATAAACCTGTCCGCCTGAAAGTTTTAGCATCTTAAAATTATAGGTGCCTCAAATAGGTAATCTTTTATGCTGTGTTGCAATAGCAAGGACCATTTGTGAAAGAGAAGAGTGTAGCGTAGTATTTACGCGTAAGTGGAAGTTACTTTTTTAACTTATTGTATAAAAAGAATTAACTTTTGGCGTTTTCACCATTTAGTGGCAACGTTTTTAGGCAATTTTTCCAAAACTTTGAAAGAGAAAAAAAGTGTACTTTTGGAAATGACAATTTAAAAATTACTTGACTTGGAATCATTCATTCAAACCACTTGGACTTAACATCTGGGTGAGACTACCAAATAAGAACAAGGATATGCTTTGCATACATGTTGGTGATAACAACATTACATCAGAGACCTATCAGGCCTTATAGCTAGAGAACAACTGTGTTATCTGCAAGGTTCAACTTAGAGTAATAGCAAGTTGAATTTTTGTAAATCGTAAGTTTTTTATGTCTTTTTATATTTTATCAAATTATATTTGATGAAACGCATGTGTTACCAAATTGGCCCGAATTAGTTTGTTAGAAAGCCAAAGAACTCACGTTTTTTTGCTAACTTAACTTGTCCGAATTTTGTCCAAAATCAGGATAAATTGTCCGACAATTACTTGTGTATGGTTATTATTGAGATAATTTAGTGGAAAACACACTGGATCGAGGGAAAAAACTGCCGTCGGAACAAGCAGAACTCTTCAGTGACAGATCGATTCACTGGTGAAATTTTTTTGGTGTCCTTGCTACGAGAACTAAAAACAACAACAACAATAACAATGAACAACAACAAATAGTCACTTTAAGTACGCAATAGCGACAGTAGTATAATTGAGGAAACTATATTCGGCTTAAGACCGTCCGCGCTTCTCCCCCGCAAGGCGAGAGTTAACAGTATCACGGGCACCCAACGAGAAAATTCTAGCAAAATACTTGAAATATAATTCTTTTGCTTTCTTAGTTTGTTTCAGAGCTTTTCAAAGGCATGTTTGTGTGGGCTAATACCGATTGATCTGTTTGGATCTTTTAGCTGAAAATTTAGGTCGCAGAAACTTTTAGGAAACAGAATCCTATCCGCCTAATTTCCGAGCTGCTGATGGCTCTCCGAAAAATGCTAGCTGACCTTATTTTGCACTCTAAACGACATACTTGTCCCTCCGAAAACAATAGAAGGTAATAAGTCCTCTTGTTACGAAGGTCCGACGTGATCTTTGACCGAAGAAATCTCGGCTAGCTTTCACTGCAATTAAATCCGAATATCTCAGGCGATTTTAGGCCTTCCGAACTGATATTCCCCGAAACGAACCGTTGGGTGCCCCTGACAGTATCAGGGATAACGTTGACATAGTTTGGTCACATGACTTGAAAACGAATGGTGGAAAACAAGAGGCAAACGTGGAGGGTTATCTCAGAAATGCTTGGAGAAACCGAATGATAAAAATGCACTCATGATCTAACAAAAATTCTCAGTTCCAAACATTTCTCCTTTCATGGTATGAAGAAGGTCTCCTTTACTATTCCGAGTTATAATGGCCAGTTTCAGAACGACGAAACGGAGCTATTGTCACAGGAAAGCTGTTCTTCATGAACCTCTTACCTGTCAGGCTGAAAAAGTGACTTCAACTAGGAGCCTACTTCAACTCAGTAGGCCTTAGGCCTCCCAAAGGGGTTAGGGCTCCAGAGCTCCGGTCTAAAAAATGCAGGGCTCCAGGGCTCCAAGACGGAAAAGTCGGGGCTCTAGGGCTCCATTGCTTCACTCCAGGGCTCCATTTAGCCTAAAACAGCATTTTTATTCGGGCTCCAAGTCGAGAGAGGCTTTGGGCTCTGGGCTCCACGACAAAAATGTCAGGGCTCCAGGGCTCCAAAGACCCCCCCCCCCCCCACCCCCCTTCTTTGGGACTCTGAGGCTGGGCTGGGAGAAAATGGGATTTCAGACCGTTTTATACCGTAAGGTTTCCTTTGAGAACAGAAAAACTAGATAACGTACAGTGGAACCCGGTTAATACGGACACCAAGGGGACATGCCATAGTGTCCGTATTAAGCGGGCTCTCAGAAAAAAACGTCATGGACACATGTTTTATCGATATAAAGACTAAAGCAGGCATTTTTACGACAACACGTTTAATTTCTTAACTGTAACTGTAACAAGTTCATCCTAAAGAAACGTCACCATCATTTATCATAGTCTCAGACTAAAATTACTTTTAAGTATTTTTCTTGAGGCACGACTGAATGGAATCATTTCAAAAAGTCCGTGACTTTACTTTGTGCTGACGCTTTTAGTTTGCGTCTCAGCCAGGTGGACTGAATATTAGACAGAACCTTTGAAAGATCATTCGCCATTTCTGTTAGGTTTTCACTGGTAAGGTATTCAGTCACGTCCTCCGGCATTATCATAGCTTCTTCAGTTCAGTGATTTGACTTTAGGCTCCTTCGACTCGGCATTTACCGCAACAATATCCTCATCACCGTCGTCGCCTTGTGAATTCTGAGAGGCGGAAGCCGATAGACTGGAGAAAAATTCCTCCTACCAGTTAGCGTTCAGCTCGGTGCACGTTGGCAGAGTAGAATCTGCTTTTAAGTGTATTTGTCTTCTTTTCTATCTTCTAATGCAATTCGTTTGTGGTGAAATAAATAAATAAATAAATAAATAAATAACTAAATAAATAAATAAATAAATAAATAAATAAGGTACATATAAGCCAGACCCGGAACTCGCATCGCAATGCGCAGATAACCAGTGTCCGTAAAGCGGGGTTGACGATATATGAGAGTTTGTGACTCGGGGCACGGGAAAGTGTCCGTTGTCCGTACTAACCGGTGTCCGTATTAAGCGGGTTAATTTTAGAGAAAATATATGAGCTTTTCGTCGGGACAAACGAAACTGTCCGTTATATACGGGTGTCCGTATTAAGCAGGCGTCCGTTGAGCGGGGTTGACTGTATCTGTATTAACGGGGCGTCCGTATTAAGCAGGTTCGTGTAAGGTAAAACGTATGGGCCGGAACCGAGAGAAAATGTCCGTAATATCAGAACGACTAAATCCATTATAATTTGCCATATATTTTTACAGCTCTCACTACTCAAATGGTCTTTGACTGATGCATGGTGCCGAGCTTGAGAAGGTCACGAAAAGGATTACGTTCAGAGGAACCGGCTTAGATCATTAACGTCTGCCGTCTGAGCTCGTATTAAACTGAAACTTATATGCAATGTTAACTTTATTGAAACTTACTTGAGGAGCATGTAAAAGTCGTGATTGAGTCACTACCCAAAGGGAGGCGATTTACGGGTTTGGCGCAGAATAGAAGCTGATCTGGTCAACCTGTACGGTTTGTCTAGCCAGACAGCTAAATCGAAAAGCGACAGAATTGATTGTTGATAGTCTGTGCTAAGAGCTTACCTGTGCGTGATACCAATGCTGGGTTTATGCGTTTAACCTGGTCCGCACACGACAGGGGGAGCGGGGAGTCAACAGGTCATGTCACAATTAACGACTGGGATTATTAAGCCTTTCAAACAGAGTTCACTGGGTTCGGTATCATACATAGATGAATTGGACCTCACTAAGTGACCACTCCCATAAGCAAGTATCTGCATAAAATTCCGGTTTGAACTAGTTTTCAGTACCGGCCCAAACACTGAACATTGTTGAAGCGACCTCCCCCCTCTCCCCTTGAACCAGGCAAGCAACTACCAGTTTCTTATCATGAGGGTGGTCTCAGACGACCTACACACACACTGAGATTCACATGTGAATCTGATAGGATGTCTAGGGTCGCGTGATACATTTCTCAGACAAATACTGACTTTTCCTTGGAGGTCAACCGATGCCAGCGTATCAAGCGAAACAACTGAGCTCAGATTTTCTCACACTGACAAGTCTGTTTTCACTCTCTTCCGTTTTAGCTTGATAATCCGCTGCCCCTGAATTTCCAGCGCCAGAAACAGCTGTAGACACTGGGATTGTCACAGTCCATTCCTGAAACAAGAAGTGGACTGGAGACAAGACTCAGTAATACTGACCACCTGTCGACCAACTACAAATTGCATTTTTCCTCCACTCTCCTAGAGGTCTTTCAAAATTGGGAAAATTAATGGATTACAGGTATGAAATGTTTTCGATGGAGTGGGGTGAGTATTTATACGAATCGTAGGATTTTGAGATAAGCCTTTGAAAGTTGACTTAGCGTCTTCTTCAGGTGACATAATTTCGGAACACGTGGAGATGACTCACGACGACCTCGGTAAAAAAAATTGACCTTATTCTTTCAAGTCTCGAGGCCGTGAACTCGAAACTGGAGTCAATAGGTGCAGTAGTCAAAAGCCTAGAAGAGAATCTTAAACAGGTACAAAGCAGAGTTGAAAAGCTCGAGCAAGACCAGGCGAAGTCGAAGGTCGCCATTAATGAAATGCAGGATGGCCTCCAAGCTTTGAGCACCATTGTCGAAGAAAGTAGGACCGTCGATGATGGAGTAAAGAAATACTGCGATAACAAATATAAGGAATTGCAGGACAAATTATTATATGCAGAGGTTTACCAACGGCGCGAAAATCTCCGCTTTTACGGTATTAAAGAATCGCCTGAGGGAAAGGAAGATGCCTGCTCTACTCTTCGAGGATTCTTTGAGCAGGTGCCCTGTATCCAGCCAGACGAAATCCAACAGATTGAGTTCCAACGGGTGCATAGAGTGGGGAAAACAAACGAAGACGGAAGGTCACGACCGATAATAGCGAGGTTTTTACGATATCAAGATCGAGAATTCATCTTCTCCAAGACGAGTCTTTTGAAAGATTCCCAGTTTCGCATCTCAGCGGATTTGCCGAAGGAGATCGTTAAAAGGCGCGGGAATCAGTCAAAGAAGTTGTTAGAGGCGAGAAAATCCGGTAAGCTTGCATATTTCATGCGTGCAGAGCCCGATAAGCTTTACATTAACGGAGATTTAGTACCATTATGAACTGACTTTAATGTTTTTGGTTAGCCTTCGTAGTCTTTACTCAGTTGTTTTTCGATAGACATTTAAAATTTTAATTTTAAGTTTAATTTTATTAAAATAGAATGAATTGAAAGTTTGAAAGTTGAAATGGTGCTTAGTGGAACTTTTTGACTATACGAATTTATAGAGTTTATCGCTACAGGGAAGGTAACATCTATCTTTTCACTTTATATTTAAGCCGTAAAGTACATAGCGTTCTGTTGGAGAGCTGACACGCAACACGATACGGATAGTTGTTTTCTTTCTTGAGTAATTCTGTTCGGAGTTTCAGCTACTTTTCTCGATTCGATCCACAGTACCAGAGCAGTATTTTCTGGCTGTTAACGTTGTTAAATATGTTTTTCATTTTTCAGTGTTTCGTTTTGCATGTCGTTGTTTTTTTCTTTTTTTGTGACGTAATTAACTGCATAAAACGTTGTTGGTTTAACATAAGGTCAAATGCAAATTCAAGGCTATTCTCACTTAAAGCTGGCTATATAAGCTTAACTAATGAATCTACTTGTTTAAATGGGTGGTTTTTGAATGGATTATCCTCGGTCTTTTGAGAAACGGAAGGCATTGTTTGGGTGGTCAATGAAAAATAATGCGGATATTTGTTTTTTGCAAGAATCGTATAGTACTCCTGAGGTGGAAAACGTTTGGAAATCTCAATAGGGTTTTCCGATTTAGCGGAAGTTCGCGGAAGTTCGCTGCAATCTTCCGCGCTTTGGGAGTTGAGGAGATCACGTTTATGATGTCCTTTATTTACCCTCGGCAAGTGATTATAGCAAGTTGCTAGTGGGCCGAGCAATTAAACGTTCGAAAACAAATAAAGAAACAAATACTTGGTAACAACAAGCAGCTGTAAGTAGTTGGAGGGCAAAACAACACTAGTATGAACGGATTCTTAATTATTTCATTCTCACGGAGACTATATTCTTTAAATTGATTGTCGTCAATCGAAAATCGTCAACTACATGAATAGTGTCAATGATTAAAGGAAACTGCAAGGTTTGTTGCCATTGGCTGAATTTTATTTTCAGACACTGTAATGTAGTAATGAAATGACCACAGACAGCCCAACGTTCAAAACGCTTCAAATCACCCCAAAGGGCCACTAAATAGCAAGCAATATAACACAGAAACAAGGTGAACCATTTATTATTGTGAATTATTTCGCATTTATGGCAATTAAAGCGTATTTGCTGTATTTTACATACAAACTCTTATATTTTGCCGAGGTCATAATATATGCAAAATGGAACAGTTTGATATATGCGCTCCTCTCAAAGTGAGCTTGGGCTACCTGTGAAATGACCGTAGGCATTTAAGTCTGGTTTTCACTAGCGACAGAGCATAAGCGAAAGTATAAGATTTTACGTCAAGTGAAAACGGACCCGACTTGAACATAAATTAATACGTATAAGTGTAATCACGACTAGATTTTCTGTGCCTGGTCCCTAGGCGCCGTGAAATTTTTTCGGGAAAGCGAGGGAGACATGAGGGAATCGTCCCTAGAGACTTCGAGCAAGTGTTATTGTTGGTCAAAAATAAAATAGTAAATTATGCTGTGGAATTTTTCCACACTTTTCGCAAAATATGATGTTATGCTATGAGAATTATTTCCACGCTTTTCGCAGAATATGACAATAAGTAATTTGTAGCTGCCGGCGTGAAGCATAGTCGTTCTCATCTAGCACAAAAGAAAACTCGTGGGATATTGTGACAACACGTATTTGAAAAAACAATACCTAGCAAAGTCCACGTGCGGAAAAAACAGCAATGTTGTTTGCTAGAACCAGTTAAATCGATAACCTGATAACCTTGTAGTTTTTCGCACACCCAACCATGGGAGACTTCACAGACAACAGTTTTTGAAGACAACATTCAAAGGCGAAATACAGCTTACAAAGTCTCCGAGCAGTTCCACTACGAGTAAAAATACCTCTACCAGCGCCTTGTCAGGTTCTAGCAGTTCATCGTGCAGAGTAATTGGAAGACCAAGGAATTAAACCTAACCCATTACACTACCAGACCAGCTGATACTCAAAGCAATTGAACTAAAAGGACGGGACTGGGGAGCGGTGTTACTGTTTTTTTTTTAATGCGGACATACAATTTTACTGAAACCCACAAGGATGATATAAGTTGAACACCGCAATAGGTTTCCTGGATTGAAAATGAAAAATGAAAGCTTCATATAACCAACCAATTTATTCATTATAAGTCGTTAAATGATTTTAACTTGTAGAAATTCAATGTTCTTGAAATCATTCCGCTAAGTCGGAAAACCCTAATGGAAAGAGGAAATGTTTTTCTCTCATGGTACGGTCCATAGTAAGGGTGTCCTCATTCTTAAAAAATATAACTTGGAGTTCAAAATCCTCAAAAATTGACAAAGATGGGCGTTTTATCTTTATAGAAGCAAAGGTTCGGGAATATCCCTTTCTTTTTGTCAACCTTTATGCCCCAAACAAAACAAACGAGCAATTAACCTTTTTTGAAGAAATCAGAGAAGAACTGGACAATTGTTGTTTAGAGGAAGATTGTAATATTGTAATTGGTGGGGATTTTAACGCTATTTTCGACCCCGATTTGGATGGTAATGGCGGAAATCCAAACGAAAAGAATCAGTTAAGAACATAGAAAGCATATGCATTATCAACAAGAAAGCCCATTAGGCATTTTAACCGGCCATTCTGACCCTCCCCACCCCTAGGTTTCACAAATGTTAGCGCCATCCTCTATTTATACGAACCGGCGTGACGAAAAGTGTGATTGTGTGACACAATATTTTGACTATAACGTTACTGGATGACGTAATGTTTGAACTCTGAGGACTCAGCTTATCTTTCTTATCGCTTTTATTTGTGCTGAAAAACTCAAATTCACTCAAACGTTGAATGTCGATATAAATTCGTCCACAACTGAGAATGCTCACACCGGGACGACGAAGTATTTACTGTTGTGCATAGACCTTAAATACAGACAGTGAACATAGCAGTAGAATCAAAATATAACGTTTGATAAACACGAGTTCGAGCAGATCGTCAGAGTATGGGGCACGTCAAGGCATATCTCATGACGTGATGTTTAAATCCGGTTTGCTAACCCGGTAATCCCCTTGCAAAAGTAAACAAGCGAGCGGGGACGAAAGCGCCTGTCGAGCCGCAATCGATTTCGCGCTCACTCGCTTGTTTTTCTTTTCCTTCACTATCTCTGAACGGAAAGAGAGACTGCTCGTAGCCTTTAGCGAACACCACACGCCAACTACACAAATCCGTCGATAATATTCAGATATTTTCGTTCTTTCAATGCAAAAAGACTCGTAACACCTGCCTTATTACTTGATCTCCTTATTAATGACGATTCCTTCGTATCAACTTCTCGCCTCAAATAAACACTCATCTCTCTCCGTTCACAAGAACTATCATGTACTGATGGTGCAATCAACTAATATTGCATCATCATACTAGTACCAATTCCTTCTCTTCCTAGCCCACGCCGGCAAAACGCAACTGTCCTTTTTGTCCGCTGCGAAATACAAGTTAGCCAATCAGAAACCTTACAATCCACTTCGAAAACCACCCTCCCCCCCCCCCCCCCCATAAAACGCCAAGGGAAACCGCCTCTCACGCAGCACAATATTACACCGCTCCTATACAAAACGCAACTTTCAAAGCAAATCACATTCACAGAAGCGTGATATGCTCCCGACATTCACAAATCCTTCTGACTCCCACATTTTTACACCCCTCAAAATGTCAATCCCAATAAAAAAAACTCCTGCGCTAAAAAAATTTTCACCATAACCACTAACTAGATCAGACAACACAGGCAATTTCGCATTCAATCCTATTAGCTCCTTTACTCAATTGCGCATGCGTTATACAAGAAAACACAAGAAACCCCAAACTTAACAACCCTTCGCCGTTCATATCTTAAATACTGTAAATTAAAAGACAAAAACATAGGAAGGTAACATTCAGAAGACTTATATGCGCATGCGTCTTATATAAGAGAGTATAGCTCTTGAGTACCCGTACCACAAGCTTTACAGCACTTTCTTCGTATGTTAAGCCAACTTGCTTTCAGGAAAATCCGTGTCCATTTTATAAACCGGTGGTCGCCATCATGGCGACGGCCGGTTAATGATTTAGTTGATATATGGAGGGTTAGAGACCCAAAGAAAAAACGTTTTACTTGGCGTCTGAAGACTCCTGTAATTCAGAGGAGGCTGGACTACTGGCTAGTAAGCAGTGGTATGCAGGAGGATATTGATAATGTTGATGTCATTCCATCGCTTAAATCCGACCATTCCACAATTGTGCTATCCCTGAATGGAATTGAAAATGGACCCCGTGGTCCTTCTCATTGGAAGCTCAATTCTAGCTTATTGGATGATAAGGAATATGTGTCTTTGATTAATACGAAATACCCATTATGGAACGATGAATTCAAAGAAGTCAAAGACCCAAGGCTTTTTTGGGATCTGATGAAGTACAAAATTCGCCAAGAAAGCATTTTTTATAGTAAGATGAAGGCAAAAGAGCGAAGGTCAAAAATGGCAACTTTAGAGTCAAGACTTAACGACTGCCAAAAAATGTGTGATCAAGACCCCTCACCAGAAAATATGAACATGTTTGAAGTCATAAAAACAGAGTATGAGCTGCAGAATGACTACATCACCCAGGGGGCAATAACACGAACTCGAGCCACCTGGTACGAACAATGTGAAAAAAGCAGTAAATATTTCTTAAATTTAGAAAATTCAAGGGGTAAAAAGAGTTCAATTCGAAAATTACTTAAAGATGATGAATCTTTAACTTCAGACCCTCAAGTGATTATGAAAGAACTTCGTTCCTTTTATTCTGATCTCTACCCAAATAAGTCCAATGAAAACAGTAACGCCTTGACAGATTCACTTCTGAGTAATGTACATATTCCTAAATTAACTGTGGAACAAAGGAACAGATGTGAAGAAAATTAACGGTAGGGGAATGCTTTAACACTTTAAAAACTTTTCAAAAGAACAAAATCCCCGGGAATGATGGTCTCACGGTAGAATTTTATTTAGTGTTTTGGCCGCTGCTGGGCAAAACAGTGGCTAAAAATAGCGGTAATTCACAGCTAAAAACAAAATATTACCGAAAACACTTCGCACTGCAAATGTAATACCAATCCATTGGACAAACCAATTCACTAATGATTATCATAACTCTCAGGGTCAATTCCTTCGATTTTCGACACTTTTTCATCCTGGCTCAAATATCATCGTCCCTGCTGCATGTCCCCTCATTGCGAACAACACATGATTTTGTCCCTGCTTCGTGTTGCTGCAACATGTCCCTTGGCCCCACGTGTGCGGAGACCTTTATACATAATTTTTGAGTATAATGTACATTTTTTATTATAGACCAGTACAGGCTTTCACACTCCCACCGTGGAAACTCGGCGTTTATTAGAAGCCAGCTTTTTCAATCGAGAAAATACGATATTCGCGGTTTTACTCAAATTCTCACACTAAGATATTTTATTTTGCTCCGTAAACTCTTCTTGATATTTATTAAGGTCTATTTTAAGTATAAAGTGTTGAAGATAAATAGGTAGATTTAGACTGATATAGGTGATCATTGGTAGGCAAGTTAACGCTTAAATATTTATCTCAGGTTGTTGATGTAATTCTGAGCTTGTTTTTTTTTTCTGGCAGTTCACGTTGTACAAAAGAAAATCAATTGGAGTAATAAAGAAGCAATTATCGTAATAGCTGATGAGCAGCAAAAGAAACGCCCATCAATTCATTGTGCAGAGAAAGACAACAAAAACGATGGCGAGAAAAAGAAAAGAAAAAGCCGCGAGGAGGCCAGGGAGGACAAGTCCTTGTCAAAAAGATTTAAAGAAGGCCCAAATGAATCCAGTAATTTGAAACGAAATGAGCGACAGGAACGCGAGTTTCTGCAGTTAAATGAAGGTATTGAAAAACTTTATGACAGCACCCGTAATGCTAGAAGGCAAAAAAAAGACGTTTTATTTTAAGAAAAGGGAATTGATGCCGATGATTGATGCCAGTAAAGTAAAGAAACTTAGTAAACTTTATTTGCTATAAGCAATATTCATATGGGAGAAAGAGATTTCACAGTCATGTTATTTCACTTAGCAACACAAAACTGTTTAATTTGTTTTCAGAACTCAAAAAGCTGGAAGGTTCGATTGCCCACAATGAAGAGTTGTTCAAGTGTGGGATTTGCTCGAAGGCTCTACGAGTTGCTGGCACTAACCGCTCAGTAAACGGAAAAGTGGTCTATTTCAAGACAGGTAGGTTGCAGTATACTGTTTATAAAAGTACCCAGCTTCCTTTAAAACACTCTTTTAAATGGATACTCTTCTATTTGTTTACAGCTCATTTTGATCGATGTGTAAAAAGACGAGAATCATCTATCAAAGGTTTCAAGCGCATAGACAACTACTTTGGTTTACCTTCAAACAGTCAGCAGCTGGATGATGCGGATGCCATAATTGTCAATGAGCAAACGGAAGGGTTTAAAGGAGTCGATGACATAATTTCAGACAAGTAAATGACGGACTTCTATATTTTAATGTGTTAACACAGGGTATTGTTTTAAGAGAAAGGAATTTACCGTGACGGTTATGATGAAGGTGGCGATTAAGAGTTTTGAAGGTTGTTTGCACCCGATCGTCCACATATAAAAAAAAATAAACAAATATATAAAGTATGATGTCAATTAAATAAAACGTGCCATTGTTGTGTTAAATTGTATCTGTAGTTGTTTGGTTGTTTGCGCAATTTTGGGGATAGTTTTTGAAAGCAATTAAACATCTCCTGTTAATGTTATTTCCTTAAAATAATTCATCACCCCAATCGGTTTTTAAATACGGAGAGAGCGACTAATTAAAATTAGCGAACGTAAAAACTCGCACTCCCGTTACATCTGACTCGTGCCATGTCTTTTCTTCAAAAGTGAAGGCATAGATGCGGATATTGGCAGTGAAGATGATTTGGATAATTGTTTGAACCTCACATCTGGCGAAAAGGAAATATCAGACGGTGAAGGGGAAGAACTCGTACCTTCCGCCCATCAGGATGACTTTGACAATGAGATGGAACAAATGTCTGAGGGTTCGTCAGATGAAGAGGCTAACGAAAAGGAGGACTCCAGGGATTTTATTGGCTTTAATCTGTGAGTTACAAACTAAATACACGTTTTGTAGTTTTTCTCTCTCTCGCCATCCGATGTTTCTTGAGCTTGTTCCCCATTTTCAATGGCCAAAGTAACTTTAGTTAGTTATGCTTTCAGATTCGTATTCGATCGACATGAACGAAATTAGATGCCAAGCGCGTTCAGTTCCTTAATGAAGAAAATTAAGATCAAGTTTTTACATATTTTTTCAGGTGCCTAGAAAATGCACATCCCGTCGCCATAAAGTTAAATAATCTTCTCAAAGAAGGAAAGATCCCAAGTGACTGCTTGTATTACAAATTTATTGATAATACAACAACGTTTGCCTCAATCAATCCACACTTGGCTTCAGACTTCGCGTGGGACAGAGATGTATGTGAGTTCTTTGATACTGTTAGTTACCTAGGAGGTAATAGAACTCGGAATTTTGTGAGAGGCCCCGGTTTTGTTGGCACTGGTAGGGGCGGAGCAAAGGAATTCCGTACATTTTCAGATTTTAACCTGTGCGGCCCATCATCTAACTCCTCCAAACGTTTTCACGCCGGCTATACAACAGACAGTGGTGTAATTAAACCCCACCTGCTATCTTTGTACTCATTCGCCTTCAATTCAGCTGCGGATTTGCCAGCACTTATCTCAACCAATAAGGTTAAAGTGATTCCAGTGTGTGAAGCTGTTGATGGTACCGCATTGAAACCAGGCCTTGAGTTTGATCGACGACAAAAGAAGGTCGTCGGACTAGTTAATCCATTAGAGCCGAGAATGTTTACCGAGAACACGATTCCAGAATCAAAAGAGATAAAGGATAATCTAATAACAAGCGCCGAGGTAATTTACGCTACTACTTGAGATAACGGTGCTTCAATTCCCGTTGGAGTTTGGTATCGACCAAAATCTGTCTCTGGGGAGGAAATGCTACAGTCAATTCAGAAGTCTGCCAAAACAATACAAACATGTGAACGGTGTTTAAAGCAACAGCCGGCAACAAACCATATCGTGTCATTTGAGACATCCCAATGCCTGAGCAGCTGTGACGAGTGTTTAGAGTTGAAGTCTGTATGCCCAAATTGTAAAGAAAAAGGCCACACCTCGCATATTCCTTCCTTGAGAGCTTGCAATACCTGTCTTGACGAGGGCGTCAAGTGCAACAAGTTTCTTGTTATGGTCGTTGTTACTGATTGCGAAGAATGTAATAAAAAGGCATTGTCAACACTCAATTCAAATGCAGAGGATGAAACCTTACCTGGAGAATTATCCCTAATTGTCGCTTTGCCTGATGTGGTTCATCTAGGAAAGAGTCTCAAATGCAGCTGGGCAAACTGGTATATTGAGCTTGAAGGCGCGAAAAGCAATCTCGTCTTACTACGCACCTTACGTGATTGTGGTAGCCCCGACATCCGCAGGAAACTAAGAAAACTCCTGACTCTTGACTGTGTCCGAAACAAAGATCGCATGGCAGTTGAACCTATTGTACGCCTTACTAGATCCGCAGTTCTAGATGTTTTAAAAGAGGTCACTTTTGTGGTTCACACCGTGGTACCAGAAAAATACCGTTTCTGGAAATCAAACCAAGGTGGACAGAGCTCATTATGCAAGAAACCCATCGCCCTTAAACGTGGATCCCAAGGCAAAATTCTCGCTTTGGATTACAATTTCGTTTCGCACGAGTCTCGGCTGGTAGAATTACGACTGCACCAACCCGTTGACGTTGAAATACTCGAAGGAACATTCAAAGATGCGAGAGACTTTTGTTTTTCCAATGGTGTTGTCTTTGTCGCTGAACGTGCTTCCTCTTCAATTCGCTTCATTGACACTGAAGCAAAGGTAACTGTTAAACCAGGAAGCTTAAAATCTCGTGCCGAACTGTTGTCACATCTAACTCGTTTCGGTTTGCCACTTGATGGCACAGTCCCCGTTCTGCGAAATCGACTCACCGTGTATTTGCAACGTATATCCGCTGAAATCGGAAATTCGAAGTGTGTACAGGTCAATCCTCCTTTAGAGAAGCCTTCTTCAATCTGTGCTGCAAGTGAGGATATACTGTTATGCGCAGACGATACCCAGAGAAGCATTTTCCAGCTGAGCTTAAACTACAATGGAGTTGGTATTGCGGGTACTGGGACAAAACTAGTGAACTATCCGACTGGCGTTACAAGTGTTCTGTCTATGGAAGTTCTAGAACGAAAGGCTTACTTTGCAGCTGTTGGCGACGTTGGTGGTCTGTACGTGTGCAACCTATCAAGCTTGGAAATTGAGGTACTTCTAAAGAACAACTCGGAGTCTTGTGTTGAAATCAAAGGACTAAGTAAATTTGAAACCGGGATCGCATTCACTGACTTAGGAGACCGAAAGGTAAAGTTGTTTTACCCCACTGAGAAAACGGTCAAAACCCTGTTGGGCTCCGGACAGGAAGGAACAAGCGATGGAACCGAAACAACCTGTTCGTTTACACAGGTCCATGGAATCTGTTCATTAGAGAATACTCTTTTCGTATCGGATGTTGCTGCAGGTACCATCAAACTAGTTTCGGGACTGAGTGGTACTGTGTCCTTCTTACAAGCCCTGGGAAGCCTCTATGACAGTTTTGGCATCCGAGCGCAAAGTACAGAGAAAACACAAATGTCTCTCCAAGATGCAGTAAACAAAGTAACACATGTCAATGACAACATTAAGAAGACCGTTTCTGAAGTTAAACAAAGGCACAGTTTGAGAGAAACCACAGCAACAAATGGACCTGAAGGAACTGTGTCCAATAAAACTCAGGTTTCGCTTAACCTTTTGGAACAAGGAATGCGCCGGCTACATGACAGCATAAATTCCATTAGCAAAGATTATCTTGAGAACGTTGAATTGTGCACGTTACTCACAACAGTTGTAGAGAATCTTCACGCGGTTTCCCATTTTAAGCACGAGACCTTTACCGCACTGGAATACTCCCAAGACTTTGGCACCATTACAAAGGAGTCTTTGAGGAGAGTAACAAAATGGGGAGCCAAGTATTTTACGCACGACAAGTCCTACTATCCCGTCCCGCAGACCAGCATGGAGTTTGCCAATGTCAATTTTATGCAGCCTTTGCCGTCGAACGTGATCAGCCCTGAGATCGAAACATCTATGAAGGAGTTGGTGGAAAAATATCGCCCCGTGAGGCAAAGGACAGTGCGGGGAGAAACCACCAAAGACAAAGCAGGTGCTTTGCCACCAGCAGTCTACGCACACCAACAGAATTTAAATAAAGAGGACTTGATGGCTGGACTGGGAACTGATCCTAACCCTGAAGACATGGCAGAAGAAGAAGAGCTCCTTCAAGCTACGTCTGAAGGTGGGGATGTGACAGAAGTCACTTTTGTGGACGAGAGTCTAGTTGCAGTAGCAGTTGCTAAAGCGCAGCCTCCGCAAGATGAGTATGAAACCGACTCAGAAGATGACTTGTCTGATACTGAGGGCTATGACTTTGCACCGATGGCAGTTTCAAGATCTGGACGGCCAATACGCGCCCATTTCCGCCTAGATTTGTAAGGTATGCTTTCAGTAGTCAACTTTGATTCATGAATTGATTAAATTTTAGACAAAAAAAAGCTTAAGTATATTTTGCTTGTTGGTGTACCGGTTCCAAACAGATGTCTGTAAGCCCGAGTGTAATTACTTTCCGGTTATTTCATCCGAAAAGCCAATCACCAACGAGGAAATGCCAAACCGAACCCAATCAAATTAATCGTAATTTAGATCTTTACCCGCATTTGTCTGCCTATGTTACGATCTTTTTCCACTGTTTGAAAGTATTAAACTTAACCCAAGTGGTTAGAAAGGAACGTAGCGCACGGGAAAGCAGGAGTTTGTGTGAAGAAGAGTAACACAATTGCAATGATTTAACTCCAAATCTGAGAAAAAATAGTTCTTTAAGTAAGAATCTTGAATTAACGATATACTTTACGTTATATGTGCCAATCGAGCTAGCTTTTGGGTCAGAAATAAATAATTTAGTTACACGGTTAATTATTAACAGTCAATTAACTGACAACTGACAAATGGCCTAAAATTTAACTGACAACTGACAAATGGCCTAAAATTTAACTGACAACTGACATTTGTACCCCCCATCCAGACCCTCTTAATTAATGACATAGAGGATGGAGGTTTGAAAATGCGGGATCTTGAATCTATGATCTCTGCTCAACGAATCAATTTGTCTGAAGAAATACATTGAGAATTATGAAAGTCCCTGGAAGTATGTTCTGGATTTTTATCTCAAAGTTGGCGGGAAATTTTTATTACATTGTAATTTTGATTGTCAGAAATTATCCATTTCACTTCCTGTCTTTTATAAGGAGTGCTTGCAAGCCTGGTCTTCTAGGAATAATTATGATTCGTCAACCTATAAAGGGATAATGAACCAAATTATCTGGAACAATAAGTATATTTTGAGTGAGGGAAAATCTATTTTTCAACCGATTTACTATAAGCAAGGAATTCTTAAGGTTGGCGATCTTGTTTCGAAGGAGGGTGTGTTTCTCAAAAGTGACAAAATTCTCAGTTCCTCTTTATCTCCTAGTTACCTCTTTACCCTAATGGGGGTAATTGATGCTATCCCAAATG
>OZ034973.1:41234114-41250114 GCA_964030785.1 Siderastrea siderea | reverse complement strand
AATGGCGTTCTATAATTAAAACAAACCCTTATTGTGCTCCATCTCCGTTGGATCAAACTTGTTTTGTATTAACAATCGCTGGTAAAACGATTGACCTTGCTAATATCACATCCAAATTGGTTTATAGGGAATTTCGTTCTTTTAAGCAAACTTCAGCCACTGCTAAAGCTAAAATTTTGAGTAAATACCCCGATCTCTCCATAGACTGGGAAAGGTTATATTCTTTAGCCTTTGAAACTACCTTGGATACAAAACTCAGAGAATTTCAATATAAATTATTAAATCTTATTGTTTTCACCAATAAAAAACTTTATCAATTCAAAATGGTGGAATCCCCCTTATGTGTTTTCTGTAATGAAGAAGAGGAATCCCTGGAGCATTTATTGTATTTTTGTAAGTCATCAACATTCTTTTGGAAAGAACTCTTATCTTGGCTCGCAGATGAAGCCAATATTTTGCTTAATGTCTCTCATCTGGACATTCTTTTTGGAAAATTTGACCTTGACAAAGATTTTCTCTTAGTTAATCATATTGTTTTGCTAGATAAATACTTTATCTACAAGTGCAAACTTTCCAAGGCCAGTCCATCACTTACGGTCTTCAAAGCTAAGTTAAAAGCAACCTACAAATTGGAATTATATATAGCAAAAAAGCCGGAACGGAATTCTAATTAATCATTATAAAAAGTGGGATCACCCTCTCTCTTGGCTTTCTTGATTGACTTACTTTTACCTTAGATTAAAATTTTCTTTTTTAATGCAGTATATATAATATATATCTTTTAGTAGTGTAGCTGTATTTTGTAAGTAGTGTGGCATTTGTATTAGTGTTGTAAGTAGAGTAATGTAACTGTAGAGACTGTATTGTATTGTAATTAGTGTACCTGTACTAGTCTTTGTAAGTAGTGCGTGAAATTTCAAATAAAAAAAAACCCTATTAATACTCTGAGCTCTTGTTCTCACGGCTGAACCTCAGGAGAAGTTCGTTTACTTTCAACTCAGTGCAAGACTAAACAGTTTTCGGGGCCTATTTTTCTTGCGAATTTTGCCCTCGATTCCTTCCCCACTCCCCTTCAAAAAAGATCATCCACACAATAAAACTCCCGCAAGGTAATTGTCGGCAAACTTACTCTTCGTTCTCCTTAGCCAAAGTGAACGATTCTGCTATTTGTAATACAAAATGGCGTTAAATGGAACGACATCGAACTAAATGAGAACTTTTGCACTAGAAAAGCAACGGCTCGAGAAATACAGGCCCGTAATAAACCAGAATTTTATGTAGGGGGGGGGGGGGGGTGCTAACGAGGCCAAAGTGGACCAAACTACCAAAATGTATTTTTTATTGTCTGGTCCTTCTATTCAGGAAAGTAGAAATACATGAGAAATTGCGACGACAAAGTACACGGTAGGAACTGAATATTACATTAGTCGAATACAATTGTTTGAATAAAGTTATGAACGACTAATTTTACGATATAAAATGATACATCAAATACTGCAGGACTAATCCTTCAGGATTGTCCCGAGCTCCAGCCTCTGTGGGTGTTTGGTGGCAAACAGATTTACCACCTCACTCAAATCAATTTTAACCTGAACATGGATGTGCATTAGTGCGAGGGACGAAAGCCTTTCCTGGCCCATGCAAACGTCGTCGTGGTTAGCTGCCGAGCCGCTAAGAAGTTGCCTGTATTGCCACGACTCTCACCGTTCAAGATTTCGTTATCTCCACGCAGGGCAATGCACTGTCGACCACAGAAAAGGATGGATCTGAAACACATTCAACGATGGGCCTATTCTGATAATGTGCTTCCTCTCCTTGTCATCTAATCGGTTGTTCAGTCTGGGTTTTCAACCGAATTAAGGAAGGATTCGGTGGCGATCACTGATTGCGTCGTGATAGTACTTCATTTGCTTATGTCTTTTTGCCTTTTCTTGAAGCTTATGCCAGTTTGTGAAAGGCTTATTAACAAAAGCGCCCTTATCTTTCCTGCAATGCATAGCTATCAGAATACTCCATCTACTGAAGGGCTGTGGATACTCACTGAGGTATCGTGACTGAAACCCTCTTCGGCACTGATGAAGAAATCGCATTGGAAACTTGTAGTTAATCGATGGCACAAAATGACTTTTAATCAAGTGATATTTCTGACCAACTGGTAGCTTGTTTGCAAAAGAACCAAATTCTTCAGAGGTCGTCGAAAACTTCCCAATGTCATTTTTTTCTTGTTGCATCACTGGTTCTAAGTGATGCCGCGTTAGATTGCCATCAGTAATTCTTAGGTACTAGAGCTTGCACAGTCTGTACAATTTTGTTAACAGGACGCAATTGTTAAGAAAGTACACATCGGCTTCTCATAGAATATTGAAGAGGCGAGTAGAAACATAAAGTATTTTCCCTCTTTGTGACTCGAAAACGTCTTTTTTGATGATTTGGGATGCCTGTGGATTTCCAGAAGAATTAACCCTCCCCCCAGTCCATCTCCGAATTTTTACTCTGTGTTCCCTTACTGGCTCTTTATTAAGCGATGTAATTTTGTTTCATATTGAGGAATACCGAGTAAATCTCAGAGCATAATACTGGGATCAAGTGGACTGGTGGACATCGCGAACATAAGCGTGATTTACCTTCTCCATCTCGCTGTAAAACTGTAGTCAGGGACGGCGGAGCCTCACTTTTTACGAGGATGACATTTTATTTTGTTTTAGTATGAGGTACGTATGAAGAAATAAGGAAGAAGAGAAAGAAAACAAAAAAAGTCCGTCATTATAGAGTCCTTTTTAAGCAAGGGATCGTATCTCATAACATTTTTGACTGAATAGTAAACTACTTCCACTAGTTATTTGAGAAAAGACGAGAAATACATATATATTATTTGCCGGCCGGGAGGTCCGTATTGAGAAAAACTGTGCCAGAGGTCTTGAGTACGGCCCGAGGCCGCAGGCCGAGGGCCGTGCTCAAGACCGAGGGCACAGTTTTTCTCAATACGGACCGACCAAGGCCGGCAAATAATATTTTTATTTTTTTCTTGTTGTTTTTCAAAAGTTAAACGTGTCTTGTTGTTTTCGGAAAGCAACGTTTTGCAAGCGCGCGTAAAATGAACCATAAAACGAAGCCGTTTGTGACACCAGAGCAGCAAAATACGCTTTTTTACTCTGTTAAAACTCAGAAATCACAGGAAGCAATATAACTAAAAGAAACCCCTTTATTTTCCCAAATTTCGATACATGTAGCTAACTCCTGCTCGATTCACTCAAATGTTTGTCGAAAGGGAAGAGGCGATTTACATTGTACAACCTTCGGTATTTTAACAAGAAATTTTGGAAAGAAAGTTTTTAACGACAATGTACAAAAAATTTCAGAATTCTAAGTTTCGGAGAACGTTTTAAAGATTTTAAAGGTTTTAAAAACCCATTACAAATTTTTTGTTATTGACGTTCCGTTGACCGCGGTCAAGATCGGAAAATTCCGCCCGCTCCCGGAACCAATCAGATTGCAGGATTTGGTTCATCTTGCCCGCTCACGCGCTGAGAAAAAAATAAATAAAGCTAATCAACAGATGAAACTAGTATTGGAATTGTACTTACTTTCTTTAGTGACGAGAATTTACGAAGCTACAACCTTGGACAAAACCTCTCCGAAAGGTTTTGTGTTTATGCGTTTTTAATATTTTGCTTCCAATCCCACACACGGGGAGCTTGTATAAAAAGGCAGGTCAGTGTACTAAGGCCGGAATTTATCATGGAAGGCTGAGAAATATGTATCAAGTTCACAAAACCTTCAAAATATTGCTGTAAGCACTAAAAGTACACGTCATTTTACAATTTATCCAGATTGATTTTTTTAACGAAATATCTCATGGAGAATGCTGAAAATACCATTTTCGAGCCTCTAGATTTCAAGGCTCCCCCCTACAAGCTCTCGCCTCCGGCGCTCGTTTTCAACCCCCCCCCCCCCCTACTCCCCAGTTGAAAATATGCTCCACCGTCCCTGGTAGTTAACTGAGATAGATCTGAAGTGGCTATCTCTAAAATAGCGAACGGGGAATCGAGGAACGGGGAACGGGGAACGGGGAACGGGGAACGGGGAATCTCTAAAATAGGGAATATCTAAAACAGGGAATCTCTAAAATAGGGAATCTCTAAGATGGGGAATCTCTAAAATAGGGAATCTCTAAAACGGGGAATCTCTAAAATAGGGAATCTCTAAAATAGGGGATCTCTAAAACGGGGAATCTCTAAAATAGGGAATCTCTAAAACGGGGAATCTCTAAAATAGGGAATCTCTAAAATAGGGAATCTCTAAAACGGGGAATCTCTAAAATAGGGAATCTCTAAAACGGGGAATCTCTAAAACGGGGAATCTCTAAAATAGGGAATCTCTAAAATAGGGAATCTCTAAAACGGGGAATCTCTAAAACGGGGAATCTCTAAAATAGGGAATCTCTACAACGGGGAATCTCTAAAACGGGGAATCTCTAAAACGGGGAATCTCTAAAACGGGGAATCTCTAAAATAGGGAATCTCTAAAACGGGGAATCTCTAAAATAGGGAATCTCTAAAATAGGGAATCTCTAAAATAGGGAATCTCTAAAATGGGGAATCTCTAAAACGGGGAATCTCTAAAACAGGGAATCTCTAAAATAGGGAATCTCTAAAACGGGGAATCTCTAAAATAGGGAATCTCTAAAATAGGGAATCTCTAAAACGGGGAATCTCTAAAATAGGGAATCTCTAAAATAGGGAATCTCTAAAACGGGGAATCTCTAAAACGGGGAATCTCTAAAATAGGGAATCTCTAAAATAGGGAATCTCTAAAACGGGGAATCTCTAAAACGGGGAATCTCTAAAATAGGGAATCTCTACAACGGGGAATCTCTAAAACGGGGAATCTCTAAAACGGGGAATCTCTAAAATAGGGAATCTCTAAAACGGGGAATCTCTAAAATAGGGAATCTCTAAAATAGGGAATCTCTAAAATAGGGAATCTCTAAAATAGGGAATCTCTAAAACGGGGAATCTCTAAAACGGGGAATCTCTAAAACAGGGAATCTCTAAAATGGGGAATCTCTAAAACGGGGAATCTCTAAAACGGGGAATCTCTAAAATGGGGAATCTCTAAAACGGGGAATCTCTAAAACGGGGAATCTCTAAAATAGGGAATCTCTAAAATAGGGAATCTCTAAAATAGGGAATCTCTAAAACGGGGAATCTCTAAAATAGGGAATCTCTAAAACGGGGAATCTCTAAAACGGGGAATCTCTAAAACAGGGAATCTCTAAAATAGGGAATCTCTAAAACGGGGAATCTCTAAAACGGGGAATCTCTAAAACGGGGAATCTCTAAAACGGGGAATCTCTAAAACGGGGAATCTCTAAAATAGGGAATCTCTAAAACGGGGAATCTCTAAAATAGGGAATCTCTAAAATAGGGAATCTCTAAAATAGGGAATCTCTAAAACGGGGAATCTCTAAAATAGGGAATCTCTAAAATAGGGAATCTCTAAAACGGGGAATCTCTAAAACGGGGAATCTCTAAAACAGGGAATCTCTAAAATAGGGAATCTCTAAAATAAGGAATCTCTAAAACGGGGAATCTCTAAAACGGGGAATCTCTAAAATTAGGGAATCTCTAAAACGGGGAATCTCTAAAATAGGGAATCTCTAAAACGGGGAATCTCTAAAACGGGGAATCTCTAAAATAGGGAATCTCTAAATCCACAAGCCCGAACTAAAATCTCATGTCTGTTTTTCTCTCTACCATAATTTGGAAAGGATAGATAACCCAAGGGACCCCATAAACGCGTTGCGTGACCAACTCGTCACACATCCCTTTAATAAGGCACCGTAATTGCAGATTGAAGAGAGGTATCTTTTTCGGTGTAATAAAATTGAGTGAACTGAAATAAATCACATCCTGCTGATTGTGATACAATTTATTTTTGTGTGTTGACTGCCGATACTACTTGCAACGCTTCTTTAAGTCTTATTCCACGCTCCAGTTTCTCATTACTGTCACCTGTATTTTGATTGAACTGGTTAGCATTTGTATTACAATAAGAAGATACTGCACAGCTAAGTCGCGGAAACGCACACAGGAACGTTGTTGGCCAGATTCCATCCCCACTTTCCTGTTTACCTTTCAAATAAAGAGTTTATGTTTGCTACACGTAGAAGAGAGTCAGAACACCTCGACTTCTCATTCTGAACAGTGCTTAAGGTATTTGATGCAAACTGACGGACCCGTGAGGAAACCGAAACTAAATAGGATCCAAACCCACCAATGGCAGTTCACGTTTGTAATGGGAATTCTTTGGATAATTTTTTCATGGCCAATCAAAGAAAACGTAATGATAACTTTGTACAAGTGGCATCGGAACGGCGCGCAGCACTGTAACAGAAAAGCGCTGCTTCGATTGCGAATTGCCGAGTCGACCAAGCCGTGTTCCACCGTGGAAAGGTAAGCAAACATCACCACCCGTGATACCCTGCTAACAGAGACTTTTCGTTTTGTATTCACGATAAACAAAAGAACTAAGCGAAATACGAGAGACGCGAACATCATCATACATGCTAAGAAAACTTTCCAGAAAGAAACACTCTGCTAGCAGGGTCTACCTATAAACTGTAAACTGTTAAGCACGTTTTCGAATTTTCATATGAACGGTAACAATACCTATGTTATATTATTTTACTGTAAGCAAACGAAAAAAATGTACAACAGCCTCATTTTACCAATAACTAATAAAGGAGCCATTTACGCTGGCTTTGCGCCTCGAGCCAACAACATGTGACTGTGATGTCGTGACCTTTTACGTCTCGACTGTGATGGCGTGACTTTTGACATCTTGAGCCAAAAACATGTTGCGTTTTGAGCGGTGACTGTTATTGTCTAGACTTGTTCCAGATATACCTTATTTTTACTTATTTTCGCGCGTCTTAATTTTAGCGAATTGAAAAAAAAATTGAGAAATTAAAGGCCAGCACAAAAAATCCTCTCAAAATTTACACACGCAGAATGTAATACACTCGTGAGAAATTTACATAATCAAACATATGAATCAATAAATGTAAGAGCGATTTTCGTTTGACCTTGAAGTAACTACGTGCGAACAAACAACAAAGGAATCAAACAATGGCAATTTAATTTAATTGGTTTAGAGAACAGACACAAACGCATACGGCTTTTGGTTGGTTTAGCGAACACCAAGCATTTTCCACCTAGTAAAGAGCTTTCATGTACCTCTGTATTCAGCAATACGATTGCACAATGGAACAATGCTTTACCCATATTAGGGTTCTCTTCAGCGGTAAAGGAACGAGGTCTTGTTTTCACATTTTTAACTAGTGGCTGATGAAACAAATAACGAACGCTTACGGAAACACTTTTTCAAGGTCAAACGAAAATCGCTCTTATATTTATTGATTCATATGTTTGATTATGTAAATTTGTCACGAGTGTATTACATTCTGCGTGTGTAAATTTTGAGAGGATTTTTTGTGCTGGCCTTTAATTTCTCAATTTTTTTTTTCAATTCGCTAAAATTAAGACGCGCGAAAATAAGTAAAGAAAAGGTATATCTGGAACAAGTCTAGACAATAACAGTCACCTCTCAAAACGCAACATGTTTTTGGCTCAAGATGTCAAAAATCACGCCATCACAGTCGAGACGTAAAAGGTCACGACATCACAGTCACATGTTGTTGGCTCGAGGCGCAAAGCCAGCGTAAATGGCTCCTTTATTAGTTATTGGTAAAATGAGGCTGTTGTACATTTTTTTCGTTTGCTTACAGTAAAATAATATAACATAGGTATTGTTACCGTTCATATGAAAATTCGAAAACGTGCTTAACAGTTTACAGTTTATAGGTAGACCCTGCTAGCAGAGTGTTTCTTTCTGGAAAGTTTTCTTAGCATGTATGATGATGTTCGCGTCTCTCGTATTTCGCTTAGTTCTTTTGTTTATCGTGAATACAAAACGAAAAGTCTCTGTTAGCAGGGTATCACGGGTGGTGATGTTTGCTTACCTTTCCACGGTGGAACACGGCTTGGTCGACTCGGCAATTCGCAATCGAAGCAGCGCTTTTCTGTTACAGTGCTGCGCGCCGTTCCGATGCCACTTGTACAAAGTTATCATTACGTTTTCTTTGATTGGCCATGAAAAAATTATCCAAAGAATTCCCATTACAAACGTGAACTGCCATTGGTGGGTTTGGATCCTATTTAGTTTCGGTTTCCTCACGGGTCCGTCAGTTTGCATCAAATACCTTAAGCACTGTTCAGAATGAGAAGTCGAGGTGTTCTGACTCTCTTCTACGTGTAGCAAACATAAACTCTTTATTTGAAAGGTAAACAGGAAAGTGGGGATGGAATCTGGCCAACAACGTTCCTGTGTGCGTTTCCGCGACTTAGCTGTGCAGTATCTTCTCATTGTAATACAAATGCTAACCAGTTCAATCAAAATACAGGTGACAGTAATGAGAAACTGGAGCGTGGAATAATGCACTAGTCATTTGTTTCCCCCGCCCCCCCACCCCCGCGACATGCGGGGATTTTGTCGGGCAATAGCGGGGGAATTACTGCAGCTTTGCGATGATTTTATGCCCAGACCCCCAGGGACTTTACCTCAAATTTGCCTCACCTAAAATACCCCCGGGGAACCCCGGGGAAATTTCCAAAAACAAAGCGCTCACGAGGAGACTGTGTGCAAAGGATTCTGGGTGCATTCCTCACAAGCAGCGATCCAACATGGCTACCAAAGAGGATAGCGTGACGAGGTAAGTGTCAACAATCCTTTTATATCCTTATGTAAATGAATGCATCCATTGATAAGCCTGATGGCATTTGAAAGAAAACACTTTGACCTTTATCCCGAGACTATATTTACGCTTTGTTGTTGCGCGAATTCCGTTTAATATGTGATTTCACTTTCATCTGACACTCTAGATGGAAAGCTTTTTTTTCAAATGCTGGAATAAAGGACAGAGCTGAGGAGTATGCTAAGCTTTTCGTTGATAATCGGTAAGTACACAATACAACAAATACGCTTTTTGGAAGAATTATTCGTTATATCTTCTCAGCCTGGCTTTTTTGCAAGGCTTCAGCCGTTAAAGATTTCATTCAAGGCTGGCGGCGCTTCGCACAGAAGCCATTTCTTGGCGTAGCTAATAAAAAGCTATTTTTTATAATTTTTTATAATTCAAACGTTTACCTTGAAACTCTCTCGGTATTCCTAAGAAAAACAAAAGTGAAAAGCCACGGCTTCGCTCACTCGTTGATACAAACCAACGAGTGCCTATTAAATATGAAAGAATAAATTCTGATATTCCAATACAGTATAAACACCAGGTTGAGATTTTGCAAAAAAGCACATTTATTTATTTAGAACAAAACCAGCCTGGAAATATAAGGTGTTCTTTTAGAATGGAAAAGTAGAAAAATACAGATAATCAAGCATAATTTGTTTCTATCTAGTATTAATTTAAGTCTGATTTTCTTTATTGCTGGCTAAAATTTAATATATAATGTATGAACATTAAATATGTCAGTATATGTACTTATTCTTTTTTATTGAACCTCAACTTACAAATAATGCTAAAGTTTTCTTTCAATTTTTTTGTTGTTACCTCTTTCTACCTCAAAATGATTAATTATTTCTAGCCAAGGATAATAATAATTATTTTTGAAGGGGGAAGGGGGGATTTTGGACCTTCTTGAGGTCAAGGCTTTTTTAACAGTTGATCTGATGTTTTTTTTAAAATTTCTTCTTAAGCATTGCAGAGGATGTGCTTGATGATATTGACAAAGAGAGCATCCGTGAAATTGGAATAACTGCTGTGGGGGACATTCTACTCATTTTAAAACATATTAAGGTACAGTACATACTTATTAAAGAACTGTATTAGATGTTTGTCATTATTAGATGTTGTATCATATCATTTTTTTATCCTGATTATGTTTCATGGGCCATTCTGCAGTTATGTTATTATATTATATTATATTAGAAAATTACCCAGAACTCCCATGATGATGTACACTTGTTTCTTGTTTGGTGTGACAGGTTCTGTGTTCTAGTGCATTAACTCTGTCTCCATAAAGAATCACATTGCCATATTAATCCGTTGGTGGTTGTTCCCCAGTGTAATTAAATATTTTTTTGTGTTCTATTTACTTTCATTGTGTAACTTCAAAATAAACCATACCCCTACCATGAAGGGAATTTGATAAAGGATCCCCCATCCCTCTGTAATTTCCAAGTGACAAATGTAGTGTTTGTATGAAAATGTGGATGTTTACCCCCTGGAAAATCAAGATATTGACCCTCCCCACCCTCTGCAATTTTCAATTCTCTCTGTGGTGGGGGTATGGAATATTTTTGTTTTGAATTTTACATTTACATTTTACAAAAGGGTTTCTTTTTCGTTGTTTGTATTGCTTTTCTCAATTATTTCTCTAGCAACCAGGATGTATAAATATTTACTTAACCTGGATGCAAATTTTGGAGGGCTCAAAGTCTGAAAAAGGAGTAAAAGTGAAAGTTATTTTTAAAGATAAGACTTCCATTGAATGCTCATCTTTATCTTAACCATTATTTTATCAGCTTGCTAGAAATTCGTCATCCAGTTCAGCTGATTCCAGGTCATCTGAGGTTGTGAATACTTCTTCAAGTACAATTGCAAGATCTCACCAATCTACAATTCTTGTGAACAATGGTAGTTTAACGATTGGCCCTGAGGTGCAGGCAAGTTGCTCTTCAAAACAATTTTTTGTTTTGTGTTTTTTTTCTTAAATTTAACATGAAGGTCTTACCCTATTTTAAATGGTATATAGTTTGACAGGTCCAAAATTGTTTCACTTAGTATTACCTGTGAAGATCAATCTATGAGGACCATGATAATAATATTATTATAGTAGAAACCCTCACAGCCTTTCACGAATCCTGCGACATGTTGGCGCCTGTCAGCTGGTACATTGCAAAAACATAAAAATAAATAAGTATCCTTATCGATTCAAAGGAAGTAATTGGTAATGGCTTCCTACTAAAACAACTATAGACTACAGTACCAGTTCTTGCTTTCTATAAGTCAAATACCAGAACTCGTTTTCTGGTCTCCTTTCTAGGTTATGCCTGAGCAGAAGACATTTGTAACAGTTAAGATTGACGAGAAGGAAATTCAAGAGAAGAGTAAGATATATGACACCTCAAAGATTGACCCTCATCATAAGATGTTCAGTTACTATACAGAACTCAACAGAGCAGCCTTGAAACTAGCTTTAGATGACCCTAGTATTGTAAATGACAAACAAAATCTATGCAATTTGGCACGCCAGATGTTACATAATAGTGGGTACAATTACAAGAAAAAGACAAGCAGATCGAAGCAATTTGGAGAGAGTGCTGGAGCACAGAAGAGAGAGTATATAAGTGACTCGCTTAAAGTAAAAAGACTACAAGAGATTCAAGAAGACTTAACTGATACTGACACACAAATGGGACTTCTGACCAGGCAGCGCGAAAAACATGTCAATGTGAAACAGTTTGGCCAGGCTGCGACCTTAACAGAACAGATTTGTCAATTGAGGGGAAAAAAAAGAAAACTACAGGAAGAACTCACCATGCTCCAGACCAAGAAAAGAAAATGTGAAAAGCAAAATGCAAAGACAAAATCCTTGAACGCAAGTCATGCAAAAATCACAAGATTCCTTCCCCAAGTTTCCAATAAGAAGCCAGAGCATGTTGATGGCCAACAACCTACTGTAGTAGGTCCTTTAGTTGCCAAGATAACACCAAACAGTTCTTGTAGACTACCAGACCCCTCTGATGCGCTCAGACATGGCATGGGCTCCGTTGAAGCAGCAAAGAAAACCTGTACACCATCAGCCAGCAGTTCTTGTATACAACTGGACCCCCCTGATGCCCTCCAACAAGGCATGGGCTCCGTACTGGACCCCCCTGATGGCCTCGAACAAGGCATGGGCTCCGTTGAAGCAGCAAAGAAAACCTGTACACCATCAGCCAGCAGTTCTTGTATACAACTGGACCCCCCTGATGCCCTCCAACAAGGCATGGGCTCCGTACTGGACCCCCCTGATGGCCTCGAACAAGGCATGGGCTCTGTTGAAGCAGCAAAGAAAACCTGTACACCATCAGCTAAACAACCAGACCCCCCTGATGGCCTTCAACATGCCATGGAATCAGATGAGGCACCCTTTACACCACCGGAGGTTTCTCAGATTCTTGGAGATAATAACCAAACTTGCGATGGCTCTCATTTTTTAGGATAGACGCTGCTGGCAAATACTCAACATTCGTGGCTTTAACAAGGTCAACATTGGGGAATGTGGCCTCTTGTCGAGTTGAAAACTCATTGTATATATCAAAACTTAACATGTTTACTCTCGTTGAATTTGTCAGTTTTAGAACAAGATTTTGCCAGCAGCATCATTCTGTCAGTTGCAAAGAATGTTACGTTCTGATTGAAATTGCAAACTATATTCTGGACAAAGGAATTGTCAAAGTTTCAGACCTGTACCACAAATTCTTTCCTAGTAACAAATACAAATCGGACAAAGCTGTTAGGAGACTGCTTCAGCTACCAGTTGCAATATTTGCACTTGAAAGGTCATTGGGTTCTCAACTTCATGTAACTGAGTACTGCCCGTCCGTTGATTACAAGCGACTGATGCACTGGATTAACAAGATGGTTGCCCCTGAACAGGTTCCAGGTTTAGATAAAAACACTCTCACAGCACTCTGTAAACTAGCATCCAGTGACAAGGACCGAACACTTCTCAAGTTTGCTGCATGCGAGGCAGCTGGACTTACATCACAACAGGCTCGGAAGGTTTATGGAATTGGATCATACAAGGATCTGAGTAGAAAGGTACGTCTGGCTCTTCAAGAAGCAGCAGAGATTAGACAATCCGTTATTGAGCTTGCAGAGATTGAAGACAAAGCCTTTATGCGGTCCCTTAGGTTAGAAGATGTCATTAATGAAGAAGGGGAGGACAATGTCGACTTCGACGTTGAAGCGTGTGAAATAATGTCAACTGATGATGTATGTGATGATAGCAATGTGGAAGATGTTGAGCCTCCAGATCTTACTAATCCCAGTGAAAATGCTGACACATCCAGTAGAAAGCATGATCCCCATGCCAGTGGCGAATCTACTGTTGGAGTAGCTACCACACCCAGTGGCACGAGTAATTCAATTAATCCGGATGCTATTAACAAAACAGCAATAGCGGACCCAGCACCACAGCTAGCTACCACACCCAGCAGCCCGAATAATTCATACGATCCGGATGCTATTAGCAAAACAGCAATATTAGCAAATCCAGCACCATCCAATGATGTTCTGTTGAGCTGGTTGAGGGACCATGACTTAAATTGGTTTGCCTTTTTTGAGGAGGTCAGTCAATACTTGCGGAACTATACTTCTGAAGTGCTCAATCAGGTGATTCTTGGCTTCACAGACCACTTGCCTTCAAGTGATCTTACATTCGATGAAGAAATGCGTGTTGAGGTGTCACGTCAAGCTTTTTTGGAGGTGCAAAGGAGGCGTTCCCTAGATGGCCCAGAAATTGAAGTGGATTCTGACAATGATGAAGATCAACACTGGGAAGAAGTGGAAATTGCAGATGTGCTTGGGGAGGAAACGCTAAGGAAAATACGATCTGAAAGGTTGCGCATTAAGCGGCGAGCAGAGAGAAAAATGGCTGAAGAAATAGCCAAAACATGCATTCTTAAACGTAGAATCCCTCCATCAGCAAGTCGGTTACAGAAAAAGTTTCCCACGATTGGAAAGGACATGGAGGAATTTGTAGAAAGCAAAAAAGTTGGAGCAGATGCATGGAGGAGAACTGGACTTTTGACTTTCGATGGGGAAAGGAGACGTGGAAAGAAAGTAACTTATAAGTCTATACAAGCCCATCTTGAAGAGAAATATGGTACGAAAAGCATAGTACAGCTTTGCTATGCCCGGAACAAGAGGCATCTCTCCTCTAAACGATACCAGAATGTGGCGAAGATAACATGCAGGCGGGCTCGAAAGGGGTTCTCTGTTCGAATAAATCCGGATGCACACTGGAGTTGTGCTTTGTATAGAGGGCTTGATTATATTCAACTGAAGGAAGGCAGCAACAAAGTTCTTTTAAACCGTGATGACCAGTCTGGTTTTAGACTTGATACAACGTATGATCATAAGCACTCTAAAACCATAACTCTCACTAACAGGCCAGCCCTGACAACACGAACGGACTTTGTTAATAATTACCCTTCAGTGATCCAAACCACTTCATACCTGTTTATGGAAACTGACACCAGCAAGCAGGCATGTGTGGGCGTCGTTAAGCCCCACTTCACTTATCCAAAGAATGCAGCTCAGCATGCGGCTGATTTGGAATTCCTGCAGAATTCACCAGATCTCCAACCATGGATGGCAAACAGGCCAATAGATTGCATTCGCGTTGATGGAGCAAGTGACGAAGGGCCAAGCCATGTAGAAGTCCAGTTTTACTGGACAGAACGACATGTTAAACACGCTAAGGTTGCTACTCTTGTGACGTCCCGTCACAGTGGAGGGTCATACTTAAACCGAGTGGAATTAATGAACGGTGGGCTTTCTCAAGCACACGCCAACCTTTTTATTCCGTCGACTCTTAGTGGAAGCAATTATGGCCCTGGTGGACTAGACAAGGAAAAGCTCAAGCAAAATTTGGAAATTGCCACTGAGGTGTACATTGACCGGGTCCAAGGGTCTAGCTGCTGTGGAAGCCCAGTGCAACTCTTCAAGGGGGCAGAGTCTGATATGTCACGCCGCCAAAAGCTACTCACCTTTCTCAAAGGCACCAAGAAGGACAAACAGCTACTTGAAACCAGCGATCCAGACCTTCACAGGTATTTTCAAGAAATCTGGGATGTACGCAACCGGCACATGAGCAAGACTGTACCATGCAATTACATCTTTCATTTAACTCTCTGTGGGGAACCTGAATGTATTCATCCGCGATGCAAGAATGGTGAAACCAGCTGTGAAATGAAATGGTATGAAGGTGGACCCTCAGTTACCTGGTTGCCAATTCCTGTCCCTGACCCGAAAAGGCCTGGAAGCTTTATGAAGCCCGAAGACCTGCTGTGTACTGATAACAGTGAACAAAGAATGATGTCACCACCTAGCGTAAAGTTAAAGGCTGCAGCTAAAACTAACAGTGAGTAATGTGATAATATACTTAGTAGCCAATAATTTCAATGGCCATTCAGTCAATCAGTCTCCTTCTATTAATTACCCCCAAGGTACTCCAGTAGAAGAGCTGGCTGAGAAACTTCTGTTGCCTGCCCAAGAGGTGGAGTGGCATCTGGATCACTACCATGGTATAAATGAAAGACGGAAACAAGCGGCACATACTAGAAAAAACAAGCAGAAGAACAACTTGGGTATGTCATCATTCTTTTAATCTGGTTCAGATGTATTAAAATTTTCACTTCTAATGCTTTGGGTACTTTTTTCCTTATCTTGCAGATGATGCTAGTATTGGTTCTTGTATTGTGTGCAGCAACAAGGCAGACCTTGCTTGTTCAGCTGCATGTAGCGACACATACTGTCTAGACTGCCTTGGGTTGAAACACCCTCCACCCATGGAATGGGTTTGTCCCGAGTGTCAGGGTATGTACCACACATTTCCATGAAAATCAGTATCAGACAGCAAACAAGGAATACAATATTAAAATATCTTTAATATCAACATTTATTAAGACACCACACTATTAATTTGCAGATGAAGAGGTCTTATACTGTTTATGTAACCAAGGCGAGTATGGCCTGATGGTTGGCTGCGATGGAGCAGAATGTAGCGTAGAGTGGTTTCATCTTCAGTGCGTGGGTCTTAAGGGGAAACCCAAAACAAAGAAGTGGTTTTGCCCAATGTGCAAGTGATGCTTTAATGTTGTTTTTCATTTGACATTCATGTGTGACCATAAAGGCAAACACTGTGCAAGTGATGCT
>OZ034973.1:41179114-41231614 GCA_964030785.1 Siderastrea siderea | reverse complement strand
AAAACTGATTTGCATCTTCCGGCGTTCATGCGCTAGTACAAAGAGAGAATACTACCCGACGCGTTAGAAGACGTGTCTGTCAAAAATCGTGAGATCGCTCCCATGTCATTGGCTCGCTCGTCTAGACTCCTGTGCAAAGCGTGCAGCACGTTGATTTCATTATCCATTTAGATAAGCTCGGATCGACATCTTTGCGCTCAATAAAATGTTCTGAGTGGTTCCGGCTGTTAGAGTGCAGCTGGTTGTAGTTTACCAGTAAATACATTGCTGCTATTTCCGCCGTTTGGTTTTGTTTAACTATCACTGTTAAGTTTTAAAGATTTACTAGTACCCTTCAGTTTAACCGACTGTACTCCTTAGCTCGGACATTGAGTATCAAAATGTGGACCTTTGGGGCCTGTGGGGGGGGGGGGGGGTGCGAACGCACCCCGTGCACCCCCCTGGTTACGGGCCTGCAAGTTTTCCATATTTTTTAAAGACAGTTGATATCATTTTTTTCTTGTTAATTGAAATTTTTTTATTATTATGTGAAGTGTATTATTCAGCTGATACATACATTTTAATCTATTTAATGGGTATGTGATTTCTCTTTTTTTCACGTAATTAGTTTCCCCCCTGATCAAATCAATATTTTACCAACTCATAGGCACTCACTCAGCATTACAAGTGTTCTCAATGCGGAATTACGTTTTTGAGGTGCAGTTAACTTTCAAATAGTAATAGATTTTGAAAAACATTTCAACAAGAAAATCAACGATAAAAATGTAACTTGACGTTTCGATGAATTCGTGTCATCATTATCAAAAGTGGAAAGTGGAAAAATTAACATAAAGATATATATACAAAAATAGAAGTGTGAAAAAAGAAATACATAATTTAATAAAGGATGAAACTTTTTGTTTCAATTTAAATACACGCTAATCATCCTTTATTAAATTATGTATTTCTTTTTTTCACACTTCTATTTTTGTTTATATATCTTTATGTTAAGTTTTTCCACTTTCCACTTTTGATAATGATGACAGTTAACTTTTGCGTCTAATATACGTGCGCTAAATCTCGACAGAGGAAACGAGTAAGTGAACCTCAATGAAACCCTTCTGTTAGATATTGAATTGTGAGGAAATTCCAGTCCCCATCATCTTCCGCTGTGACGTTTTCACTTCTTTTGTTTAGCGGAATCGTCACATCACGAGTTTTCCCGGATGCTTTGTAACCAGGCCAATGTAATTCGACACGAGTGGAACCGCACGTTCCGGGGATACGGTGACCAGACCATGTTACTAAAACAGTGAACTAATCGAAGGTGTTTCATTCGCTTCGCTCGACGACAAAATGTCAACTCAAGTAAAAGAGGGAGTCAGCCAAGGTACTGGCGAACCGGTAAAAGTAGCAGCTAAAAAACATAGATGGTATCTTGGAGGCATAGCCTCTGCCATGGCAGCCTGCTGCACGCATCCTTTGGATCTGCTCAAGGTACGAAAACAATTTGTAATCGATTCTTAGGCGGGGAAGATTGCTTTACTTTTTTGGGTTCGCTTTGGCCAGTTTTCGTCGTTGTTTTAGCTTGAGATCGATCTTGGTTTACGCGAAAAAAAGAAACTCTAAAGGATTTGCCTTTTGTGTGCGTTTTCTAATTCCTCTGGCAATGGGAATGACCTTTATAGTGGTTTGTAATGATCATAACTATAAGCTTATTGTGAAATTTATAACATCTGTGTGCAAATCGTAACTAAAAAAGCCAGCTTACTCGTGGTAACTTCTATTAAAACGGTTTTATTCGTTACTATTTCTTTTTCTTGAACTGGGCACCTTTGTCTAAATATTGTTGAAATAAATAAATAAACAAATCGTATTATATGATTATAAACATTTATAACTGTAAACTTATTGTTTCTTTCATTTGACTGATCGCGAGGGCGAATTGGTTCGTATTTCGTTTACAATAAGTTATTTTGCTATCTGGTCGGAGCTGTTCACGTTTCTGTGGAGTTTGAAAGACAGTCATTCGTTGCAGTTTTTAGTCAAAGACCAAAAGCAGCAAATTAATATCTAGATAGGGTTGCAATAGCGTCTTGTTTAAATTTTTAATGGCCCAAGGTTGAAATGTTTGTTTATGCTTGAAGTCCAACGACCAACATGCTGCATCTTGCTGATTGCCATACAGATTTGTAAAGTCAGCTCTGGTAATTTGTTTGTCTAGACATTTCTCGTACACTGCAATTCATTGCACCTCTTTGATCGATAAATTTCAGCATTAAAGACTAGAGGTCTTTGTTGGACTGAGAAATAATGCATCAGTCAATTCCAGCAGTGCCCATCCCCCCCCCCCCCGGGCATTAGTGGGGCATTTTTCCTCATTGTCCGTCCTGGGGCCGGGCATTAGTCTACCCTGGGACGATTGACGGTCCTCTGATTTTCACATCATAGCACAGTCACTTCCTTTCAGTGATATATGTACGTTCATCGGACAAGGAAAATAAATTTGTGATTAACTTTGTCTAAGGAGGACAAAATGAAAGGCAGATCCACAGAACGAATGATCAGTACAGAGAAATAAGACTTATTTGAGACTTAGTTTGGCCTGATTTAGCTTTGGTTAGAATGAAGACAATCCTGAAAACTGAGAAATCAACTTATTTTTTTTACCTGTACCGCGGGACATTTGACCAGCTCATTTGTCCCCGCCATGGGGCATTTGCCGGTTTGTTTTAAAAAAATCCTAATGCCCGGGGGTCGGCCCGGGCGGGGGGGTGGGGGGATGCGCACTGCTGGAAATGACTGATGCATAAGAACTTGGTGAACACAGACTGGGGACTATTTACTGGGTATAAAGTGTAGGCTAGGTGTAAGCTGCCGACTGTGGACTGAAACTGGTATAAAAACAATTGAGATAACTAATGTAATTTGGAAGTTCAGGTGCTATTTATACCCACGACCTGCACTCTGTAGTCGGCAAAATGAACTATAGACTGAAGTCTATTGTCTGTAGTTCAAGTTTTCAACTGAGTGGTTGATGGTGTACTGGTCATGTGATAGCAGCTTAAAAGAACAGATCACATGTTTCAGCTGGCATATTTAGTGGGGAAAGAATAGGAACTTTTTTCTTGTTTCTTTTCCTGTTGCCCATTTATTTGCTTTTAATTAAACAATACAAAGTTATTAATATTTTCAAATGCCCCATTTAAGAAATAAGTAGGAGTTTGGAATAATTTAAAAACTTATGTGAACCTGAGCTACTGTTGAGGGATTACATAAGCAGTTTCAGATTCTCCCAAATGCCCTCCTCTTTTTGCACGTGGTAATTTGAGCTGCCATTTTCTGTTTCTTTTGTTTAAGAATGCATGCAAAATGTTGTGTAATGTAATACCTGTGGTATGCAAAAGCTGATCTAAAATGGGTACACAACACATCAGTTCATGAGATTTGGTAAGCTAATTTCCACTGAGACTACGCTGTGTCTTTACAAAGCATTTATACTACCTCACTTTTAATACTGCTCTACGGTGTGGCATTTTTCCAGCAAACGGGACTGACACAAACTGGACTTGATCAAGAGGAGCATACTATGGTTTATTTTCAAGGACTGGAACTCTGACTGCTGCAGTCTACTTAAAAGGCTGAGACTGCAACCCTACCAAATAAGCATAATTATGCAAAATGTGATTCTTTAATACTGTATTTAAATGTCTCTGTCTTAACAAATATCTGGAGTACCTGAATGAAATGTTTAGTCCGCCCTCCAGTACCTATTCTTTGAGAGGCAGTGGTGTTTTGTCCATCCCTAAAGTAAATAAATAGGACATCTTATGGCTGTGGTTGTTCTAGTTACTTAGCAGCTGGAATGCACTCCCCAATGATTACAAGACCGCGTTGAGTTTAATCACTTCCATAAATTAATTATGTCTTATAATAGTATTCTATAAATAAATTGTCATCTCAAAGTTCTTATCCTTGTAATTTATTTTGTAATGTTGTTTAGCTATTAAGTTTATGTTATGTTATGTACTATATGATCAAAATTCCAAGAAACAACCTGCATTATGCTGTAACTATGATCATAAGTAAGGAAGTGGAGTCCTCTCAAAATGAGCCAAAGCTGGGATATTGCTGTCTACAGTTGACTGTTTGTCCTTGCTTCCTATCAATCCAAAATGATTGGAGAGGGCTGAGAAAGGTAACTTTGGTACCATCAATAACTAGATTATCAATTAATAAAGAAAGAAAGATGGTGTATTGTTGTCATTTTTACTTTTTCTGTGTCACAGGTTCATCTACAAACGCAACAACAAGCTACTCATAATCTAACATCTATGGGAATTCATGTGTTTCGGACACAAGGTGTTCTGGCACTTTACAATGGACTCTCAGCCTCGCTAATGAGACAGGTAAAATATAAGAGGAATTTAATGATCGATTTAGCATCTTGTTGTGTCGTACACAGTGATTGCTAGATCATTTTTGTTATTGAAAGCTGAAGATAAGATAGACCTGCAAATGAATGTAACAGAGCATGTGCAAAAATGTATTTCAGCTTACGTACTCCACAACACGTTATGGATTGTATGAAGTGGTATCAGCAGAACTGAAGAAAACAAATGGTAAGAACTTCTAAGCCATCTGAGTTGCAATGATATTGTATCTCCTAGAGATAACTGTTCAGTTTACTGTGTTTCATTTCTGATTAATTTCGTCCTCTTTAACAAAAGAACAGTCATTGTTTGAAATATTGAAATGTCTGATGTGGACACTTCTGTCAAGACTATCAGCCTGGCACCTAGGAACCCCTTCCTGCAAACTCATGAAATTAATTTAAAAATCCACAGATTTTCCTATTGTTGTCATAATTGTTATGCGGGATGACATAGTCAGCCAGCGTCTAGGTTTTGGTCGATGGAATTTTTTCATTGGTGTCACATGTTGGCATGTTTTTTTAACTTTCCCGTTTCCCGTGCCCTTGGCATAAGGCTCAAGGGACGTCCCGAAAAATTGTGCGATTTTATTGGCTTCGAATCATGTGCAAGTCAGAAGTACAAAGTTGTTATCATACATTTTTGTCGGCATGCGTTCCATGTAAACATAGCATTGACTGTGATAAAAAAATGTTGCAAGAATACTTGACGCATCAGTGAAGCGCAGCCGTAAGTTATGGAGTATTTTTCCGTTTCAAGCAATTTCTGAGACCCAGTAGAACCTGAGATAAATAAATATCTCAGGGACCTGCTCAATTCATGGTGCTGCATAATTAGTGGAACGTGATGAAAAACATAATTGTTGGCACGCGTGTAAACAAAACATTGACAGCAATAAATATAATACACGAATACTCGACGCATCAGTGAAATATTCACAGCAAGCACTGCCTTGATTTAGGAAGTATTTTCCCATTTCAAGTGATTTCTTAGACCCAGTGGACCCTGAGATATTGTTTTTTTTTTAAATTGCGAACCAAAGTTTACAAGTCATTTATTAAATTCTTAATGACCATCGAAAGCAATACAGTGTAGATGTGAAATTTACTAATTGCATACTAAAAAAGTATTTTGTCAACAAAAACAATGGATAAAGTTTTCTTTAATCCTAAACATTATAAAAAGGTAACTGTCTCAATAAGTATAATTTATTACTTATTATTATTATTACATGTGCAAGTCAAACTGAGTAAAAAACCGGATAAATTTTGGCTATAAGTTGCTCGGTGCACAGCATTTCATGTTTAGGTACGGCAAATGTTACACTTAAGAGCTTATTGCACAAGAGAATTCGTGTTTTTATTTTGCAATAATGTTATTTGGGATTCCATAAATGCTACTAAGATTTCAAAAACATTACAAATGAACTAGTGTTGCAATTTCATTGACATTGGTTAGCGCGTTCAATCGTAATGATGTAAAATATATCCCAATTTGGTCGAATCTTGGTGTGTAAGCGAACACCGTACACATAGCCATGGGTTGGTACGATATGTGAAAGAGAAATGGAGATGTTCAGTATTAGCGTGTAAAAGGATATAAACAAGAAGAAGACTAGTCCAGTTCTGGCCCCTCTCCACGCAATGCCGGCGTTGCGTGACAGAGAGAGAGGGGCCAGAACTGGACTAGAAGAAGACATGGTTAGAATGAAGTGAGCATGAAGAAATTCAATTATCTTTGAGTGGCAACAAAAAAAGATTTTGAAGGTAATGTTAACATCACATTTATTAGAAAAGGTTTTAAACGATTACTGTAATTTCCGTAATTTCCGATTACTGTAATTTTACTGTAATCTGCACGGCAGATTACCCATACCGGTCGATTTTAGCCAAAAGGGGAAAAAAGAATCAGCAGATTACCCGCACTGGTGGATAACCCAAAAACAAAAGAAAATCGTGCTAAAAAGTTCAAGAACTCAAATGTGAAACTTTGACATGGGCGTTTCAAACCAGGCATTTTTTAAATTTAACTCGTAACTCCGTCATCACTGATCATGACTTGTGGATACACTTATTGTAAATGATCGATGCTTGTATAAGTCTTTATTTCATAAGATAAACACACATATCCTATGTTACAAAAATTGATGGTAAAAAGCAAGCTACATTACATGAACTAACACTATTATTCAAATGAAATAAATCAGCTAACGTGTATTTTAAAGTAAGGCGGTTAATGAAAGAGCTCATGAAGCGCTTCATGTTTATTTTAGGTTTCACGGCCGACTTTCTTCTAAGCTCGTATTTGGAGTTCTTAACTTCTGGCAACATGTTATACAGCGGGTGACCCTCTAAGCCCATAACTTTAGTGCGTATTTTCTTATCTTGTTTTTCTAAAAGATCGTGGATATCTATGCTACATGTATGTGAGATGTACCTACGCTTCTTACACCTATCCAAAAAACACTGGATCGTTGTTAGTTCAGCTTCAGCGGCTCCGTACACCGCCAGCCCGTATGAGATATTTGGTAGTACTATAGAATTGAAAAGGTGGTCAATTTCTGATTGATTGTACCCCTCTCTTCTAAGCGTCCTGAGCACATGGAGAGACTTGTTTGCTTTTGTGAGTTTGTTCTTTACATGAGTGTTAAATCGCAACACCAGTTTATTTGTAATGTTTTTGAAATCTTAGTAGCATTTATGGAATCCCAAATAAAAATGTAATGTAATAAACTCTGTTTTCTATTTTCTTAAAGCAGCTTAAGTAAATTTTCTGATAGGTTATCAGTGTGTTAATGATGACTTACCGTTGTCCAACATGGCGGACTCAGAAACGAACGCTCACTACAAAACCCTTCGTGTAGGATATTGCTTACTAATGTTTTCATGAAACAAAACATCCTTTCAAGATGCATGATAGCCAAAGAACATTTTCCACTAAGCCATTTCCCTACTTTGTTTCTGGCTATACAAAACGTGGTTATTTTACCCTGTCTGAACGGTTTGTCCAATGCGGTCATCAAGAAAGGGCACCAAATAAGAAGAACAGTGCACTCACAATGCACTTTTTCGGTGCACTAGTGCACCAAAGTGCACTATTTCGGTGCACTAGTGCACAGAAAGTGCACCAAAGTTTTTAGTAGTATTTCAGTGCACTTTTTTTGACAATGCACCATTTTGGTGCACTAGTGTACCTCAGAGCAAATTATCAGTCGACTGTACAACGTGGGTCTCAGTGAGCTGGTAATCAAAGTCAGATTTGTCGTTCACATGGGAAAAACTGGAGCTAAACGCTTACGTGAATCGCTTGAAAGGAAAAAACAAAAAAAGAAAGAAATGCACGATTCTAGTAATTAAAAAAACAATAGAGATTGAATTCTAGAGATTATTTAATGTCTGCTGTGCAAACCCAGATAACTCTTTTGACGACATTCTTCAGCTGCCAGTAGGTAAAACATTCATGCAAATGAGTTGACTCAAAATTTACACTGGGAGCCTTTCTCACAATTGACGGATCTCCAGAAATCCTGTGCCACTTTTGCAAACAAGAGAGATCATGGTTCTTCGAATGAGATGAAATGAAATAAAACTAAAAATGCATTATAAAATCACGTTGTCTGGAAGTTGATACAATAGCACTATTAAAATGTTTTTAAAAAGCCCACACAAAACACGTTGTATACTTATTTGGCGTATTCTCGGTGCACTGTGCACCAAATTCGGTGCTCTTTAGTGCACAGAATTCAGTGCACTAATGCACTGAATTTGGTGCACTGTGCACTGCCGATGCTCCAGTGTACCAAAACAGTGCACTTAGACAATGTAACACATTTGGGAAGCAACACTGTACACATAGCCCCATGCACTCGACAACTGTCCAACACTGTTCAAAATAGTCCTTACATACACCAGCACATCCCGCGTAAACGCCTTCAGGTATCTTCTTGTTAGATTAATAATTGTCCATTTACTCTTCATTTATAAATAAGTTAACAAATTGAATAGGTTTGTTCCATTTGGTTTTCTCTTTCATTTGTAGTGTTTTCCAACGTCAAGTGGAATTATAGTAAAATAAAATAATCATTTATTCTTTTTTTCAACTTAGATCCGCTACCATTTTACCAGAAAATTCTTATAGGAGCTGTCTCTGGTATGTAGTTAGCTGTAATTAACTGAGTTGTAACTACTTTACTGGCTAATGCAAGAAAAGAAACATAATGAATACAGCTCAGGCAAATGTGCTGCGTTTTTTGACCAATTTTTTTGTGGAGTTTTTGGTTGAGCTAGACGTTACCTCATCTGGTTGTGTTGCGTTGTGTTGTCTGCTTCGTATTGCATTGTCTTGTGTTGTGTTGTGTTGTGTTGTGATGTGATGTTATGTGTTGTGATCTGTCTCTTACTTGTTACTGTTTGTTGGCTTAAAATTTCTCAGTTTTCCTGTTCCTTCGTTGCACGACTCAAGGCAACTACTAGACGGACGTACAACGGTTCCACCAGCTCGACCAACGCGACGACGACTTAATAAGCAAAACTGCCATTGTGTATTCTCTACTGGCAAACACCGTTTTCTCCGTAGAATTTTCGTAAATTATCACGACTACTTTTTTATGTGCCTTCAGTTGCCCTGGTTAAGATAGCCAAAATTTCATCTCTTTCACTAACGAGCGCATTTTGGTGACCACTCCATATGCTAAAAAGAATCACTAGCCTTTAAGGGGCACCGTAAACAATTTTTAGGATTGCAAAAAAGCTAAAAGAGATATATTCCTTTAATTCTGTATGTTCTAGGAGCATTTTGTGTGCGAAAAAAGATATATGAAATCTTTTTCAGAACATTCTTCTACCGAAAACCAGACTTGAAAATCACGGTGACAGAGCCCCTCTAAATATGATGCAAGCTTTAACAAGGCACCCCAGTTTACCCAAAAACTTAACAAATACTGTATATTCAATTGCAAAAAATTGGTCTACCTTTTGAGTAAAGCCAATGGAGTTTACAGGGTTGAAAGTTTAATCTTTTGGAAGAATATACTGATGAGTTGGCTCATAGATGAAAATAAAATGGTGAAAAGAGTTGAGATCATCTAAATCAATTGCTAGTAAAGTCGGTGGAGTTTGTTGAGTTGGTCTTTGCCGAGTTTACAGTGTTCAGTGAAATCCGTCTGTTGACTTTGTCGAGTTGTCGAGATGCTTTGCCAGTCGGTCGAGTTTGTTTAGTTGGTTCACGTGATGGGGTTCGTACTGTCTTCTAGTATGTAAAGATTGTTGATCAATTTTTTAGTAAGGCTCGTTGTCTTTGTTGAGTTGTGTCGAGGTCTGGAACATTTCATCTGCCAGTGAGTGAGGTTTGTTGAGTTTGTCTAGTTGGTAAGGGTCATTGTGTTTATCAAGTTGTGTCGAGGCATGGAGATTTTGTCTGCCAGTGAGTGTGGTATGTCAAGTTGTGTGGTTCTTACTGTCTTAGAGAAAGTGAGCATTATTGAGTTTGCCTATGTGGTAAGGAGTTGCGTCAAGTTGCGTCAAGGTGTGAAGTTTTAGTCTGCCTCAGCACGTGTAGTCGACTTTGTCGAGTTGGTTGTGTTGTGTGTTCATACTGTCTTAAGATAAGTGAGGTTTCAGTTTGTCTCTTTGGTAAGGGTCGTTTTTTTTGTCGAGTTGTGTTGAGATGAGGAGATTTTTTCTGCCAGTGAGTGAGGGTTGTGAAGTTTGTCAAGTTGGTCGCATAGTGGGGTTCGTACTGTCTTAAAGTAAGTGAAAGATGTTGAGTTTATCTAGAAATGCTGAACTTGTCAACAATGCAACACAATGGATCACAATGGATCACAATGGATTACAATGCAACACAACGCAACACAACTCAACAGATACAACACAACAGCGACACAACGGATCGCAACACAACGCAACACAACGCAACACAACACAACATATTGGATTACAACACGATGCAATGCAACACAATAGACACAACGCAACAGAACTCACCTCAACACAATAAAACAGGAAATAAAAACCACGCACATATGCTAAACAAACCAGTCGAGGCAACATTGAGCTTGACCAAAAACTCCACAGGCAAAAACAGTCAAAAACCGCTGCAGGTATAAGCTCAGCTGTATGTTTAATTTCTTCTTGCTCAACCCCTGGACAACCTGTTACTTTTTCTTGATGTCTTATGCTACTTGCATGCCTAAAAATTATCCAGTGCTGTAAAGCAGTGTTACAGTATGTGTACATGTATTTTCTTTGCAGTAACTAAGAGTAGTGTGTTTGGTTACTATAGACGGTTGTTAGGTCACTGTAACTAAGTGCTTCTGTACTTAGACAGTTCTTAAGACCAGACTATTCCTGCAACAGGACTGTCTTTGTGTTGTTAGAGAAAATATCCAGACCTCCCTCATGGATGGTTTCTTGGTTTTAACCTCGATCCCACCACCACCCCTCCAGAAATTCCAGTTGAGCTTCCTACTTTCCTTTACAAATTTGGCTTTTGAGACCCCCACCCCCCCCCCCCCCCCTTGGAATTTCCAATGACCACCCATGCAGTGGGTATGGGGATTTCTGGAACCACACATTGAGCTCAAGAAGGCTGCCTCCACAAGAAAAGTGCAGTGTAGGTGGTCACAAACCAAGGAAAGTTTCCGTTTGCAGCTATTGTTGTCTCACTTTCAAACTCAGAGTTAAGTACTGTTCCTCTTCATACAGTAACTGGTCATGACAGCCAGTTGTCAGCTGCTAATGACCCCCTCTTGGTGCAATCAGGTGACATTTTTGTTTGATCTGGAAACAACTCCCATGGGAAACATTAAACTAAGAAAAGAGTGAAAAAAAAAAGCTTCAGGAGTGAAACAAAGCTTCTTGGGCTGGACATAAGTTTATTTGCAATGGGCACTTTTGTCTGTATCATAATTGAATATTGTTACATGTTAGCTGTAGTTTTATTGTAACTTAGAAACAATGTATAGAGAATTACCGATTTTCACACTGTACTCTTTTGTTTGTTTGTTTGTGTTTTTTTATCAGGTTTTTTGGGTGGAATTGTAGGAAACCCAGCAGATATGGTCAATGTAAGGTAAGAGCCATTAATTTTTAATTTATATTAAATTGTCAAGAAGGCAGTCAGGCAGTCAGCAGTTATTTAAAATGTACTGGATGGTATTAAAAGAGCTGGTCAAAGGAAGTAATGTTTTGAAATGCAAAGAGATCTTTATTGCAAGTAACCATTCCTGCTGTGGTGGTTAATAAATTGAACACAGTTCTTATATTTTTTAGGATGCAAAATGATGTCAAAACACTTGATCTAGCAAAAAGGAGGAAGTAAGTAACTGTTTATTGTCTCGATGGAACTAAAGCCCAGTCGTTCAAAGCATAATCATGCTTATAATTAATTTACTTAAGCATTCAGAAAATGAGCGCGTATGTGTATGGTGAGCTTATTTGGATCAACATCATAATTTTTTAGACAAATTCAACCAAGTTCGTCAATTGTTATGAATGGGAAATGATGGACTGTTGCTTAAGTGCTTACAATAGATTTGGCTACTGGCGTGTAAGTAACTCTTTATTAACAGTATGAAATTGTTGCATACTGTCAACTGGAGGGAAGGGATGACTGAGCAATTAGAAAAAAGAAAAGAAAAGGATTGAGTGTTGTGGTTGGGTGAGGTAGAGGGCATCAAACTGCACTGGATGAACAATGCCTAAATTAATTATAATAATATTAATATTAATAATAATAATGATAATAATAATAGTAATAGTAATAGTTAGTAATAATAATAATAACAAATTTTCTCAATTTATTTGATTTTTTTGCATATTTTATATACTTGGCAAATTAGTCATTTTGGTCATCAGCTCATAGCTTACACTGGATGCCCTATGAAGTTGTTTTACACAAATGCATTTAGTAGCTTTTAACCCTTTCAGCCCTGATATGGAAATTCATATTCTCCTTACTGTTCTCTATACATTTGTATGGAACTAGTAAGGAGAATTTGTCTAAATATCAAGACATCTTCTCTTTGGTGATCACTTCCTTTATTCTCATCACTTGAATGTTTGAACAAGTAGTGATAACGTAAAGAGAAATTTCATTTACGTCACTGTTAGGGCTTAAATTGGTTAAACTGCATAACAGGGCATCTGACAGGATGCGGTGGCGCGGATCCACATAATTCTTTAACGTCCGCATCTTCCGCATTTTCATAGCATTTTCCGCATAAAACAGAAAAATTTGCCTAATACTGGTGATAAAGCAGCTGCTTTTCATCCTCACAAACATAAAAGCCAATTAAAGAGATTAATTATTTTGAAGCAGTTTTCCTCCTAAACATCGACGAAAACACGCCGCTTCGTTCACAAGCAATTTTTAACCTCCAGGCATTCCATGTGTCTTTTGGCGATGACCCCGGGTACTAGTTTTATTCTTACAATGATTTCTATTGAACAAAAATCATTGACATTTCAGCGAATAACAGTAATTGATAAGAAACTGCATTTGACTAGTACTTGCATGTGGAAACTTGAACATGTTGTCTTCTTTTGCTCGTTCGTCGTCTCCAAGAATCATCTTGTGGTTTAAGCTTATGGTAAGGATAAATTTAAAGAGATGAAGAAGAAGAAGGAACCTCACTAAGCAGTTTAGATAACAGAAAAACTGTGGAAAGACACAATTGTCAATGTTATAAACTGTTTAAATTTCTGCATGATCCAGCGTGTTTTCCGCGTAATCAACACATTCTTCCGCATAATATGCCTGAAAATTCCCACGTAATTTATTTTTGATTTTCTTCTGCAACCTATCAGATGGCCTGTGCATAATAACAAATTAGTAACAACATTGTCTTTTATCATTTCAGTTACAAGCATGTATTTGATGGTCTCTACCGAACAGCAACAGAAGGTATGTAATTGTACTGTCAAGTACTCCAAGCTTTGTTCAGTGTTTTTCAAAGTGGTTTTTGTCTTTCATTTTGACAGAGGGTGTGACTACATGGATGAGGGGTGTAACCATGACCTCATCACGGGCTCTCCTTATGACAGTGGCCCAGGTAAGTACAAGCAATAACTGCAATATTAGTTGAAGAGATACTATTTGCACAAACGTAAAGGCATACTTCACTGATATCGCAAAACTAGCTACTCCATATTATTTTCAAGTTTACATGATCATAAATACTTGTGTGGATATTCATGTTAAGTCATTATTGGGTGACTGAGCCACAATTTAGATGTTCTGTCCAGTAAATTTGGCCAAAGTTCAAAGCGTGCATGTGTTTGCTGGCATACAGTGTCGTGCTAAAATCAAAACCACTGGCAACAGCAATAAGAACAATGAACAGTGCTCTCGCAAAACCAAGCAAACTATCATGCTAGAAGAAATCTTGAGACATTTTTTAGTGGAGAAAAAGACAGTAAACTAAGTAAACTGTACATTGACTTGAGAAATAGCATAATTTACTGTTTGTTTTTTTTAATCAGGTAGCCTGTTATGACCAAGCAAAACAGTTATTACTTGCAACTGGGTAAGTTCTTTTATTATTTTGCATATAGATTAGAGCATTTGACTTGTGAATAAAAGCATTATCTGGTATAAATTAATAATGAGTTCAGGGCTCAAAAAAAAAAAAGAAAAAATTAGGCTGTCCTTATGCCAAATGCAGGACAACCAACGGATCCTACTTAGCACATATCTGTGAGTTGTGAAACTTCTCCATTTTCATAATACCCTATAACATGTTAAACTTAACTTAATTAAAATGAATTCACAATGAATGTTTCACAGTGTAAAGGTGGAGTGTAAGTTTATTCTGTTTTCTGCAACTAAAATGGCTTTCACTTTATTGCCCGTTTGTGAGACGTTTTAAAATCAAAAAGTGCAAGAATTTGGGAATACATGTAAACACACAGTGCTCTTACATCTATTTATCAACTCGACAAGTATTGCCATAATGCTTTAGAAAGAAACAAAATTATGGGCAAAAAATATCAATGCCAAACTTTTTATGAGAGGCCTGAGAGCCACCACCATCTTGGATTGGTTAAGAAGATCCTGTGGACGAGTCTTTAGAACAGGTAGATCCAAGATGGGTTTCAGTAACTGTGATTGCCAGCTATGTGTAACTTGGCTTCTTAAAATCTTTGTTGCCCCCATTTATTACCTGAAGGTTGAGAGCTATTCAAAGAATAGAGTAACATTAACCTGCAGCAAATTAATTCATTACTCTGTCGGTCATCATGGATGATGGGACAACCACTTATTTCGAGCACTGTGAGTGACGTGTATTCACCTGAGTAAGGCAGCAAGTTCTGATGGGAGAATTCCTCATGAGCCTATCTACAGTTTGCTCTGCTGCGACATCATCAAAAGAATTTCAAATCAGACTGACAGTCTTGTTGGCTTGTTTCTCCAAAGTTTGAGTTACTTATACATGTACATGTACTATTTGAGGCATTAGTGCGATTTTTTTTGGGAATCAATCTGCACAATATACAAATAACATTTTAGAAAGCAGGGGTTTCAATAAAATTTGAAGTAGGCAGCTCGTCTGAATAGAGTAACCGACTGTATCAACTAGGGGTTTGAAACAATCTTCCTTTAATTATACTTTAATTTAGGGGAAAAAGTAGCCGACTTTTCTGAGCGAAATAGCCAATGCTTTTCGTCGGCCGTCGGTGCTTATTGAAAGCACTGAGAGAGTACTTGATTGGTACAATTTTTATTCACTGGTTGAAGCATATTTATTAGAAGACTTAACACGTGAATGTTAAAAATAATCATGTGTGCATTCAGTCTACTTTTCGTGAGGAAATTTCTCTGTAGATCGAAACGAAAAAAAATTGAAAATCCATGTACAATTTTGTTTTTCTGCAAAAGTAATTATGTGTCAGAGTTTTAGTCATGATCATTAGTCATTGATGTCTGTATCGCTTGACTTTATATTTGGTTGTTCTGTCATTTGCAGGGTTTTCAAAGATAACATTATTACACATTTCACTGCAAGTTTTATAGCGGTATGATCTTATGTTTGTTATAGTTAGCGTTACATGAATGTTAAGATGGCATCATTGATTAGTGAACATTTTGAGTTTTGGCACAAGTCATCACATCTGTTTAGATTAAGATCTATCCTCGATACTGACAGGTGCCAAATGGTACTCTGCAATGCTGTGTATATAGTTCTACACTAAGCTGTTTGTTTGTTCTGTGGAAACCTTGGGACACACTACAAATATACAGTTTAATTCGTTTCCAGCATTGTGATTAAAACGTGATATGTAACTACTCTACATGTGTATTAAGGGAGGTGACGTGGCCAATGGTCTGACAACTAGCTGGATTTGTTCACTGAGTGTTAAACTAGCCAGCTGGTCAGCCTTCTGGCATTTGATCCTGTTCAGTTCGTAATTACCACTTGCATTTCAGTGAACAATACTCCAACACTTAATTTACATATTAATATTATGTTTTTAAATTTTACTCTTTGATAATTTTTTTGGGACTGTGTCTAGCTTATTAATACAGTCATATAGTATGAAAAAAAGTAAAAATTTTGTTGAAAGTTTATTAAGTATTGTCTTATGTTAATTTCCATTTAGGGCACAATTGCTACTGGCATTACACAACCTGTTGATGTAATGAAAACAAGACTTATGGAAGCAAAGCCAGGGCAGTACAAGGTACAGTGCATTACCACATCTGCCAAACTGTGTATATTTTCCAAATACTGTACGTGACTGAAAGCAATGACTCTTACAGGTTGAGCCATACCTGTGCACTTGTAACTAATAGGATTCTTGGGTTTTTTTAAAATAATATTTCATATGTTTTTGTACATTGATAATATTTTAATATTTTATTATTGTTGCCGTTGTTGTTTTTTAATGCATGCTGGACAAACATGCTATTTTTATAACGTTATGTTTATAGCTAGTTACATGAGATGGGCATTTTCCTTGCAGAGTGTGGCCCATTGCATTCTTTACACAGCAAAACTTGGACCCATGGGATTTTATAAGGTGATTTAATAAATTAAGGCCCTTACATTTTGCAAAAACTTGGTATTAATGTTCAATTTTTTTTGTACATTATGAAAGTTTTATAAAATAAGACTTTAGGAAACAAGTGACAGTGAGGTAGAATCATATTCACATGTTTACCCAGAAGATGACATTTAAGAGAATCTGTGATTAATTAAACCTACATTGTTACCTGGAATATCCCTTTCCACACTGAGTTGAAACAGGAGTCCCTACTAGGGGTTTGCTATTTGACTCCCTGTTTAGTTATTAAAGTCAAGTTTGTTACTTTTGTAGCAAGTGTTTATTTGTCCAGTGTGTGACGCATTTCTTTCTTTCTCTCTTTTTTGTTTTGTTTTTGTCTGAATTACTGCAGAGGGTTTTTTTTTTTACAATTCTAAGTGGCTCTCTATTGTTATTAGTTCTGTACAGACTATTGTTCTTTTTCTGTTAGGGTTTTGTTCCTGCTTGGATCCGTTTAGCACCTCACACAATTATTACATGGATCTTCCTGGAACAACTAAGGGTTTTATTCCCGATAAAGCAACAAGAGTGATTTGATTAGTCGTACAGATCTATGATATCATGATATGGGTATAGTTATTATATTAACAATCAAAATAATTATTAGTCTATTTAGGAATAATTATCCAGGTTGTACAAAAGATTGTGGTTACATGTATCTGTGGTTAATTTAATAGTACTAAGTTAACACTTTTCAAAGGCCATGTGCAATGTATGTGGGATAGATATGAGAATTTTCACATCCAAGGCTGGATAGATCGTGACTTCATCCCTTTTTTTCTTAAGATGGTTAAGCAAGTGGTAACATTCCTGCATGTAATTATCACTGCCGGAAACTTGTCCACTGTTGTGGTTTTCGTGAACCTGTATGTTTTTCTCCTCACTTTAGCTTTCTTTGAGAGAACAGGGGATACAGTACTGTATCTGATTAACCAGTCATAATAACGTGTGGTAGACTAGGGACTAGTTTGATTTCTATTGCATCTTTAACACTTATTCTAAAATTTCAAACTTGTAGGTTTTAAGTTTAAATTTCTGAACTTATTGACAACAAGGTCTTTTATTCCATTTTACAACAAGGCTTTACAAATATACAACTTAATTCAGCTATGTCTTAGTTACCTTACATGTATGTGAACACTTGTATATTTCAGCAGACTGTAGTAGTTCAATACTAATCAGACTAGTATCATTTCTGATCACAAATTGTTATGTTACCTAAGGTTACTGCATGGTATTAGTGACAATTAAATTTTGCAATTTTTCCCTATGAAGAATAACCGACTACAAATTTTTGCGATTTCTACTGCTTTGCGACGATTATTTTGTTACAGTTTTCCCCATTTTATAGGCATTGTTTAACTTTACAAGCACTTAAATTAGTGTTTTTTCATGCCATTGCTAAATTAAGTTGTTGCTAAAATTTGTAACCGTAAGGCAATAAACAGTTAGGCTATGAGGTGGAGCAAATAGTCAGCGATACACAAATGGGTTGTTTTTTACTGATAGAAAATGTGGAGGAGTGGTCTATTTGTTTTAGTAAAAATTAATGATTTAAAGCAGAAAACAACTATATTTAGGTAGGTCATGTTGACAAAAAGATCAGGAGAAAGTTAACTTTTCAGTAAAATAGTGCATGTGATCACTGTCTGTCCTCAAATTGACAATGGCAATTACTAAACCAATCAGATTCCTGTATTTGCAATTGACCATGGTAAATGTGTACACATGTAAGCAAGATGTAAACGTGGCATTAGAATAAGATTGAGTCAAATTCCTATCAGCATTGCAACTGGAACTAAGTATGAAGACGTTTCAAGGCAAAAGCGACGTCATATTTAGTTATACAAAAGTACGGAAGACATGTTTTTTGTTGTTGTTGTTACGTGTAGTCTATTCACGAAAAAACAGTAAGCATCCTATGTTGTTGATTTATTGAAGAAACTTAATCTAGCTTCTAAGTGTTCAGGACAGAATTTTGGCATTTGTAGGAAAGCTAAGATACTGTTGTTAGACACTAACTTGATTTATACAAATTTATAGCATTAACTTAACAATGTTATTTTTGAAAGTTATAGTAGGTATTGAAGAAAAGACGAACGTATATTAATATAATAATTTATTATAAGCATTATTTTCTTACTGAGTTATCTAAAAACAACACAAAATACCAGTCACGTTTTATACAACTGTATTTAATGGAAATATTACTATAATTTAAAAGGAGCAAATTACGGATGTGATATCTTATTCGTTCGAATGGTAAATAAATATAGAATGTGAACACTTTTTAGCGTTCCATTTTTTTCTGGCATTGTATTCTTGACTGTAAAAAACTGACCTACAGCTTAGGGGAGTTCAAATAGTTATTTGTCATCAACCTCCTGCAAACATTAGTGGATTCCTGACGGTTTTTCTGGGTTCTTTTTTTTTTAAAGAAAACTCAAAACAAACAAGAAGAAAATGCCGATTATCTTGAATCCTTAGATACTTCAAACTTTTAGAATACCCTTTCTTGACAGTGGAGCAGACAAGCTGGTCACTCGAGCGAACAAAGGTTCCATTGCCTGCATAAAAGCTCGTCCACTCGACGCAACCCCCACCCCTCCCCTGTTATTCACAAGATCAGGCTTATCTTAGGATGAGAATGCTGAACCCTTCCCCCTGACCTGTGATTGCAAAACATTCCCCTCAAGATTACCCTCGTTCTATATGGGAATTGATCCTTGTTGTTGTTGTTTTGCTGTTAATATGAGCACTGACCATTAATACGGTATGCGGGGCTGTTGATACGAACACAGAAAGGTTATAAAAAGTTGGTCATGTTGATAGGTCGTTCGGACTAACGGGTTTTGAGATAAGAACATGACTCCATGAGCTGTTTGGACCCCAGCCCTCCCCACACACACGAAAAAGAGTGGCGTCAAAAGTGATTTGAGCTTGTACAGTTTTCGTTTACCCAACATCTGTTGACTTTGGCTAATGTTAAAAACTTTAAACGCTACCCCATTTATACCTTCTAAAACACCCTGACAGCAGTGCCTTTTTCTGCTCGCTTTCTGATTATATTTCCTCGCAAAATTTCACTCACGGAATTAAGTGTTAAGTACTCGCCTCGACATCGAAAAGTTAACGCTTTTAACGAGTGCAGTTTCACTGAAGCGATGTTTGTCATAAGAATAAAACTTAAAGAAACAAACAACCATACAAATCTTTAGTCAACAACAAACTTACCTGACATCTTTTCCACACAAAGCAGCGTGAAGTCCCAAGGAAATCTTTTCCAAGTGAAGTCGTCCTGGTATTTTAAGGGAGCTTTCCAATGTCCTGAAGCTCAATATGACATCTCCATTCTAAAAGCTTATTGCTGCAAGCGATAATTCTTAATTGAGCTACTATTGTTATTACCTTATCCTTGAAAAAACTTCACGTTCAGGTTTGTTTGTTTTAATTTTCTTTCAAGGCTGTCTGGGTTCTCGTTGAGGGCGACGCGGCCCGCCAAGAAAAGGCGGGAAAATACTTATCTTTGATTGGTTCTTTCAGCCCTACTTGACTCGCGGCTCCCGGTTCCCGTATCGCTTTGGCGCGAAAAGTATGCTTAGCTTTTTTTTTTTAATACTCTAAAAGGTTGTCCAATTATTAATATTTTGTTTGTAAAGGATACCCGATTACTAGCGAGCTCAGGACTGCAATGGTTGGCGAACCGGGTCAAGAACTGCTTCTTTTCATTCATCCTGATCTCGCTAGCTAGCAGTTTGTGCCAGCAAATGTCCGTTTCCCAGACGCTTCCGCTCGCGATCGGCTACGGAACAAGGCACTGAAGGTATGTCAAGCTGAGGGACTGCTTTAGTGACAAACAGCTTTACTTAGCTCATTTTGGCAAACCAAAACATCCTGCTATAGGGGCAGTACCAAATACAGGGCAGGATATTGTAACCTGCGATCAGGCTGCCATCATCTCTAGTAAAATATTTCACTCATAAAACACGCAAAATATTTCACTCGTTTATAAATATTTCATTCTTTCACTCTTAAAATAAGCTTATTTCATTCTTGTCGTGCCATTTCGCAGATAAGAGGGCCTAGATGGAGGGGGGGGGGGGGGTCGGCATAACAGCTAACACTAAAATTTTAGGCCATTTAACAGCTAACAGTAAAAAATTTGCTGTAACAGTTAAAATAAATAAATGATTAAAAATTTACACAAAGATCGAGAAAATGGCCTTTTTCACATGTTATGCGCCGATCAATTTGAAAGTTCAACATCCCCCCCCGGGCAACCCCCCGGGCATTTGAACTTTTGAAGATTGGCTTGTTCAAATTCCCTCCCCTCGGGGCAAAAAGGCCGTTCAAATGCCCCACCAATTAGCCTGAAATACCTCTCAACCAAGCCAATTTCGTCTTCAATCAAACACTTTACAAGCTTTTCAGAGAGAGATATGCCGTAATGATACCTTCAAACTTCTTTCAAAGACGCATTTGAAAGAGTTATTCACTAACCAAAGCGAAATTCTATCTTGTGAATCCGTCATACCCTGTAAAGACCGAAAAAACTCACGGGCGTATTACGTCAGAACAAGAGATAAATCCGGTTCAAATTCTCCACCCTTTCAATGCAACGTTCAAATTCCCCCCTCCCTGGGCACGATGCACAGTCAAATGCCCGGGGTATGCCCGGGGGGGGATGTTGAAGTTTCGAATTGATCGGCGCATTATTGGCAATTTCATCAGTAACATCACTTCTGGAGTTTCAGTTATCCATTTTTCTCGTTTCATTTAGTATCTAGAATGTGTTGTAACACTTAACTGTAATTTCATATATGACAGTTAACAGTAGAAATTCGGGCTGTATAACACTTAACAGTAAAAAATATATGGACCATAACACCTAACAGTAAACCCCATCTAGGCCCTCAGATAAAGCCTCTTTGGAGGTTTCAGTAACAGTAAGAGACCAGGCTCGCAGTCGGCGCCGTACCGGCCCTTAGGTTCCGGAGGGGGGGGGGGGGGGGGCATGGGCTGCTGAGACGCCCCAAAACTGACTGGGGAAAATAATATTGGAAAGGACTCTTGGAAGGTCTAGAGTTGCTTTCTGGAATAACTAATGACGTCCCAAAATGATCGTTGTTCTCAACGTGGCCGTTACGTTTCTTTCAGGAATTACCAGAAACGTCTCCAAATCAACGTTACTTTCAGGGGGCCCTCACTTTCGGCAGGTGTGTGTTTCTTCCAAGGGGCCATTATTTTCGGGTGGGGGGCGGGGGGCGATCGTTATTTTCAGGAAGTACTAGACCTCACTTTCGGGGGGGAGGGGGGGGGGTAAAATTTTTCGGCCGATTCTGATAACTATTTAAACCTCTTTTCCAGGGCCTTTCTTCGTCCCGTCACATCTCGCAGGCACGTTTATTGAGACAAAAAATGTTCAACGTTTTAACAGTCCTTTTTCTGAATGCCTTCTTGTCTAATCCAACTCTAAATTTATAACTTTTAAACCTCTCTTCCTGACATTAAATACCAAATAATATCTGTGCTTAATTTTGTTCGTCTAACATACGGAATTTGCAACCCAGTTAATCTTTGCTACCCTTGAAAATTCAGCGTTGAAATCAACTTCATTCAACCACTAATTGCTTTATCCACTTACCGATTTCTTATTACGCCAATGAACAATTAATACATCGCGTTTTACATGCAAATATCTATAGCTTCGGTCTTACAAAACTGGCTTGAAAACTAAACCAGCCGCAGTCAAACGAGAACGCAAGAGCTAACAAAAGATTTAGCTAACTTAACTTATCTTCTTTCGTCAAATCTCATGCACTCCAATCGACTTTCAACATGGATTTGAGCCTGCTCAAACCACACAAGAGACGACCACGAGAGACCAGCACAAGATGCATGAGAGTTTTGACGGTTATTTCTTCTCTTCGCGTACTCGTTTGACCGATCTGCAATCGGGTAATGCCTAACCAGGATCTACACACCGTGAGACCAGCTCAACACTGAGACCTACGGACCAGCTGCAGATCGTCCTTTTCTCCAATTTCATTGTTTGGTTAAGCGTTCCCTATCCCTGCCTAGTACGTAATCTCTCACGCAAAAGATCGTTATTTCTGGCAACATGGCCTTCTTAAACAAAAAATTCTTATTCTGTAATTTACATTCTTCACGCTGAAGTTTCAAAAAATTGTAAAAATACTTAAGCTAATTAGCTTATGAAACCTGTTGCATGCTGGTAGTTTGTGCATGGCAGCACAACACGCTCCCTAACTTCATTTAAATGTTTCTCTTGATCCACATTATTCACGGATTTCTAAAAGATTAGCGACTATGTTAATACCAAATATTTTTCCATAACATCTCACCTGATATAATATGATACACAATTGCGCTCATATAATGACGAAGGCTTGATACTAGCCTGTATGACAGGTGCCAAAATCTGATCCCCCTACTCCCTACCCTTTCAGCGCCTGTAGGCAGGCTAGGTTGATTCTAAAAAACAAGAACCTAAGGTTATCTAGGCATAGAATTCATCGGTGAGACGAACGTCTTGCAAACCAAAAGTTTGGACATGAACAGCGTCGCTGTTCATCGGTTTTGACTGTTCGATGGCGTCTTGATTTCTTAGGTGCTGAAGATAGTCTGTGTTCTCGTAAATGTGAGCCTCTGAAGGCGCAGCACTGTCTTCAACATCACGTCTTGCAACAACTTCATCATCTTCTTCAAGCCCCTCGTTGGATAACTGTGATAGTCGATGATTGCTACGGACAGTACTGTCCGTTGATTCAGTTTCCTCGTCTCGAGGACTCGCTAAGCTGTCTGACACCAAAGGAATCTTCTCCTCTTTATCACTAGAATACTCTACAGACGAACTCTGTTCTAGAGTTATCTTACCACTACCACTATTTTCTAATAGAGAAGATTCCCCAGCAGGGATGCTGAGGTCTGTTAAACTTTTGCAGCTTTCCTCGTGACTATTCAAACCCTTGAAACCAAGAGGATCTGGTTTATCTGAAATCACGTCTATTGGTCTTGCATACCCCGAGCTTGTCTCTGAAATTATGCTATCTCTACCACTGTCCGGAAGAAGTTCCAAGTAAGTGTGGGTGCTTGCTCGCTTTAAATCTTCACTTTCTCTGATATCCTTGCAAGTTCCTATACTAGAGCCGGAATCCTCTTTCTCAAAAACGTCTTCATTGCAGTTGCTTTCCTCGCCGAGTGGAGATCGAATATCAAGTCCAGGGATTTGACTTATTCTCACTGAGGCATATGGTGAGGTCGGGTCTTCCGATTCTAACATGCTAGACGATGCACCACTATCTCTGACATCACTGCCACGATTCGAGCATCCGGGATCATATCCACTTAACAAGCTTCCAGTTTTGGACATTTCATCGTCGCTCACGCTGGCATATGGATTTTCGTCGGTAATATCATCCAATGGCCCATCGCTGTAAACAGGACTTCCTGACCTGGAGCTGCCTTTACTCTGAGAGCTTATTCTTCCACTGGTTTCGTCATGACTCGATGGTTTTTCATCGCTAGTCACACTTGCATATGACGGTTCTTTCTCGTTATTGTTGTCACTGTTACTGCTGTGCACACTAGCGTACGAGTGATAGATATCAACATCGTACGCTGTCCAGTTGATATCTCTCAACAGAAGAAGAGTGTCCAACGACTTTGAATGCCTGTGGCAGAGGTTTGATTTTCTAACATGTCCCACGCCAAAAGTCGCTGATTTATCCAGGAGATCTATAGACCCCTTCCTCGCTGGAGGAACCGGTGGTTGTGATCCAGTTACTATCTTATTGTATGCATCACCTCCGAAGCTTGACGACTTCACCAGCATGGGATGTGCTCGTATGGGAGTTGCCTTCTGATGATAAGGAAAGGTTTTGCCTTTTCCCTTGTTGTGCGGCACGGCTTCAAAAAACCGTAGACGATCAAGGCTTTTTGAGAAGCGCTTACTGGGAGCAGGAGGGAGTGGTCTGTCCTGAAACAAGTTTGATACACTCTTTGTTCGAGAACCAAACTTTAAGGTTTTTATCTCCCTGACGATGTCCTCTGGCGAGCTGGATCCGTTGCCTATGTACTTGGAGGAGTCGACTTTGCGTAAGTTTTGATTGGATAATATAAGCCTGGGAAAGGTGTGGCCACTGTTATTCCTGCCTTCTCGAAGATCCCCTGCAAAGTAAAAATTTCATCCATGTTCAATCTCAAATTCAAAATCGAAATTCCCCTTATAACCAAATGTGAAATAAATAAATGTTGTATAAGCGTGTTTGATATGCAAGGCTTTGCTCTAAGAAGAATCACAGGGTGCCCAAAGGCCCCCAACCATGAATTCAGGGGTGCCCAGCCCTTAAGCATTATGCAAAAAAATGAGTTTTTCTAGTCGCCCAAAGACAAAAGTTAGGGGCCTGAGGCCCTCGGGCGCTGCTAGAGCACAGCCCTGATATGAAGACCCACCCTAAAGGTTTATATCTGCTTTGATAGTTTGTTGTCCACTCCCTTCCCCGGCAGGGGATGCTGAAAATTGAATAAAGGGCAGATATCTTGTTCTTTGGTGTCGTTGAATTAATTTTGCTCCTTGCTTTTCCTCTCGCAATTTTTCTGGCTTGTACCTGACAAAGTTGCATGGAAATTCTAACGATGTTCATTTCAGACCTCAACACCTTAAATTGTTGTTGTTGCTGATGTTTCAAGCATTAGATCTTTGTTAACTCAGTTGCTATCAAACTGAAGTGTTTCACCATCCCACTGAAGCAGCGCCACTGACTTTTTCTGTAGAAACTAACCTCTCTATCTGAGGCAACTACATTGAATGTCATCTGGAACGAATTGTGACATCTAGAACCCCAAACAGGAGGAAAGGTGGAGTGGGGGTGGGGGGGGGGGGGGTGGGAGGGTTGGATGTAACAATCTTGTTCAATGCCAGTGTAGTAATGATTATGGTTTGAGTGTAAAAAGCAATTAGTTTTACTAATGACATAAGCAAATGTCCCTCTCACCTTCACTTAGAGTGTTGCTTGCTTCATCGTTAACTGAGCTGTAGATGTGATCCCTTCTGCCAGCCCTGGGAAGCGTGTTGCCATGGAGCTCATGTTTGTTTTTCTTTCTTTGCTTTTTAGTTTTAGTAGACTTCACAGCTAACTCCTTACGAACATCAGTCTTGGGTGCAACACGTTTTGTGCCAATATAGACCCGCTGATGTCCAAGTGAATCTAATGGAATCTCGTAGATTTGTAGTTCTGGAGTTCCAGGCTCTTGGTCAGCTATGCAAAACAAACAGACAAATAAATCTTAACTAAGAAATTCCAAAAGGCATTGCCACAGAAATGGCATGATTTTTTACAATACATGTTAACCAAGCTAATGCTGTGGTAATATTCACACTGGAAGTTAGCTTTGAGACCAAAAATTTACACATAGAAAAGTGCCTTTACACAAGGGCTCGGGGTAACTTTTGAGCATTTTAAATATTTTGGCCAATTAAGAAACATTTCAGAACAAGAAATTATACAGAAAAAATGAAGTGAGGTGTAAGAGCAGGAACAAGTCAGCCAATAATACTACTTACCTGCTAAATTATCAAGGAGAAATTCAGACTCTCTGTAAAGAAAAAAGGTATGAATTAAATCATGTATATGCAATAAAAACATTACAAACGATAATAGTAATAAATAGTAATTAATCATTGAAATAATTTCATCATCACCTTGTGAAAGCAGGACTTAACTCCAGCTCATTATCATCCCATACCATATAGGAACCATGATTTTTCCTGCAGAAAAAAAAAAGGAAAAACATAAACTGGGCATGCCTCAAATTCCTTTTACCCTACAAGAAACCCTGATTTTTCCTGCATAAAAAGAAGTGAAAACATGAAATGGGTGTGGCTCAAATTCCTTTTAATTAAATCTGATAAGGAATTTTAATTTGTTTCCTGCAAGAAGTTTTCCAGCTCCTGTGCTTAAGAGTTTCAGGATAATTCTTATTAGTAGCAGTGATCATTTTAGTTTCTAGCACTCTCAGCGGTACCAACACACAAACTTCATCCCCTAAAAGGTGTATTGAGCACACCTGATACTTTGAGAGGGACCTCCCCTCCCCCCACAGACGGTATAGTCACAGATAATGGTCACCTGGGGTTTTCTAGCTAGTACAAATGTGACTGGGACTTCTGCAGACTGTTGAAAATGTAATGTCACTTAAGCTCATGAGTGCACTCACCATCTGTCCATTCTTCTATAAAGGATGACTATTACAGCAGTAACAAGAAAAATCACTCCAAAAACAATGATGATGTAAGCCCAGAATGGCAGATCATCTGAATGAAAAGGATTAAAAGAAAACTGTGATTATCAAACTAGAGATATGACACTTAGAAGTAACCAAATTTAACTTATAATGCACCTACATGGGTAGAGGAGGGGGAAGGTGAGGCAAGCAAATGTATGTGGGACATTTGACTTTTAAAGTGATCAAAAGTGACACTTCTGGGGCCAAAGATGTGTTAAATTAGGTCACATCCCCTTGCTTGGTATGGTTTATTTCCCTAACGAGAACATACTGGATCAATACTGATTTTAAATTGGACAGTCAAATACCCAAAGGTAGGGATGGAAAAATACACGGCTTATATTTAACACTGACAAGTGAAAATTGTCAATTGGCAACTTATTAGCTTTCATAACAGGAAGTTACAAAGTACTGCTTTCAAAGGGTGGTGTTGGGTAGACCAGGGCTTAACGTCTAGCTATGTCAGGGAAAGTGAATAGGAAAAAGACCAAAATGGAAACAGCAGTACAAAAAATCACTAGTACAAAAATGGCACTTGCAAACACCCAAAGCTTCTTGACAAATGCCTTGTTCCTACTGTAATAATGCTAGTCAAAGAGGAAAATAACAAGATTGAAGTTACAATAAAAAGAAGTTTCACCACCCAAGGTAATTTCAGGTTGGGTGGACCTGCACATATCATTTTACAGACTGAAGTATGACACTTGCAGGCAGCAAAATGAAGGCTTTTGGACAAATGCCTGCATCCTACTGTAATTTGTAGAGGAAATGTGATTGAAGCTCTTAAATAACAGGAAGTTAGGCAACAGCTTAATAAAGGTGTTTAACAGCATTGCTGGGTGGGCCATGGAGCAAGGTCAGAGGTGATCAAACATAAATATCCTGTTGATTTGCTATTTAACACCCTTCACAGGAAGTTACAGTAATTTATACTTTAAACACACACAAGTTCCTTGCAATGGATTTTTTGCATAAAATTAACATACTGTTACTCCATTGCTATCTTAAACTTCTGCTTTCTCCACAAAAATATATTTTTTATTCCTTAACCCTTTACCCCTTTAAACCCTAAGCCCTGATGAAAATGAAGTTTCTCTTCACATGATCACTGCTTGTTTGAATATTCAAGTGACAAGAATAAAGGAAGTCATCACTAAGGATAGGATGTCTTGATATTTAGACAACTTCTCCCTACTAGTTTTTATAAGAAATGTATAAAGATCAGTAATGAGAATATGCATTTTCATATCAGGGCTTAAAGGGTTAAGCCCCAATAATGATCTGCATCAATTTCTCCTCAGTATATCTGTGCACTATAACATATGCAAGTCATGACAATTTTGGACAATGATCACCAGAGATAAATTGTCTCGAAATTTTAAGTTCTCCCAATTAGTAATCAATAAAATGTGTGGAGACCAGTAAGGAGAATTTGTATAAAGATGTCAGGGCTTAAAGGGTTAATCTTCAAAACTACTTACCATCACCTTCAGTTTGGTTTCCAAAAGGTGGTTCAGTGCTATTCGGTTCCCTTGGCTGGATTCCACTGTCATGAGCTTCTGTTGAAGATGCAGTGGATAAAACTGTTGCACTTTTCCTTGCCTCCAGATCAACTCCAGCTTCCGTTGAGTTCCCTGATAACCCTCGAGTTGATGGCACGTGGGTAGAATTTACCACAGCAGTGGTAATAGTGGTGTTTGTTGTGTCTGTGGGCATCAACTGATTACCGATGACATGGCTTGCTGTAGGCTTTGTGACATTGCTGATCAATAGTGATGAATTAGTACTGCCTGCAAGAAAGAAATGACCATTCATTTAATTAGTGCTCTATGTTATTCATTGGCAATTAACACAAATTCTCTCTATTTTTTAAAAAACCTGGTGACCATCCTAGGACAGGATTTAACAGCTCTTGTAGAAATGTCACTAATGCATGCATGTATTAAGGGAGGGGGGTCAATATAAGCATTTGATCAATGCATGAACAGATTGGGTGTTGGGACAAAAACACTTAGCTGTCCTCAGGGGAGGTGTCCCTTTTAAAGATTGAGTTGACCATTATGGGAGCTGGTAGCTGATAGCAAAGGTTCAAATGACCTTGGCAAAAAAAAAAAAAATCCCTAATCAGCTGCATATTTTTGTAACTTAACCAAACTTGAAGAGAACCATTGTCCTGCCTCAGAGCACAACAAATTATAATCAATTTTGTTTTGATTTCTGGTAGAAACACAAAAATAAATTGGTATTAGCCCACTGTGTGTATGCAGGACTCAAATATATCCAATCAAGAAACGGGGTACGCAGTCATGAGATTGAGCATGTGAACAATACACTGCCGTAATAAGTATTACATCATCTTGCTAAATTAGCAAGTCTGACCTAAGAATCTTATCAATTGTTGAGGACAATTTTTTTTGTACATATCTGTACAAAGCTAACAGAAAAATTACAAACTTGAGCAGTTCGTGTTCCGGTAATCCTTTGATTTAAGCATAGTTTTATAATATAAATAATAAATTAATGTCTTGATTATTTACAAGTACAGATGAACAAATAAACATTAGATGCGAATTGTTTTCCCATTTTCTCAATTACTTATTCAAAATTTCCTAATGTGACAAAACAGATCAATTGGATAGTTTTTACATTGACTGGAAAAAATTAAACCCTTTTTTTTACCTAATATGTCCGATCAATTTATATATAAAACCGAAATTCTATTAAAACTTGCGGTTACTAAAATCAACAAGCTTGCGTCTCAGCAGTGCAAAGTTGCAATACGGGAAAAAGGTATTTTGCTGAGAAAGCATGTGGTGATTCTGTCTATAAAATCTATAAATAAAATCCCTTTCTGACCTTTAAGGAAAACTAAACAGGAAATCTTCATGCTTTAGCGACAAAACGAAACGTAAGACGAGAGGAGATAAGCCGATTTGCCTAATATTCAATTTTGCCGAACGTGACAAGGAAATTATAGACCGGAAGGCGAGTAAACAAATTCAGAGCTTTGGAGCTAAGCCAGATTCAAAGTTATATTTAATTGAAAAGCTTAATGCACTGAAATGTAGAAAATAACACAATATACGCAGTTCTCGACGTTATAGCTTATGACCATAGCTAAAGAAATGACAACCCCTCATGTATTCCACTCTACGAAGCAGACCAAAAATAGCAACATCCGCAAATTTAGTAAACGTTCCTTTCAAATAAAATGTACAAGCCTCAATCTAAATCAGTACCCGCTGGTTTTACTATAAACATTAAGCTATCTTTCCCATTTCTTGACCATGAAATACTAGTAGCCTTCGACTTGCGAACATTAGAGGAAATCCTGTGGAAACCGGTAGGATTAGGAAATCGACTACGTCCACAAACGAGCACAAGCTAAGCTTCAAGTGTATTAGAAAACAGGTCCAAACCATTGTACTAAAATCGCACCTTACATATGAATACGATTAGCAGAATTTAAAAGTTGTTTTGGTAAAATGTATCTACTTGTACGAAAACCAGGAGTCCTAACCCGCCTTGTTACAATAGTGACAACTGTTAGCGCCACAACACATCAACAATTTCATGATGATCTCGAGATCTCGCCGCCTCTCTTCCGACATGATGTTGAGTTTCTCACAAACAGCTGATAAACATCACGAATAATCGTCTGCATTCAAGAGCCAAGAGCACTAAACACAAGCTCTTACCTTCAACAATTAAGGGCTCCCATAACAAAAACAGCTGAAAAACAGCGATGTGAAGAACCAACGTCGCCATAACAATTGACAGTCAATTTGAATGGGGTAAAGATTTCCGAAGTTTCAAAACCGCACTTTCCTCGTGACGGGATAACTTTCCACGTGAATGGCGCAAGAATGGAAACACATCGCAATATAACAACATCAACTGAAGTGCCCTGCCGTAATGTACCATAGAAAATCTACTAAGATTGATCTGGCAACAAATTGCATAAAATTTTCATGGCCGCCAACCAGAACTTCATTCACACTCCTCGGGGGAGGTATGCAAAAATCTTAGCGCCCTTAGTGTCAACAACTGCCAACAGGATCAGCAACTTCAGTTTTCTGCCATTTCAGTGAATCTGTTCCTTTTGATCATCGTCCAAGATGTAGGCAATGTGATCTTGTTTACAACCTTTTGCATGTTTATATGGTCAAACGCCAACCGACAACACAACATTCGCACACTGACCGGAAACAGTACAAAACTCCCCAGCCAGGGCCTTCTGGGTTCGGATGACAAGAATGTGACGTATTTCCGAGCTGTCGTCCTCCCATGGACTTTCCCAGCAAACTTCAAAGATAAGACAAGGACTCTGAAAACAAGACTGGGACTTTCAGTTCGTACCCTGATAAAAATAAATATGTGGAAGCATTCACTATAGCATCCATTTTCATGACATGTCCTTTGCAAAAAATATAATGAAAGATAAACAAAACAAAGACTTCCTAATATGAAGATGTTCTGAGCCATATGAAGTCAAGAACTCCGCTGGCCAAAAGATGCGTACACTCAAGTTGTAAATACCAACCAACATGGCGGAGATTTCATGATATGTTCAAGAAAACTGCATTTGATGTTGTGGTTTGACGTTTTCCGTGGTTAAAAACGAAGGATAAATGCTTCATTAATAATGAAAAAACAGTTTTATCGCGTGAAGCAGCTAGCCGATCAAAGAGTTGGAAGGTAACTGTCTGTCCCCATTAACATATACAGACATTTTTGAACGGAAGATAACCATTAATAACCTTTCAATTTTCATTTGAATGAGAATGAATCGAGTATCTATTCGTCCATTAAAATATTCAATGGAATCCTCTGCATTTCCTTATGTTCTAGAGCGGAGAAGACTGAAATCTTAACAGAAGATCTGCAACATGTGAGTAGAGCAAAGTTAATCTCAAAATGCAGAACTTTCTGCACATTGTCTCCAAGTTAATCTTTCACATTGTAAATAATGGATTAAAATCGAAATTAAATGAAATTTGTATGTTGTAGTTTCGACGACACGCAGATCAAAACCTTTCTCCTTATTAGGTGAACTCCGATCCGGCAGATTAAGATATACTGTAATATTAGAAAAAAAGGAGTAGTAGCCGCATTTCCTTCCTCCCAGGAAAACAAATTGATCTGCATGTAAGCTTACCAAGAAACAGCAGTTTATTAAAAGTAGCTATGGTAGTACAGGATGCTTTATAAATGGGTGGAATTTTTCAAAACTGAAAGTGATTTTATTCACACAGGAAATGTTGTTGTAATAAAGGCTATTCCATTTCTTCCACACCCCCTACCCTCTACAGAGGAGGTAACTCAAAACTAAGCCCCCTAAAAAAAACAGATCAATGTGCTGACATGACTGCCCCCTCATAAATAACCTGATCTTTCTCTGTACCTCTGTTTAAAAAAAGAGTCAATTTTTTTTCGAAACCCTTAAGAATCTTGAAAATATCAAAAGATACCAATGGTGCAAACCTCTCATAAACTTAATGTCTTTCAAAGCCCTTCATTTGGGGGGGGGGGGGGGGGGTGGAGGACATAAAATGAAATTGTCCATGCAAGTACATTTTTACAAGGTTGGTTTTATTCTGGCATTTTCCAGGACTGGAAAGTCCTGGAAAATTAATGCAGGTCCTGGAAAGTCCTTGAAAGTCCTGGAAATCTATTAACTCTTGTTATAACATAGAGGGCAAAATTACTGATTGCTGATTGGTTGAGACAGGGGGCATTTTTTCTTAATTTTCTTTCCAACGAGGGCAAAATTACTGACGCCTGATTGGGCAAGCGCCAAATATACTCGCATTTGATTGGCTAAGCGCGAGAGCGCGCCATTTGCATTTTGTAAGCGTCTTGAAACGAAAGCAGATTTTGAATTGGATTTGAGTTGTTCAACACAAGAATATAGTTTCAGAGTTTAAATTTAGCCGAGTTGGTTGGCAAAAATGGTATGGTAATCGGCTGATAGTTTGAAGAGAAATTCCAGAAGGTGAACCTGAACGTTTTACGGGAAACAGCAAATGGTTATTCGTTCTAAAACTACCGAAAACCTTGGTTAATTCAGCGAGCGAGAGGTCGCTTCGCAACTCAGGTAAGCTTAAATAAATTACTTAGTTTGAGTTTTGAGTGTGAGCTTGTCAACGAACTAGAATTGTAATTATCTCAAAAGATGAACATATGCATAAAAGACAGTTTTTTTTTTTGTTCTGGACGCTGAGTAGCAGTTTAATAAACTGCTTGTGTGGAGAATTGTTTATTCTGAGTGCCGGCGGCGGATTGTGTTTCGACGTGCAATGAAAAGTTTTCAGAAAATTTTGCCCTCCATGTTATAAACAAGTAATCGCATTGAGCCCTCGTAGAATTAAGGATAAATTTTCACTTGTATTTTCAAAGTTTTCACAAATTGCCCTCGTCGCTACGCGACTCGGGCAATTTTGTGAAAACTTTGAAAATACGCGTGAAAATTTATCCTTAATTCAACTCGGCCTCATGCGATTACATATACTAATAGAGAAAAAAAAACAATTTTCTGCAGTATTGTTAAATTTGGATTCCTATCTTTTAAGGGTTTATTGCTTCAATTATTGTGCATTTGGGAGTCATGAAAAAATATATCTGAGTCCTGAAAAAGTCCTGTAAAAATGGTCCTGGAAAATTGTTTCTGAAAAAGGGCATGAACCCTGCTTTAAACTATGGCAAAAATATGTATAAAGTAGAGCACATTACCAATGCCATGGGTCTACTTCCTGTGGCTGCTTTGGAATGTTTGTTGCAATTATGGCATGAGTATTCTGCCTTTGACCCTTGCTTCACAAGTTTTGTAGTTTTGATGCCTTGAGATAGGATGTCCTGATCTGTCAGGAAAGAACCTAGTTACCAGGCAACAACACAGCACGTCATTATACTGGCACAAGGTGACACAGAGCAAAATTGCATTTTCAGTTAATGCTTTGTAGAAAATTATAAACTCGAAGAAGTTGAGATGTGAAGTGCAGATTTATTTCTTGTTTTTCTAATGCTGGTGTTAATTATTATTGAGCCTGAAATACTGTATGTATAGGTTGAGAAGACAGTGGACAAGATTAAGCATGCATGTCAAACAACCAACAAGAGGTTAGCTGCTTCAATGCAGGGGACTGGGATGGACCTGGAGAAAAGACTGGTAAGGAAAGCAAATTTCAAAACTGCTGATCATTTACATCTGTGAGAAACTCAATTTGCATCAACCTCTTTCCCAGGGTCTCTCCTCTTCTCATCCCCTGGATGGAAGAAGAGAGACCCTGGGAATGAGGTCGAATTTCTATTGTTGTACCACACTGAAAAACAGCTGCAACAGGCCCATCCCTCCAGGGGACAGGAAGATGAGATACCCTGGGAATGAGGTTGAGTTTGCACCAGTATACCACATTGAAAAACATCAACAATATAAGTACAATAATCAATAATACGTATAACAAGCACAAAACTGTTTACTTCTGTGACTCATAAAATAATAAAATGTTCTTAATATAAATCGGACCACTGAGAAAAGTCCAGATAATTGAAAAGTCACAGTATGCATAATCACAGTATGCATAATGGCGGTTTGCCCTTAGTACTTTAAGGATACAACATGGTGACCGAGTAACCTCGTTCAGAAGGTTTTTCTAATGCAACAACAACTGACAACAGCAATAACTGGAACGACAAACATCAGTAATGTATAGCAAAAAAGAACGGTTTTTTCTAGTAACATTTAACAACTTTGGAGTCATTTTATTTTATATTTAAGCTGTATGTATATTTCATGATTACAGTAGAACCCACCTATGTTGAACCCTGGACATCTCAAATCCCCCACTATCTCAAAATGAAACTTGGTATTGCTCACTTATTTAATTTTGGCTATCTTGAACTCCCATTATCTCAAACGATTTATGGTTTTCCTTGCATGTTTGAAAAAGTGGGCTTGGTCTACTGTTCAGTACTTAGTCTAGTTTAATGGATTACTGACATTACTTAGAGTCCTGCTATCTGTTGTAGGCTGTATTATTCTACAAGTCGTCATATTTACGAGGCTCAGATGAACTTGCTATGCTGTGGCCTCAGATGCGATCCGAAGTCATGGTAATCAATATGAACCATTTCCATTAAGTATAAACATGAACCCATACATTTAAACTCCTTCGCCCTGGAATGACTTCTGAAATTCTGCCAAAAAAACACCAAATTTTTTTGCCAAATTTTCACCAAATTTCTTAAATTATATACAATAAAAAAATACATTAAGTACAAGATTTTCTATTTCATTTATAACAGAATTTAAAACCTTTTGATACACCATTGTACAAACCTATTGAGTTTTTTCTCACTTTTTCCTTTCCTTTTTTCCCTTATATTTTTTGGTCTTTCTTTCCCTTTACTTTTGCTGTAAAATTGATGGGGTGACGACTGCTTAAATTCGTTTAAGGACTGATATACTTGTGCTTGTGCTTGATGAAAACTTTATAAGATTATTTAAATTAAAATTCTTTTAATTACTCAAATGGAGGTTACTTGCATAACGAGCTGTACAGTCATGTAATTGATCAATCTCGAATAGCTTTGCCAACTATAAAATAATAGCTGCTCATAATTAAGTGGAGGTTTAAACCATCATTAAAAATATTTATGAAACATTTAAAAAAACAACATTTACGTTTAATCCTTGTGGTCAATGGCAAAGCCTGTGCAGTTACGTGTAAATATATTTTACACGTCCAAATTATAACACCTGTCATAGTCCTGCATCTGTTGTCCACAGCATGGCAATCATCATCATTAGCTTCCTTATTAATATTTTAAAATTAATAAATTCTGTCTAAGTTGATACTTTTGTGATTTCAGTGGAAGCTAATTTAATTCTCAAACAAACCATGTATTCAGGCTTTTAATATTTCTATGACTTTATGTGCTGTAATTTCTTTTTTGTGGAGTAAGGGTTAGGCAGTGGGCCTGCACCCAGTATGTACATAAGCATTGGACAGCTGGGTAGTCAGGCTGTCAGCCACTTGTGGTCACACACGCCCTCTCCAGATGTCCACAAATCTGCATAAATATTTACACTGTATTTGTATAACTTTGCCTTATCATTCTAGCCTACTTAGCTTGCTTTCTTCCAAGTGTCCATATTCAGGAATGTAAAATGGGGAAGGGGCAGGCTAGGAGGGCGTGATTTTCCTGCTTCAGTTATCTGATCTGTTCTCACTCCTTCCATTGCAACTGTTACCTCTTATGCTAATTTTGTAAAACAATGCAGCAATATTGCACAATTTTCCTATTTAGTAACTTTCTTTGTTCTTTCTATCTCTCAGATGCTTTTGTCTTGAGTTCTCAGTTCTTAACCTTTCTCCTGGGTTCTCACCTCCCTCTCCTCTCTATTGTATTTTATTTTTTCATCATGGAGATTTTGATATTTGGGTCCTTGCCATTTGAGGGAGAAACTGGTAGGGATTCCTGTTAATAGATAATGGTAAAAGTTTTTCAAAATTAGTATACCAACCAAAAGAGATGACATTTACCATTATTAATCTTGTGCAACTCCTTTTGATATGAGATTAGAAATAGGAGAAATGACATGGTATGGAATTTTATGATGTTCCATTTACTATAGGGAATTTCTGGAAAATGTCTTGGATTGCAAACCAAATTTTTTTAGATAAATGGTCAGCACCTGTGGAGTTTGGGTGATGAATTTACAAGGTAACCAAACACACATTTAGAACTATTTTCCTCCCAGGGTTACCATTTGCTTCTTTCAATGTAAGGATAAGGTATGTAGTGGATCCAGTCTTGCATCATTGAAAAAATAGGTGGGGAGGGGGTGGGGGGTGAGAGAAATTTGGGGCATGGGGAAAGGGTAAGTGAAAGTGCTTTCCCTTTACTCCTTTTTTTTTTCTAGTGTACTAACCACTAATTCTGGGCTGACCCTGTGCAGTGTTTATTGCAATTAGTATGCAGTTATCTTTATTTTGTAATGTTTGCTTGTGTTTTGTTGCTTTAGAGGAAACTCCATCAGACTGCTCTAGCAACAAGCATGTTGGAATCAGGCCAGCAGTTAGGAGAGGGTTCTCTGTTGGGGTAAGAGTGTCATATTCAGTTCCCAAAACACCATCATAAAGGGTGGATACTTGGGAGAGGTTCCCAGGTAGAAATCCTACAAGGATCCTACAGAATTTTTGTAAGATCCTGTAAGATCTTACTGGATCCTATAGGACCCTACCTAGGATGTGAAATGGCAGTTAGGAAATAACTTGTTTACTGGTCCTATTTAAGATCGACTAGGAAAGTAGACGTTATGATATCTTTTAGGATTCCATAATTTACGATCTTGTAGGATCTTGTAGGATCTTAAGTAAGATCAAGTGTGCAGGATCTGTTAATCTGTGTTTGAAATTAAACAGGGTTCACACGGTCATGGAAAGGTCATGTGAAAAGGCATGGAAATTGGAAAATTTTGTTTGGGTCATGAAAACGTCATGGAATAATTCAGATTCTTTTCCAAAATTGTGTAGTTCCAGAAAATATCTATACCCCCTGCCCCCCTCTGATCCCCCACCCCTCTGGAAATTCCAATTTAGTGTCATGCATTGCTTTAAATGTTTGGGCCTTTGAGACCCCCCACCCTCCTTGGAATTCCAGTCCCTTCTGTGGGGGGAGTATGGATATTTTCTGGAACTACACATTGTTTTTAGCTGATGCTTGAAAAGCATCAAAATGTTCAGCCAGTGGGGAATTTCACTCATTGTTTCCATCAGTCCTCTTGTCAATTTTAAGGTCATGGAATTGGATTAAAAGTCATGGCAAAGTCATGGAATTTTTCAATATTTTGTGTTTTGCCATTTATTTCCAGTGGTACAGAATGATTAAAAATATTTTTCATTGTTCTTCTGTTCATAGTGAAGTGATGCAAAGAGCTGGAGATGTACAGACGTCACTGGCAAGGGAACTTGCTGAGTATGAAATGCAAGTGGAGAGGGATGTGTTGGCTCCCATGTCATCGCTTCTTGAGGTGACATAATTGTTTATATATTATTCTACATTTGTTGGTGTCCTTAATTAATATCCTTAATAAAAGGAGGCTTCCTTCTTCCATTTATACAACTACTTTCTCATTTTTAATTCTGTTGTTGCCTTTTTGTTTTTTGGCATTTTATGCAAAATTACACCATTGTATGCACAATTATTTAAAAACATGGAATTTACTTATTAAAATAAGTGCAATTATGTACAAGTTAATTACTTAAATTTATTGTAGATTGTAGAGAAACAAATTTTCCACCCTATAATTTTGATGGCTTAGCTGGAGTGAAGCAATAATATTGTACTAGACAAGTATAAATATGTCTATTTAAGAAAAAAATCCTTGCAACTGCTGCATATATGCCCACCCCATCATCACCATCATCATGATCATGATCATCATGATCATGATCATCATCATCATCATCATCATCATCATCGTCATCATCATCTTTCAGAATACAAGCAATACAGTGCAATACCTGGATCTTTGTTAGAAATTTATTCTCTGAAAATAATTCTTTATAGAATGACATCCCAAATATCACCCAAACAAAGAAGAAGTTGACAAAAACAAGACTGGACATGGATACTGTGAAATCAAGGTGTGTACTGTGAGCTTTGTGACGTCTGTATGACAACTTCCCAATATGGCATCTGTTTGAACTGACATTTTCATGATGCAAAACTGTAGAACACAGAGTGGTCTTTAAATTACTGAAAGCAAAAAGTGGTAATAATTTATTAATAACTCTGCCTCTGATATATTCAGAAACTACTTTGGGAGGTGGGGGGAGGGGAGGAGGGTGTAGCTGTTTCAGCAACCACCCATTTTACCTTATTCTAGGCCTAGATGGGTGTTAATTGCTGGTGTCAGTACTTCTGTGAGTGGAAGATTGGAGGGCTGATGGTTCAAGGCTCGCATGGTCTCTGCATGGTTGTGCTGCTTCCTTCGACAGGAAATGTTATTCCAAATTCTCTCTCTTTACAAAAGTGTATTTATGGTGTATAAATATAAGAATGGTGGGGTAACCCACCATAATAAGCTAGCATTCAACCAAGGAGCGGTAATAGTACTCCTACAATGTAGCTGTTTCAGGCTGCAGAAACTGTAGTTAACTGCTGGCTGTATGGTCTGCCTGAGTTTGCATGTGACTCTACCTACCTTTAGCTGCAATTTGATTATGACTGTAAGTGCTGTACTACATTTCTGTCCACATTGCTTGTCAGGATCTACCCTGGTAAGGCCTCCTTCTTACCTGACCTGGAGTTTAATAAAAGAGCAAACTTGTTGTTTGAATCCAGAGTCAAAGATGCAGTGAAACTCATGTAACTATTAGGTCACAATGAACCTTCCTTACAAGGTTTAAGTCTTTGTTTTATTGTTCAGGTGGACGGCAGCTGTCAAAGCGTCACATGGAGCCAATAAAGACATGTTACCTGCTGCGGCCAAAGCAGATGCCCTAAAGGCTGAATATGAGGAAGAAACTGCTAAGTTTGAAACATGCCAAGTTAGTACTATCTTTTTGATAAAAATACATTATTTATAACATTAAGTCATTTTTCCCAGAAGAAGTTACAGTAAATTATTAAATATCAGGACAAAATTAAGAACAACATTGCCAGATTCTCTGATTTGGAAATGTTCCAAGCCTTTGATTTTACATCTTCTGCATAGTATCCAGGCAACACAGAAAGGGTGTTTATGGCATAGTAGTGTAGTGGTTCATGTGTCAGATGTTTGATAGGAATTAAGACGGATTCCGCTCAACGTTCGAGCAATAAGTGCAAAAAATATTTACCAAAAAACTACTCATAGCACGGTAACATTTTAAATGCTATTTGAAACATCTCACTCTAGTTCACTTGCCCAAGTGACCCCGCGATGAAATTCTCAAGCATTCTCAAGAAAATTAATTTCAAATCTCGTAAAAGTATGCTAAAAACGGGCGCCATTTTGTTTTGAACTGACATGAAGCGTCTTTTTAATTGAAATATGGATAACTTCAAATCCAATTTTCTCTCGCGGGGTCAGCTTGGGAGCAAAAGTAACGATAAGTTCTTCTTATCTGTTCTGAAAATGTGACAGTGCTGCAAGTATTTTTTTGGTAACTTAATTTTTGCACTTACTGCTCGAACGTTGAGCGGAAATCGTCTTAACCGTTTCACTCCCAAGAGTGCCTAAAATCAAAATTCAAGACAGATCTCAAATTTCATCACAGCGAGCTACGATAGTTGAGAAAAGGACTAATAAATAAAATTAAAATTATCAACTTGCGTATGTTGTTCGTTTCCTGTGGTTTTTTTTTGTATGCAGCATCAAGCTGATAGATGCTAGCGATAGTACTGTAGTCGTCAGCTGAGCTGTTTTATGCGCGAGCAGATCTGAGTTATGCTAATTTTTCAAAGCTTATATAAAAGTACTACAGGAGGAGCAGCTTTTTAACAAAGCAGTATGAACACACTTTGCGAAATCGCCTTGAACTCTTTTCTTATTCGCCTCCTTGCCACCAAAATTATCACAAACGAAAGCTGGATAATTCGTGAATACACTTACCTCTCATAATCCTGAGAAGAAACGATTTCTTGGCAGAATTTTAGCTTTCTTTCGGCTGTTTACTGGAGTTTTTCTTTTTGTCAGAGCTGTGACCATGCAGTTACCACGGCACAGACGCATCAGATTTTCGCGCCATCAAGTGCAAATCAGCAGCCCTCCCTCCCCCGCAAAGATCCCTTCGCACGACTGGAAATAGTTAGTAGTAGTTTAGTCTGGAAATAGCAGTTTGCAATTTGATTTCCGGTCGTGCGAAGAGATCTTTGCCGGGGAGGGAGGGTTGCTGATTTGCACTTGATGGTGCGAAAATCTGACGCGTCTGTGCCGTGGTAACTGGTCACAGCTCTGACAAAAAGAAAAACTCATGGTAAACAGCTGAAAGAAAATTAAACTTCTGCCAAGAGATCGTTTCTTCTCAGGATTGTGAGCTAGAGCTAGAGCTATGTCGGCTGGAGTATTATACTCCTGGTAGGGCCACCCATGCTGAACGGGTCGAAGGGTAGAGACCAGACAAAGAGTGATCCCCTGGCCCTCCAGGTTGGGGGTTGGGCGGTGGGCTAATAACCCGCTCCCGTAAAACCTGCGTATTACAGAAACCAAAACTAGCATTGCCACTGTGCCTTACTGTGGGGAAGTAGAGGCAAAAGATACTGCACAAAATAGGGTCAGATGGCGAGTGCTAGTGGAAGACCTATGTTCCATCAGGAACAAAGAGGAATAAGTCAAAGTCAAGTTAAAAATATTAGCATAACTCAGATCTGCTTGCGCATAAAACAGCTCAGCTCACGACTACAGTACTATCGATAGTATCTATCAGCTTGATGCTGCATACAAAAGAAAACCACAGGAAACGAACAACGTACGGAAGTTGATAATTTTAATTTTATTAATTTCTTAGTCCTTTTCTCAACTATTGTGGACTCCCTGTGATTTCATTTTGTAGAAAACTTAAATATAAATAGTGCTATGCGAAAGTACTTCTGACGAGGTTTCATTTGAATGGTCACATCATAGGATTTCATCCACAGAATCAGGAGGTAGAATCACCTTGATGTCCCCATAACTGACTCTGGGAGTGAAAGGGTTAACAAAGATCAGAGGGTTGCCGATTCAAGGCTTGTCTCCGCATCATGCCGTGTTGTTTCCTTAGACCAGACACTTCTTTCCATGTTGAGAAAAAATGCTGGGTGGGAAGGGGGGGGGGGGGTAACCCTTCCATGGCCTATCATCCCATTTTTGGGGCAATGGTTATACTCCTAGCTGCTTCATGCTACAGAAACCAGGCTTAAGTACCAGCTGTCTAGGCTGCCTTGGCCTAGCGTGCCCAGGGGTGGGGAGGAGGGGGTACCGTCTTTTTTTGTTGTTGGAGCCTTACAAGTACTCAGAAGGGATTAAATGACAATAACAAAGAACAACAGTACTTTCCCAGATCTAGTAGTCATTTTTACAAACTACCCGAAAAAATACTTGCCAAAATTTTCTTACCCCAAAAAATCCCAAAATCATGAATTTCAAACCAAAAAATCCTTTGTACCTCCCAATCACTTGAAATCCAGAGTGCCCCCTTGGGCTTGTGTGGGCGATGTAGAACTTTAGCCTTTCACTTCTATGAGGCTTCCCTCACCAGTTGAGCTTAACACAAGGCTGTGCTCTAAGAAGAATCACAGGGTGCCCAAAGGCTCCCAATCATAAATTCTGGTGTGCCCAGCCCTTGAGCATTATGTAGAAAATTAGTTTTTCTAGTCGCCCAAAGACAAAAGCTAGCAGCCTGAGGCCGCCGGGCGCTGCTAGAGCACAGCCCTGCTAACAGGATGGTTATGGGTAACACAGCATCCCACTCCATGGGAACAGTAATGCTTGTAGTTGCTTCATTCAACATGTACAGAAAGTGAAGCTAAGTGGCAACCCTGATGAGCCATCTACAAGTGTATTATTTTTAAGCTAGTTCCATCAACAAAATGGGACAAGAAGAAAATAACCTGCTGTCAATTTTGTTTATATATTATTGTAATATCTAGCATACAAGTAAGTACCACTTAACAATAACTATTTGTAAAATTTGTTCCCAGGACACCCTGACCACAGAGCTTCTAAAATTTGTCTCCAGAGAAGGAGAATATTCCAACTGGATAATCAAGGTGATAAAATTATCATTCTTCAAAATCTTTGTGCCAACTCAAGAACACCTGACTGGTCTGTTATCCTTTTGCTTTTGTTTTAGTTTATTGAAGCACAGTTGGACTATCACAAGAGAGCAGTGACTGCCCTTGACAGCATTTTACCAACTCTGAGGTCTCTACTGGGTAAGCTGGCTTTTTCAGCATTTTCTTTACTATATTTTGAAGTTACATTTTTTGAAGTATCAGCAGAAAAATCGCAACACACTATTATCATACTACTTCATACAATAAGTATGTGTGACAACTGGGAATATAGTATTAAATTGAAGGGGTGCATGGAATAAGGCCCTAAGTGACTCTTGATGTAATGTGATATTCTCCTTTTGTTTTGCAAGCAAATAAAAAGGAATTTGGAAGGAGAATTTAGCAGTTTATCAGAAGTCATTTAGGGCTTTTTTCCATGCACCCTTTCATTTACTTTATAGTAGTGATTGTGATAACTTTTGGTAAATAGGTGAACTTGCATTTGGGCCACAAGTGGCCCACAAGGCTGAAGCTTAACCCAGTTTTTGTAGCATGACAGTGGCCTGTGGTCCAAATGTAACTTTGCCTCAGAGGCATTACAGTATAATTGACATTTTAACTGACAAGAAACAAAGTTCCAAACAAACAAATGCATAGCCTGCGTTAGCAAGTGTTTCTGTAGGGCTTTCCGCAGGTTTGAAGCATTTTTCACTTTTTTGAACGCGAGAAAATTGAGACGACGCAAAAATGTGCAAGAAGAGGGAGGGGAGGGGAGGGAAGCCTTTTCTCGCCTCCCCTTCCCCTCCCCACTCCTTCCATCAGTGTTGCGCTCGCTCCAATTTTCATGCCGCCAAAAAGCGAAAAATTCCTCGAACGGGCGGAAAAACGTACAGAAACGCTTGCTACGCAGGCTAACAAATGCGCAAACATCAACTGAATCTTATCTTTTACACTGAATTGCATTTAGATGAATCAGAACTTCAGCCTGTTTATGGCTGCCCACTAGAGGACCATCTAAGAATCCAGGAAAGAGAGATAGCGTTTGTGCTTGAAGAATGTGTTACTTTTCTCTACAGAGAAGCCATGGATGTTCAAGTAGGTCTTCTTTCCTTTGAATTTATTTTTCTTTAACTTTTTTAGGGTGTAAGAATTACCAGCTTACCAATTTGCATGTTTCTGTTCTGTAGGGTCTTTTTAGACTTGCTGGTAGTGCTGTGAAGATTCGGAAACTTACGGTGAGCTCCGTAAAAAATTATGTGCACTTCTTAATTGAGCCATTGTCTATAGCTGTGTTTTGAAATTATACTCAGTCTGCTATTTTATTCTTCTTGTACTGGAATCAATAAATTTCTCATGTAAATAAATTGCCTGCTTATGATTTACGTGAACTGCCTGTAATTTTAATTTATTTCTAACTTTTAGGCTGAATTTGACGCTGGCTTAGTTGACCTGTCAGAGTTTGAGAATGATGTGCATATTGTCACAGGTAATTGTACAGTTGGTATGTGATAAAGTCAGGGTCACCAATAACAGTCTCTTTTTGGACTACTCTTGCCTGGATGATCACACTGGATGGACTACTGAGACCCCTGCTTTTAAACCATTATTTTACTAAACAACAGTTCTTTCATGACTACCTCACTTGGATGATCACACTAGACGGACTACCGAGACTTCTGCTTTCAAACCATGTACTACAAGTGTAATTTAGAAACCATTGTTTATGTACTTCAATAATTATTTGTCAATGAATAAGTTTTGAACCAATGCAAGTTTTATTTTGAGAACTTGATAGCCTAAATATATGAGCAGAAAAACTTTTAAGAGCTTTTACTGGTTATGGTGCATGAACGTTACAAATACATACAGTTGTATGAGATATTACCTCATATACCCCATCTCAAGTTCCAGTCTGCCCTTTTAAGTTATATGTGTGGTATGTTAGAAAAAATTAGCAGTAGTTTAACTTGTGATCATACTGTAAATTGACAGCCACCACCTTAATTTATTTTGCCTTCTCTTACACGGCTGTCTTCAATTCAAAACTGTGACTGTTTATTTGTTTGTTTTTTCTTTTAAAACTGTGACTGTTTGTTTTTTTATACCTTAGGGGCACTAAAGCAGTATCTTCGAGAACTTCCAGAACCACTTATGACTTCTAATCTTTACAATGAATGGATACAGGCCTCAGTGTAAGAAATTACATTTTCATTGTCCAACTCTACTAATTACCTTTCTACTAAATGTGCGAAACGAGTACAAATTTAATGCCGCGATATTCGCGCAGTTAGTTATTTCTATTGTACAGTAAAAAACTGTTTGGGAATTTCACTGTAAAAAACCGGTTTGCTACCTTGCATGCACTCATCCAGTTACACTTAATTGTTTCTCAGAGGTTTTTTTGTTACTATTTCCTGAAAACTAATCTTAAGTTTGATGGCAAATAGCCTGACAAAACAGCCGACGTTTCGCGAGGTCGCCACTTGACCCCTCGCAAAACGACGTCTGAGTAACGAGCGCAGAAATTCCATACTGATGACGTTCACTACCCAGATCTAGGTGGTGCATCTGATTGGTTGAAACGAAATTCCCTTGCGTTTCAACCAATCAGAAGAAGTACCTAGATCTGGGAAGTGCACGTCATCAGTATGGGATTTCTGCGTTCGTTACTCAGACGTCGTTTTGCGAAGGCTCAAGTAGCGACCTCGCGAAACGTCGGCTGTTTTCTCAGGCTAGATGGTAAACCTCTTAATAAATGTTTTTGTGTGTAGCATCGTTAACAGTCCTTATTTCCGTAAGTAAATCAACTGGTCATTACCCTTAGCTGAAATTCATTTTTAGCTCTTTAACACAGTGCGAAAGTCATTGGCTCAAATCACACTGAATCACACATGTTTTTCTGGCCATTTGCTATATTTGAAACAGTACTGAATAACTGTGCAAAACCAAAAACGGTAAACACTTGTCTTTGACTTTAACGCATGCATGCGATATGTGGCCATAAAAATAGAGCTCAAACTGCAGGAAATTAAACAGTGACCAAGCCAATTCACCATCCCCCCCCCCCCCCAAATGATTCAGTCATCTTCTGAAATTTTCTCTATAGTTATTTCGAAGTTAAATTAAAACTGTTCTTTGTTTTTGGATTCACGCACTAACTGTAATTCTTGTATAGTCCAAAGGGTACCCATAGAAGTTACTAAAGGCAGATATTTTGATCAACAGTATTCAAGAAAATGGCACCAAGTTACAAGCTTATTGGAGTATTGTAGAAAAGATGCCACAAACATACAAAGCAAATCTTAGGTCAGTAAGAGATGAACCTTTAGTTATAATAATTATATCCATCGTTTAGAGGACTAGCTCAGGAAGGCCTTTAGAAGGGGGCATCCATGCCTTCTGCTTAGTTTGTGAAATACTTTAATGGCTAACAGTTGAGAATACAGCTTTGCATTTAAATTCAGGGTGTGAAGTCTAAAATACAAGTGAAAACACATCAAGGCTGAAAGGGAAAATCGCGAGGTTAACCCTCTTATGATACAATTTCCTCAACTCAAAAACTTCGCATATTTACAAACATTATAAGACATACAGTAGTCGCAAAAATCTTAGAATATTGTTTAGCTTTAGAGTTACAGTAAATTATATAATGATGATGATCGTAATTTGAAACTAGGATATAAACATGAACTTGTAAAACCATGCCAAAAGCGCTCAGTTATTACTACTACTTGGGAAAAGCGGGGATGGCACAGTGGTGAGAGCACTCAGCTTCCTCCAGTGTGGCCCGGGTTCAATTCCCGGACCAAGCGTCGTGTATTTGGGTTGAGTTTTGTTGTTGGTTCTCGTCCTTGCTCCGAGAGTTTTTCTCCGGGTCCTCCGGTTTTTCCTCCTCAAAAACCAACATTTCCAGACTCCAATTCGATCTGGAATCCGAGGGCCATAGGTTTGGCAATTGAAAAACTGTTTAGTGTCACCCTGCTTAAACAAAGTTGATTTATTTTAAATTTTTTATTTATTTGTTAAGAGATGTGAGGGTATCACGGAAGCCTTTGAAGGACAAAGGCTATACAGAGAAATAGAAATGAACAACGGCAGTAACAAGGGGAATACTTTCATGTCATTCAGTGTGAAACATTAAAATCATTTAATCATAAGGGCGTGTAAACTTCTTATAACTGTGGGTGAAGTTAGTGGTGGGCGAGTTTTCTTGTGCCGAAGTAACCAGTTACCATGCACATTAGTGTGATTGCACTTTACATCATGCCATTGCAGTTTGTCTGACCAGTAAATCAGGTTATTGTTATTCTCTTTCCCGCTGTTCTCAGATACTTGATAAAGTTTCTTGGAAAACTCTCTGAAAACAGTGAAGTCAACAAAATGAGTGCAAGTAACATCGCTATCGTCATAGCACCTAACGTCATTTGGTCTTTAGAGGATGAAGGGTAAGACAGTGTTTCTTGAGTACCGTAAAAACTACTCGTCTTATTTGTTTTGTTGACGTTAAACGCCTCTCTCTAATGAACGCCTCATATCTATTTAATCCCCCCCCCCCAGGACCCCTATAATTTAATAGACGCCCCGGTACGTCATTATAACCTGCGAGCAGGTCACTTTGTTGGGCGTTTACGGGCGTTACTCGGTGGCCGTTTTGGAGCAAAGAGATTCAGCGAAGCAATGGGGCAGGAAACGGCTCGCTCTGCTCTTCAGCTCGTAAATGGTGGCCCCACCACCAGGTCATGCGGGCGGAAATCTTATTATTCTAGCTAAGAGAGCCTGCTCACAGGCTGATACTGTAGATGGTTTGAACCCAGGAGTCGTATCATAGGTCGGTAAATTATGGTCTTCCGGGTGAGTGTAGTCCTGAGAAGGACTGTGATGATATTGGCTGACGTTTCGACAACCAGAGCGGAAGTCATCATCAGGGTGAAGTGTAATAAGTGAAGGCCGAGCAAACACAGATTCTTTGATCTGTGCGTACGTACACACGTTCGTTCGGTAGCTAGTTTCATAGACTGATCGGTTGATCAATCGATCAATCATTCGGCCATTTATTCGTGTATTCAGCTATTATTATTTCTTTCAGGGGTGTGAATGTCCAACACACTGGTGTTCAATCGTCCATTGTAGAGGCATTAATTCAACATCACGAGTGGTTCTTTCCAGGAGGTATGTAGTGCCCATTTCGTTCTTTAGTTAGGAAGTGTGGACTTCAATACCCCTCGCAGAGATGAACGCAATTTTATTAACGCTTCTGCTGAGATTTAGCCTGGAAAATACCGTGCTGTGATTGCGGTGACAATGTATCCCTTTTGGTCCCAGGTTCAGACGTTGAGTCATTGTATATGATCAATCTTTTGACTCCGTGAATGAAATCTTTAATTGTAAAATGAAGTTCCCCGAGCAGTATTGCGCGCCGTTTGTTTCAAAATTACCCATGTCTATTGATTGACATATTTTTGGCTTTTTGTCTTATCACTGCATTGTAGCTTCACCGTTCTTCAATAAATGTGTGGCTTATTCTACCATGTCGTACATTTCTGTGTTAGTTACAATGATATGGTCCCTCCAGGACATACAACTTGTTCGGTTTTGAACATGTATGCAGTACTCGGCTAAGTCCGGTCAGTTGTGTATTACTCCGTCAGTTGTGCGTTACTTGGTCAGTTGAGTATTAGTCAGTTACATGATAACTCCGTCAGTTGTGCATTACTCGGTCAGTTGCACATTACTCAGTCAGTTGTGCGCTACTTAGTTGTGTATTACTCCGTCAGTTGTGCGTTACTTGGTCAACTGTGTAGTACTCAGTCAGTTACATGATAACTCCGTCAGTTGTGCACTACTTGGTCAGTTGTGTATTACTCGGTCAGTTGTGTATTACTCGGTCAGTTGTGCACTACTCGGTCAGTTGTGTATATCATTCGGTCAGTTGTATGTTTCTCCGTCAGTTGCGTATTTTCCATCAGTTGTGCATTGCTCAACCATGCAGTTGTGCATTTAATACTCGCGGGTCAGTTGTGCATTACTTGGTTAGTTGCACATTACTCGATCAATTGTGTATTATTCTGCCAGTTGTGGATCACGATTAGTCGGTTGCATGATGACACTGTCAGTTGTGTATCAGTACTCGGTCAGTAGTGTTACACTCAGTCCGTTGTATGATAATTCCGTCAGTTGTGCATTACTCGGTCAGTTGTACACTACTCGGTCAGTTGTATGTTTTTTCCGTCAGTTATGTGTTTTCGGTCAGAAGTGCATTACTCGGTCGGTTGTGTATTACCCCGTCAGTTGTGTTACACTCGATCCTTTGTATGATAATTCCGTCAGTTGTGTTTTCATACTCGGTCAGTTGTCCCGGTAGATGCCAATCAAAAAATTGTATTTTTCTTTAATAATATAGATGCCTTTCTCTGTAAAAAATTAGGTTACTTTATTTATGAAGCTTTTGCACTAAGAAATGAATCGACAATCGCAACAATCGTCAATTAGTTGATCCTATTACTTACCCTTACATATCTTTCGATGTAATACGTATTATTATTATCATTATTTTCCTATACTTTTGCAATACCATTTGTAATTGGGAATGCAAATAAAGTGTGTTGTTGTTGTTGTATAGTCAATCGAACCCAATCGAACTGTTTTTCAATCGAACTCAATCGAACTCAATCGAACTCAATCGGTGGATTGAGTTCGATTGATTCCGGCAATCGAACGAAATCGAACTCACAGAAAAAAATTGGACAATCGAACTCAATCGAACGTTCGATTTCCGAACTCTTGCCGATTTTTGTAAAACTGGTGTTGAAAATCAATAACAAGGTTTTGGAGGCTCGAGTTACTTCAGTATAACACGTGTTTTTCTTAACCGCACAATTCCCGGAGAAATGGCTTCAGATGCGCTGTGGGTTGTTTGCTTTAAATGCGTAGTAAAAGGCTACCAAGAGTGCCGCTTTGACGTGAAGGAGGGCGAAGAGTTCAAAGTTTTAAAGAAAATAGTCGAGAAAGGCCGTGCTTTTCTAGTTGTAAATGAGCGCGGACGCTCGTGACGATAATACGTTTGCCAGCGTTACTTCTGCAGATTCATGACTGAACATATACAGGAACCGCGTGAGGTACCAGAGAGTTCAATGAGCTCTATTTTTTTTCGACAAGAACAATTTCTTGTCATCCTCAAGCAGTACGCGCTTAAGAGAGCAGGACAAGATAATCATCGACACTCAAGAAATCAATCTACAGGATCATTCGCTTGTTTACTTTGATTTTGACCTGAGGAAAAAATAATTTTGCTGTTGCATTTACTATTTATCCTTTCCATCATGACATTGAGCTGTTCCCAGATGTCCAATATGCTGAAGCTTGTACACTTTTTGCTCTCCAAGTCACTGTTAATTGTCCTCGATGAATTTGAAAAAACATGTATATTGTTAGTCAGATGCTTTTCATAGTCATCCAGCTGTTGCATACCGTTGCCTGTGTCACGGTGAGTAGTTTGCTTAAGTCTGTACTTTTTCATGAAAGTAGTACTTCAAGTTGTCATCATTTTGCAATTGTAAGTTAACTTACGGTGAAAACGGTCCAGAAGTTCCAGAATACGGTAAAACGCGGGAATAATGATAGGTTTGTTCTAATCTGTTCTTTTTACTGCCGTGGACAGTTTATTTTTGTTATTGAATTTTCATTAAAAAAGGACGAGAAAAACGTGTTTTCGATGGGCTTGCTTTGTATGTAGGTTTACCAGAGCTTGCTTACAGTAACCAAGCGGGCAGTCAGACCACATAACATGACCTTTGTCCAAGCCAATTTATTCACCGAACACAATCGAACGTAGTCCATTGGACTGTGTTCGATTGAGTTCGGTAGCCGAACTCAAAAGAACACAATCCAATGGATTTGTACGATTAAATTCGATTGGTTCGTAAATCGAACTCACACAAAGTTCGGTGTTCGATTTCGTTCGATTGCCGGAATCAATCGAACTCAATCCACGGATTGAGTTCGATTGAATTCGATTGAGTTCGATTTCCGAAAGTTCGATTGACTATGCCGGGAGTTGTGCATTACTCGCTTAGTTATGTATTACTCGGTCAGTTGTGCGTTACTCAGTCAGTTGTGTATCACTCGGTCAGTTGTATGTTTTTTTTCCCGTCAGTGTGTAGTACTCGGTCAGTTGTGCATTACTCGGCCAGTTGTGTATTACTCGGTCAGTTGTGCATTACTGACCGAGTTCTACCCAATTGAACGAGTAATGCACAACTGGCCGAGTGATACACAACCGACCAAGTGATACACAACTGACCGAGTAATACACAACTGACCGAGTAATTCTCAACTGACCCAGTGACCGAGCAATACACAACTAACCGAGTTATACACAATTGACCGAGTACTACCCAACTGACGGAGTACTACACAACTGACTGAGTAATACAAAAATAACCGAGTACTATACAACTGACCGAGTGTTAGACTGACAACTGACGGAGTAATACACGACTGACTGAGTCAGAGTACACATTAACTGACGGAGTAATACACAACTGACCGAGTCGGAGTACACATTAACTGACCGAGTAATACACAACTGACCAAAAATACACAACTGTACGAGTAATACACAACTGACCGAGTAATGCACAACCGACCGAGTAATACACAACTGACCGAGTAATGCACAACTGACCGAGTAATGCACAATTGACCGAGTAGTACACAACTGACCGAAAATACACAACTGACAGAGTAATACACAACTGACCAAAAATACACAACTGACAGAGTAATACATAACTGACTGAGTAATGCACAACTGGCCGAGTAATACAAAAACTGACCAAAAAATAAACAACTGACTGAGTAATACACAACTGACCGAGTAATACACAACTGACTGAGTCGGAGTACACATTAACTGACAGAGTAATACACAACTGACCGAAAATACACAACTGACCGAGTAATACACAACTGACAGAGTCGGAGTGCACATTAACTGACCAAGTAATACACAACTGACTAAAAATACACAACTGACCGAGTAATACACAACTGACCGAGTAATGCACAACTGACCGAGTAATGCACAACCGACCGAAAATACACAACTGACAGAGTAGTACACAACTGACCGAGTAATACACAACTGACCAAAATACACAACCGACCGAGTAATGCACAACTGACCGAGTAATACACAACTGACCGAGTAATACACAACTGACCGAGTAATACGCAACTGACTGAGTAATGCACAACTGACCCGAGTAATGCACAACCGACCGAGTAATACACAACTGACCGAGTAATACACAACTGACCCAGTAATGCACAACCGACGGAGTAATACTCAACTGACCGAGTAATGCACAACTGACCGAGTAAACACAACTGACCGTAATGCACAACTGACCGAGTAATACACAACTGACAGAGTGTTACACAACTGACGGGGTAATACACAACTGACGGAGAAGTACACAACTGACAGAGTGATAAATAACTGACAGTGTTATCATGCAACCGACAGAATGATACACAACTGACAGTGTTATCATGCAACCGACAGAATGATACACAACTGACGGAATAATACACAACTGACCAAGTGATACGCAAGTGACCGAGTAATGCACAATTGACGGAGTTATCATGCGACTGACCGAACTTCGCCGAGTGTTGGTTTTACATGTTCAAAACCGAACAATTTTTATGTCGTAAACGGACCACATCATTGCACTAACACAGAAATAGACGACAGGGTAGAATTAGCCACGCATTCGTTGAAGACACGGTGAAGCTACAATACAGTGATAAGACAAAAAGCCAAAAAAATGTCAATCAATAGACAAGGGTAATTTTGAAACAAACGGCGCGCCATAGTATGAGCAGTGCTTCTATGTGGTTCTGCTTGTTATAATATTTTGGGAATTAGCTTGGGATTTTTCTCCAATTTCGAGTTTTGGCATTCTTGAGAGTGGAATAGTTAAGGAAAT
>OZ034973.1:41102116-41178914 GCA_964030785.1 Siderastrea siderea | reverse complement strand
CTCCCCCTCCTCCCCCTCCTCCTCCTCCCCTTCCTCCTCCTTCTCCTCCTTCTCTTCCTCCTCCTCCCCCCTCCTCCTCCTCCTCCTCCTCCTCCTCCTCCTCCTTCTCCTCCTCCTTCTCCTCCTCCTCCTCCTCCTTCTCCTCCTCCTCCTCCTCCTCCTCCCCCTCCTCCTCCTCCCCTTTCTCCTCCTTCTCCTCCTCCTCCTCCTCCTTCTCCTCCTTCTCTTCCTCCTCCTCCTCCTCCTCCTCCTCCTACCCGTCATCATCATGAGTTCATTAATGCTTTATCATATTGTTACTTAATCTTAAATCAAACCCTTAAATACTTTATTCATCTTCGTTTTCATATTTTATCATAATTTTATTTTTTCTTCTATATAATGTTATTCAATTTTAGTTTTTGTTCTTTACGTCTTTAGATATACCACAGTAGTTTTGTTTTCAATTTTCATTGATTTTATTTATTTTCTTGGCGATGAGATGTGCATTTGATCATTTACGTATGTGATTAGAAAATTGATTTCAAAATCAGAACTTTTGCAACATGCTTTAAATAGACTTGAAATGAAATGAGCTAATGAGCCGTGTGAAATTCATTTCAGTTGTCAGGCACCAGATACATCTAAACCAGCTGTTAATGATGTGGAACAAACCTCCTCTGTGACAGCCACTCCTCCACAGAAGAAGAAAGGTGCTCCTCCAGTATCAGTGAAATTCATGGGTTCTTCGAGTCCTGCTGCTATGTCAGCTCCCCCCATTCCCGGCCCCAAACCCTCCGCGACCTCGGTTGGACCACCGAGACCTGTGAACGCCCCTCCGCCTCCTCCTGCATCGAAACCCGTAAAAAGATAAAGCAGGCCGACAATTATGTTTTGAAGAAATAATATTTTCTAATAATATGAGCAACTGGGCTAGTAAAAGGTATCTCTTTGACGACAGCCGCGGTTACACGAGCGTAAATTTTGCTTCTACAGCTAACGCGACCTTTTGAAACTTTGCGTCGCCGGTTTGGAGCGCGGTGAATCATACGTGTAGCCAGTTTTGCACACGCGTCACCTTTTCAAGCAAAATAGCTAACGCGTAGCTGCGTCTTGTAGGCTGTCGACCGACGTTCGGCTGTTTCAATTGCCTATAGTCCATGACAGTTTTTAGATTAGAGAATCAACAACGTGGCAGTTTCTTGATTTAATTAGCGTCAGTACTTCAGTTTACACAAGGAAATGATTAAAAAAAGGTGACAAGCTCATGAAGCTGTTTTACGTAGATCTGAAATTGTAGCTCTCGGTCCAGCAATGAATTTTATCTCAAGTTGTAGTCTTCTTTTTTACTTTTTTATTTGTATTTCTTCTTTGAACATTCGTGCAACCGGTGTCAAGCAACCAGTTAGAAACTCGAAGCAAAAAAAAAAAAAACTGAATACGCAACCGATTCCAAACGTGGGAAAACGTGCAACTGGAGTCATGCATAGCGAAACATACATGCACTGCTTAGAGCGCGAAAACATGCAACCGGTGCTACAATTGGTTTTGGTTTTACTCCTGACTGTTCCAAGAAAGTGTGTTCTGATTGGCTAGTGGAGGTCAGCCTTGTGCCATTTTGAATGCGAACGAGGTTGTAGTGGCGGTTGCATGAGTTCAGAGAGCAATAAAAGCTGATGTGTTTTGGCATTCAATCGTAAATTGCTTAGTGCTGGTGTTTCAAACAAATAGTAAATACAACTGAATGAGGTTGTGAACTTAGTTATCAACCATGCTACGCATTACGGAATTGTTGCTAATTTTTTGTTCCATTTTTATTTCATTTTGTTTCCATTTAATTCTGTCTGTTAGCATTTTTGAGCAGGGAACTTACTAGTTTGTGTTTGATACAAGATATATATTTTAATTTTTAACTGACGTATGTAATTGCGAATTTAGCTTTAAATACAGGTTAAATGATGAATTAATAGTAGTTTTATGAAAACTAAAATTCTTTATAACATAATGAACAATATTAACATAAGAATTAGCCAAGTAATGTCTGTTTAAATTTTAGAATGAGACTTGGTCCTTGTAAATTTTTATTGAACAGGCAAGAATGTTCTGCGGTTATAAATTCTTGTTGGTAATATCATAGTAGTGTACTATGAGCCATTCTAAAGCAGAACAACACACCTTACAGTTTCTTGATAACTTGGTTTAACATGTTATAAATTTTATTATGCTACATTTTAAACTTGATATAGGTCATTATAACTGTGAAATAAATTCTGATAAATAATTGTGATTATTTCCATTGGAGGTCATTATTAAGTGCACCACGCAAAAGTTTTCGGGAAAAGTTAGACCACGAAAAGTCTCTTCTCGCGCGAAAGTCGGCTGCCGCCTTCACAGCGGTCAGACGCAAAAAAACAATGTCACTTCTAGTTTTTCAGAGCCTTGAAGTTTGAATCAGTTCAGACTTTAACGAGCGCGAAGTTGGTATGAAAACGGTACCTGAGATGTCCCGATAAACAAAATTTTGCGCCGATAAAACTTGTGAATGCCAGTTACTTCATTCCGAACATATGCTCGAAGTAAAAAGCTTAAGTTTTCAGAAACGGCGTTAAGTTTTGCGGTTAAAGTGAAACTTTCGACATTTGTCTGTATTTGCTTTTGTAAAATTATGGTGGGGACTGCGCACGCGTCGTGCGTTCCACCTCTGTGTGGCTGCCGCCATTCTGGTCCCCAGAGCTGCGATACTTTCAATCTCGTAGAGGCGACCACCCGCTGACCAAAAAGCCAGTGGACTCTGGGTACGAGATTGTGATCCTTTTGGCCAGCGCCACGGATGGAGAGCTCTGGCAGGGTCAGAAAGCAGGAAGTCCGCGAATCACAGGCTTCCGGCTTTCTGCGCAGCCTTAGAAATTTGAAGCAATAACGGTTACCATCGGTTACAAAAATGGGCAACTATTGCGCTTGTGCGTTATCCAGGCCCCCGCCAAACTCATCCTCAGAGCCCGTGCGCATTTAGGTTCAGCGGGATTGAAATGCCACTGACCAAGAGGAATGCAGCCTCTGAGAACGAGATTGGGCCAAGTCACCGCCGATTGGACCCCCGCCAGAGCTCTCAATCCGTGGCGCTGGCCGAAAGGATCGCAGCTTTGGGGACGAGAATGGGCTGCCGCGTGGAAACGTGACGTGCGTGTGAGGAGCTCGAAACACGTGCGCCACGTTTTCACGTACCTGCCTACGTTCACGCGAGTTGGCATGTTCTTCTCACACGACTTTCCCTGAGAGAAAGGATGAACTGCCCGTAGTCTACGCAGAAGCGTGATCTATCAAGAATGCGAGGATGGGGTCTCGACTCTCGACTCTCTTCTTCCAAAGATATTTTGTTGTTGAAGTGTATCAGTTTTCTTTTCTCCGTGGCATTCAATGGATTAGGCAAAGGGAGGTGCGAATTGGCAAAAGGGCGGATACAAATCGCCGGAAGCGTCGGATTCACGAGTTCGCTGGACCATCTCATGCAAAAAGTAAAGATCGTTACATTTTACATAAATACCCGGCAGAGACGAGGAGTCACAACTCTAATAAAATTTATTAGAATCCGGTCTGGGCGAAGCTAGTCAGAGAACAGCCACTAGAATATAGAACTGGACTTTACTCTTTTTAACCGTGGGTGGATGTGAATTTGACTAACCGGTGACATTACTGGGGCACTTCACGTGCACTGGTGACACGAAAAAGCGTATTTGCCGTCATAATCAGTGTCTAATAACCTGCATGTTTTTTTTTTCAAACAGCATTCGGTTCCCTTTATTGTACCCTTGCTGACCGATAATTTCTGTTGAACGACCCCTTTTATACTAACTACAGACGCATCACTCGTCTGGGACGAACTGGAGCAGACCAGGAGAGTTTACTTCGTCTGGTTAGGGGTCGGCAGGCGTCTCGTCGTTCGTCTGTATATTAAAAGACGGACATCCAGACGACCAATCGGCTTTAGCTCGTCATGAAAGAAGGACCAAGCTGATGGACGGGTAATCCCTCTTATACAGACGAACTACGAGATTCATCACGATCTAAACGGGTGTTTGCCCAAGTTCGTTCCGAACGGATAATGCGCCTTTCGGTATAAAAAGGGCCAATGACATCAACCTTCACGTGCACTGATCATACGATTTAAGTCTGTGCCTACAGTATTTAAAACATCAGTAAGATCAGAGGCCTTCGTTTTGCTGTACCCACGTTGTCTTTCTTTTCGACTAAGATACGTATCGATTTGGTGAAACTCCGTGGTTTCTATCTACAGTCGGATGTCAGTCATGGAGCCATGCACTATGACTCCGGTAGGTTTTTTCCTCTTTCCCCTGGGCAGGGGGCCTGGCTGTTTGAAAGGCGATTAGCGCTAACCCTGGGTTAAATGTTGGCCATGTTTTGTGATTCTCTTGTTTAAGACCGTTACCGCTTCTAATTTTACGCAACAGTTTGAAAAGCAGCCAAAGTTAAATTGTCAAGTGAAAAGAATCAAGTTACGTTAATCCACGGAATCCATGGATGAAAAGCAAATTTAAAAGAATTGATGCTAGTCCTGAGTTAGCTTCAGCTCTGCTTTGAGTAATTGGTCTGTTGACATTAACAGAGCCAACTGGAGCTATTTAATTATCCCTTTGCGAAAATTAGGCATTTTAGAGGCCTATTTGGTTAGGAAACATGATTTATTGTTATTGTAGACTACGAGCAGTCTCTCTTTCCGCTCAGAGGTAGTCGAGGAAAACGAACAAGCGAGCGAGTGCGAAATCGCCTGCCGCGGTGAAACGTGACTCGCGTGTCGAGCCGCTAGTGTAGTGAGCTACACTAGCGGCTGGACACGCGCGTCACGTTTCAACGTGGCAGGCGATTTCGCGCTCATCGCTTGCTCGTTTTCCTCGACTATCTCTGAGCGGAAAGAGGGACTACTCGTAGTCTTTTGTTATTGAAGCAAATGTAACTTAGGAGCACGCTGAGCACGACGAACGGTGTTTCAGTCAGAAGGCTCCGCCCAAGAGGGATGTTTTTCTGCGTTTGAAGTATACGGAAGGCTTAAGGAAACTGTACTGTTAGAGCTATTATTTTAAAAATGTCGCCAAAAATACACTGTAAACTTAAGCGATAGCGACTTAATCTCTGTGTATGAAACCAGAAAAATAATAAAAAATTTAAAAAATAAATGAATAACGGAGCGGTTGCAAATTTTGGCAGACATTTTAGTGCGAAACCATACGAAAGCTGGAGCATTTCGAGCGACTTGATGCCTGCGATGATCTGCTGTTTTGGTAAATCTTTGAGCTATAACTACTAAGCTGCAATTGTGGATGAAAATTTAATATCCGATTAATTCGAAAGGCGGGGGCGGAGCTTCTCCACACGAAACATCAGATTCAGTATCCCCTGGGAAAGTAATGCGTTGCATAAGAAAGAAGTACTGTTCGATCTTGAGATGGACTGAGACGAAGAAAAAATTTGAGACGAAAATGTTTGCGGACACTTTAGTTTCATTTACATCACGTACTATCTTGATCAACCCATTCAAGGCACGTGATGTTGTTGAAAGTTGCTTCGCAGATGATCATATGATCGTTGTCTGGCACAGCGTTTAGTGAATTTTTTACCAAAGTAAATGTCACATGCTTATTCTTTTGACAAGCATCGTGAAGTAGAGTTACCGGAGTTTCCACAGGTGAAGATGCTGAAGCCCAAAGTCCTCACAGAAATCCTCGGGCAGGCGATAAGTGGAGGTGTCACAAGTTCGCTGTAAGTCACGTTCAAATGCTTCCTAAGATGACTTAGTTACTTGTGAAGCTATTGCATCGTTTCCAATGAAATACGTGCTGGTTTAGAGACTTTTGAGTATTCTGGGGGCTGAAGGACCCGGTTTAGGTTCTTCTTAGTTCATTATTCGTGGGTATTCGTGCTATTTTGTTTGGTTTTCGGACATGAACAGTTCGTTTCTTCACAAACTAAAAGCTTGACCGCTTGTATATGCCAGATCAAGTATGAGCTTGGCCGAAATGACTGGAAAACGTGGCGTAGTAGAACTCAGAACCTTCCACTGATGGGAAACCCAGCTGTCATTATAGTTATTATAATTAAAATTTTTGTCAAACCAGTTGAAAGTAAAATGAAGCATTATAAGCTTAAGGACTTCATTGGTGTGGCAAACTTCTTGATTCTTAGAGGCACCCAGCTACAGTGTAAAGGGTTGTACTATGAGGAGGTTGACAGTGCTCCTTTTTTGGGAGTGTAATTTCAAAGAAAACATATTTGTAGCCTAAAGGCTAATTTACACGCTGCGATTTGTCAGCCCGATTTGTCGGCCACGATAAATTGGGAAGCGAATCGGTTTATGTGCAGTGCAAGCACTGCAAATGCATTTTTTATAGTCAAAACTTCTTGATGAAACGTCTTGGAAAACCAAATTGGTAGGTGATAACTAGTTAGTTTGTTTTCAGCTAAATACGGCAGATAAAAATTTGTTTTGCGCCAATTCTTTTGCGGGTTGCGTTTTTGTTCTTAAAATTGGGCCCGACACACAAAAATCTGTGAAGCAGTCACAGATTTTTCTGAATCGGCCGACTTGTCGGATTGGAGTCGCCGCCACATCGGATCGCCATTCATACGCACCTATTCTCTCCCCGCTTCGTCTTGGCCGACAAAGCGGCCAGACAAATCGCAGCGTGTAAATTAGCCTTAAAATTGTCTGTCTCTTAAAATGGTATTTGAGTGAAGGGTCAACAAATGTACCTGTCCAAAAAATCTCCATACCCATCCCAAGAAAGGTCATTAGAAATTCTGAGGGGACTGGGGTCCTAAAAGGCAAAAATTTCTAAAGGAAAGTATGAATCTAAGCTGAATTTGCAGGGGGTAAGAGGCTCAAAACTAAGAAATCTTCCACGTGAGGAATATGGATATTTTCTGGAAAACACAATTACACACTGGTTATATCCCCTCCCCTATAACTTTAAGCTACAAGGTTAATTGTAGTGGGCTATTGATGGTCAGTGGGTCAAGCCTGATTTCTGCAGTCTTGTATTTCTCACTTGGTAACAATCTTTGCTCTACAGTGTTAGCGTTACCTCGAACCTGGTGTCCCCTTAGAAGACCTGTGCTGCCGGTCAACAAATCTAATGACCGGATCCAATCACGCCTGGAAAATATTACGAAACTTATAGGTTGTTGTGTGACTTGCACATTTCTGCACATCTTGTTACTAGTGACATCATTGAAGAGGAATACGGCAAACCTGTAGACAAATAAATGTATAAACTAACGAGTGACGACAAAGGGATGAGAAAGCTCATTCCAATAAAGAAGTAAACATTATCCTTAGCTGGCAAGAATATCATCTTACCCTCAAAAACATTGTTATGTGTAAGACTAAGTTGAAGGTGTACCTCCCAATATCTTTTCTTAGACTTATCAATCAAGAGGGATCATTACTGTCATATGCTGGATCAGGAGACAAAGATGCAAAAGTCACAGCAGCTATTGCCTCTAGTATATGGGCAGCATATGAAAAGAATGGCAAAATGGCTTTCCACAATGATGAGCTTAAAATGATCTTTATGGATTGTGAGGTTAGTATCTGTTTGACAAACTCTAAATGAACAGACAGACAGACAGACAGCCTTTATTTTAGCATGATTATAATTAAAGCTCTGCAGCTTGTGGGGTTGTGAAAGTATCACATTTGTACATGAGCACCAATGCAGCATTAGTAAACAAATTTTTGCAACAAGTTGGAGTGTGGTGGAGAAATGTATAATTATAGTAATAAAAGACTTATCCTTGGAAGCAACCTTCAAATGCCAGGCAGCCTTTGGCATTAAGGCTTGGTTACTTCAGGATTCTGCCCAATCTTCTGACTAGCTATCAATATGATGCAGCACTGTCGTCTCAAACTCACAGTTAGTTTACATTAATTTTACTCACTGCCAACTCCATCAATTTTTTCAGTGAATGATAATTTCTCTTTTTATTCCTCCCTTTCTGTAGGACGGAAAAGTTGCCATCACTAGAGTAGCTAACTTAATCCTTTGTCTGTATGCACAGCGGAATGTGGGACTTGGAATGCTCAAAGCTAAGGTACTAAAATGCAATATTATCGGTGAAGTGTACATCTCAAAGAGACTCACAGAGAGTGCTGTGACTTGTAGCATTCAAGTACATTTAGCTTTAGTAGAAAATACTATGGTATTTATTATATAGCATATTCAAAACCTAGGAGGGGTACTCATATAATTTATATATGTGATGGGACACCCCCTCAGGAATCAAAAGCACGTGGCATCGGAACAAGGGTTTTCTGTAGTGCTATACATTGTAGAGGGCCATTTACAATTTTTAAAAAATATTCACCTCCTGTAAAAGCCAGCCTTCAACCTGCACCTTTTAACCTGAAACTTTATATGTGAGAACATATGGAAACTATAATTTCAAAAGGTCTCATAAAAGTCTAGTCCAGTCCATGTCATTTTCTGTTCCAATCATGTGCCTGGCTACTAGGTTTCTTAACTATCACCGACAAGTCAGTTGTCAGTTGCCTCGTAAAATTCCCTGTGTCCCAATGGAGTGTCATGTATAATAACTCAAGATGGTTGACATCTGACCAATTTTTCATTATCTCCTGTCAAAATAATTGCCCAGAAGGACACATGCCATCCCAATTAAGAACAATAGAATAATTATAAATAAGATTAATTATGATCAATACATTTATAATAATAAGTATTTCCAACACTGTATTACTATCCCCCCACCCCCCCCCCCCCCCCAAACTAAGTGACCTTGGTGTTATTTTTGTTAGTTTTTCTTAACTGTCCACCAGTTCCCATGTACCTGGGTGGAGAGAGAGACGATGTGGAACAAGGATTCTTGTCTTGGTAAACAAAAATACAGGCCTGGCAATATGAAAATTAAGTTAAACATAAAAACCACAGTGGCTTAACAGACACAACCAGGGGTCGCATAGAACTACTTAGTGAAACAAAAGGAATACATCATATAGATATCATAATGACCTTGATGTCAAAATGTGAGACATGGACCGAAGTGTTTATAAGTGGCTCTATTCAGTCAATATCTAATGCAGAATTGGTCGAAGTACCAATACCAAAAGTGACAAAAACGAACATGAGATAGGAGCAGTGTAGGCCTGTCAACCCCATTGAAACCATTTTTTTTTATAAACATCGTTTTTCTCAACAGACAGCAGCCCTTGCTGGATATCTTGAACAACCACTCAAGCAAGTTGTAACATCATGACCAGCTGAAAAATAATCATTGTATTAATTTATAGACACTGCATAAAATAATGGTGCCGGCTTATTCGACTTCAGTACAAATTCTGATCTAACATGACTGCTAAAGGCAACCTAAAGGGTTAACTGGAGAATTTAAGCCTCTGGCACTATGAAGATTGATGATTTGAAAGACTTGGTCTCTTGATTATCTGCCTCAACAGATTTTTCAGTCAATTCAAGATTAGTTTGCCCAATATTAAAACAGAACTTTCACATTGTCAATAGCCTGGGTTGAGGTGGGGAGCACCCTTGTCAAACTCAACAAAAAGGTTTTTCACTTGAACCTCCCTTATCTAGTAAATAACCTTCTCAAGTTCATTTATAATTTGTTAAGAGAAAACAAATGAAATCACTACGTACTGTGACAGTGGTTTGGATACCAGATCTTAATTAGCATAAAATTTTGTGAACTTTTGCTTTGAATTTCTCCAAGAATTATGAATGGTTTGAAAAGCCATATCAAAAACTTGAAAGAGTGTTTCATCAGGTATCCAAACACCTTGAAGTTTGGATATCCTAATGAAACACTCTTTCTTGTGTTTGATATATTACCCAAAGAATGATTTTACTTACCCTGTGAAACAAAGTTTAATTGACATTACCTGTTATACCCAGAGAGGAATAGAAAAAGGTTTATTGAACGATAAGGTGCAATTACTGAATATGGTCCAACCTGCAGGTTAAGTAAAATCACTCTTCCACGACATTTGGTGATGTTTAAAACAACAAGAAAATTTTTATCATAGCTGAACATTACCTGGGTGGTGTTAGCACCATCAGTCGGTCATAATCGTGCCAACAAACTCTGTGTGTTGCTGCTTAAAGGTTAAATAATATCGAGTTCTTTGACAGAGAAAAGATTTGTGTTGACATCAACGATAAAATTTTTTCGAAATAAAAATATTTTTTCAACTGGTTATGGTTGTCTTTCTTTTAGAGATTGCTCTTCCTTACCCATGGCAAACCACATTATTTTGTACCTCTGTTTATATGTCCATTCAGGGCCGTTATTTCAACGTAAGCAACTGGTAGTATCCAAACACTTAATGAACAGTAACAGTGGCTTATTACAAAAACGTTAACCCTTCAGCCCTAACATTGATGAAAATGAAATCTCTTTACATCGTCACCACTTGTTCAAGCATTCAAGTGATGAGAATAAAGGAAATGATCACCAAGGATGAGAAGTCTTGATTGTTAGACAAATTCTCCTTGATAGTTCCATAAGAGATATGTGGAGAACACTAAGGAGAATACGCATTTTCATGTCAGGGCTTAAAGGGTTAAAGAATAGTAACAATACAGGTTCAGAGTAGTCACTTTCGTCCACAAGTTCAATGCTGTTGCCTTGCTGTAGCAGTTGGTTTTTGGTTAAGGTGATACTATCGAAACTGAAGGAACTCTTAAAATTTTCTTAAACTTGGTCCAATTAGTAACTAAGTTTTGAACATTTCAAAAATGCACTAAAAAATAGGGGTCACCGTGCTCGCTTTTGCACAATGTGGATAGCCATTTATAGCAACAGTACGACCCACAAGGTTTTCCTGAGAAACCATAGTAATCAGAAGTGAGAACTATAATTTCCTTAAAACGTCATTGCTTGCATTGAAATATTGGAGCAGTTCAACAAAATAGACATTTACCTTACCTTGTATACTATTTTAGATGAACAGGAAATAAATTGAAGAATTTGCTGCAGGTGCGCATAACATGCTGTACCTAAAGACGTGTTCTTTTCGGCATTCAAATTTAAATATCTCAAAGCAGAATTTTTAACTTTTCTTAAAATTGCAACATAGGGTACTCTACCGTTAAGTTGTGTATTAAAAAAGAGGGTCACCGTCCTCGTTTAGGAGAAAACGACCATTTGTTTCTCTGAACATCTCAGTTTTCATAGAAAACCTTCCAAGTTCCGAATGTACGCGCGCTAAATCCGGCAATCACGCAATAAGGATGCGCAATGCAATTGAATGGAATCACCTAAAGAACTTATTGAGAATAGATGCGAGTTGCATATTGCAAAGGTGGCATTTACATATATTAAAAACACTCCTTCAAAGGAAAGTGAATGCTTGTTGGAAGGCACTATATTAAATCATCAAGGAAAGGCAAACTATACCTCTTCAGTTTTCAAATTTAGGGGTACCCTCTCTGAACTAGCATGTCTTAAGTTTGTACAACACACACTTTGGTTGATGATGCCGCATAATGAAACCTTGCCTCATGCACAAAATTTTGGATTTATCACCTGAGTTGATAAGGTAAATTGGCCACCGTAAGGAGATTGAAAGCTGACATTTCGAGGGTTAGCCCTTCATCAGAGTGAACGCTCATACAGTGCAGTTCAAATGTCTGATTATCATTCCAAATTTAAAGGGTCTACCTTTCTAATGATTTTGCTGTTTGATCAAGCCAGTGCTAAAATGTAGCTTTACTGGGATGGTAAAAAATTGTGCTCACATGAACAGGAAGAAATCGAGCGAATTCTGGAAGGAAGAACGTACCACAAAATGTTTTTGAAGGCTTTACCTAGACACGGAAGGATTTTAAGTTGCGACCCATTTCCATTCTGGCCATCTGGAGCCCAAAGACACTTGGCAATAGTACACTTTCAAAACGACCAAAATTCACTTGAAATATTTTATTTGTAAAACAACAACTTGCTACAATACTATCAATTGAAATGAATAAACTTCATAAATCACACTTGGAATACTGGCATAACATTTATACACAATAAGATTCTAGACATCTTTTTGCTCATCGTGTCTGTTTAAAATCATATCAGCTTGACAATATATCTAATAAATTCGATTGAGAAAACTGAAGTTAACTTAATCGAGCATGCAAGACTAGAAAACAAAGCTTCAAAGATATATACGTATTGCCTGAATAAAACTAAACTGCAGTGTAAATTCAATAGTTCACCTTTTACACAAAAGGGACAAAACCTAAAAAAACTGACTAGTACATGTCTGTAGTAGCTAAATGTGGCTTGGTATCATTGGTGCAGGTTACAATGTAATGTGTGCTTTGCACATAACTTTTAATAGTAAACCATCAAGGAGAGTTGAGAATCAGTCATCACTTTCACTGCGTTTATCATCAGGAGATGCCGCCCGCTGTGCTGTGGGGGATGGGGAACGAGAGCGCTTCTGGGCACGTGCAGGTGACCTAGAAGCTGAGCGACTTTTGGAGCGAGAGGGTGACCTACACAGGGAAAAAAAAATCACACCATTAGAAAAAATTTTTAGGGAAAAAGGTCACTTTTCAACCTTATTTTTGCTGGAGTTATCGGGTAATTTTTTAATTAATTCCAACTTAAGATTTTAACTGTAATTCACCAGGCAGCAAAAATGACTGAATTAAGTTGTGCTAATGGTAACATAAAACAATATTATTCCCTTAAAAATTTTAATATATGCCATTCATTTGCTACTTTAGTGTTCCACACTTTCCACTTAAGCAAAGGTAAAAAAAGTCATATTTACATGTACCTTGATCGCTTTCTTGGTGAACGAGACCGGGAGCGTGACCGGGAACGTGAGCGTGACCTTGATCGGGACCTAGAGCGCGACCTTCTGCTGCTGTAACCGCTGCGCCTTGGAGGGGAAGCATCAGGGTCCTGCAAGAGAGAAATTTCCCTCAATAACGTCACCACAGACCTTACTCGAGACTGGCTGCCACAGCTGCAGCATTTGTTTGCACCATTTGCCATGAAAAGAATAATGTCATGTACAATGTAAAAAGGAATTACAAAATATGCCATTCATAAAAAAAGGTTTGAAAAACTCTTTGGAACAAAAAATTCTAGGTCATAGAAACGTTTCAGGCTTAGCTCTTCATAAATGTGGTTACCGTAGTAAAAAAGCCACACTGATGAAGGGCTAACCCCAAAACATTTGTATTACCTAATTTTTTGACACTCCAAACAGTTTTTTCAAACCTTTCTTTATGACTTTCATTTTAATAGTGTCACACGTCATCTAAGCTTTGTCTCCAGTTTACAAAATATGCCATCCTGGAAAGTTTGGGTGTTCTGGTTGTTAAGTCTCAAGTTATGGACTGTAGTAAAAAATTTAAAACATTTGTATCTAGCAAAGTTCAAAAGTGACTCATGATGAAAATTAATGTCTTGCCTAAGTTTGCAAAGAAATCAATAATATCAAGTAAAATTTTGAGCGTTTTCATCTTCTAGGCTGACATTATGGATCATACGATTTTAAGAGATTTGTAGGGAAAACTGATTCCTGTCCCCTCCCTTACATTTTGGATGAAAATTAGTCACAAGTATCTTTACACCAAATTGTACCACAGCCCGCAAACAAACTAAAACTTTTCCCAAACCTCTAGTTTGTTGCCTAAACAAATATTCAAACACTTCTATGCTTGTTTTACCAATTTACAAAATAAAAATTAAAGGAGATAGACGACTCTTTGTTATCATTCCCCCGTCCCCCCCAAAAAAACAGTGCACATGTTAGATTCAGTATTTTATTTCCTAAGGAGCCACTCACTTCACTTAGTCGTATCTTCCTGCCACCAAGCTCTGTTCCATCTGCCTTCCTGATGCACTCCAGCATGTCATCGCGACTCTCAAATTCCACACATCTAATGATAATAAAACAACACTGTTAAGTCAACAGATGTACAACCTCTCCGAGTTCAGTTTTACACTTTTGATCAATCCTGCTAAATACAATTTAGAAACAATAAAATTTCAAGGCACCTCTTCTTATTCTGGAGTGAGCCAATACTGTGAGAAACATTAAATGTCTAATATTATAGATTTAGCCAAGCCTTAAGGTGGAGCTCCCTTTTTTTTTTTTTGCTGGTACTTATTAATTTGTGAAAATACTCTCATTCAAGTTGTTAAATTACAAAAAAAAAAAAAAAGAAAAAATTCATGTCCCCACTGAGTATCGAACCTGGTTAGTCGGCATCACAAGCCGGCACCTACGCCTCTACACCACACTCACTGACACTGCTGGGGAAAGTTAATTTTACTACTTATTTCTTTTCTTGTGACAAGATGGCGATCGACATGAACATGCTAGTGTTTTTCCTGGGAAAATGTGTTTGGACCGCCACAAAAACCATGTTTGTGGACCAGAAAAAAACATATGCTATATTTGGCATTGCTACCGCTGCAAAATACTGCAAACTCAAGCCTTGTGCCAACCGAGTTTGCAGAAGAACCGACAACAAAGGTGAAGTCCTCGAAGGGAAATTTCGCAACTTGAACTTTTAGCCTTTCACCAATAAGACAACTGAGTATTCCTTTGAACCTTTTTTTCCCATATAATTAAATACTTTTCCTCAAGTTGAAAACTTCAACACTGTCAAACAACAGACCGTTTTCATTAAGACGTCACACACGCAAAGGTTTCTGGTAGTTGTAGTAAAGATTGCGCCCAGGGTCGCTCAATCACGGGAAAATTCAAAATAATCCACAAAAACTCACGCAATACAATGGCGGCTGAGTAGGTCGATCAAATCACGTCTATAATGTGCATAACTGAGAGGACCTCGAGCGACATAACCGACAAACCTGCTTTTACCCCACCAGGACACATCAAGAGACAACAATGTAAAAGTAGGGAAGCTTTATTTTGCAAGATTTTCGATTTTTTAATCGTTTCGCACTCGGTTTGTTCCAAAACTTTTTTAGCGGATGGCTTCTCGTATGCTCGATTTTCAGGCCAGTAATTTTACATCCTACCTTCGGATGAAGTCTTTTGAAGGCATTTCTTTTAAAAGCTTGTTGCTACAAGGAAAACACCTGAAGAATACTCGACGGCGGTTATAGAAGAAATTGGAGAGGTTTAATAGAGCAAAGAAATCCTTGTTCGAGAACAGACTGTAAATATTGTCAGTGTAGTTTTTACTTCCAAGGACAACGATCAATTTTTAAGTATTTCTCCAACTTCAACCGTTGGAAAATTACATATTTGACTGTGGATTGACTTTGTAATAATTTTTTAACTGCTCAAGCGAATCCACATTTTTACCCTACCTTTCTTGAAATGTTTAAAAAACTTACAAAAATTTGGTACAAAACAGTGTCAAGTTAAGCGGAATTGTACTCGAGGCATTTTGCTTTCCCAGGACAGCAAGTGCTATTCTGAATATTTTTTTCATACCTGAAGGCTTGTTTTCCCTTTTTCTCTGTTTGTCTTTTCATGGAATTTCGTATAAAAATTAAAATAAGCGATCTGATATTGCAATTGCATTTATTACAGTTTATCTTGGTGAGAAAATGTTGTGTGTATAAACTTTCAAGATTTTGTCTTTGTAGGTTTTGTTTATTAAGGTTGCGTCTTATTTCGCAAAATGGTAAAATAAAAATAAAAAATAGTAATAGAAACTATTCTAGACTGAGTTAGTGTTGTTTCTCAAGCCAAATTTGATTTCCTTTGGTACTGCACATTGGGTTGTTTGAACGCAAAAAATTGTTTGGCCGTCTTAGTGCGAATAACATTGCTGGCTTTTTCAGTTGACGGAACATTTCAATCATCTTTACATGTTTCGCGTTACCTTGTAGTAGTGAATAGTATTTCTCTTCCATTTCAGTGTCTTAACTTAGAACTGCCGATTCACTCAAAGCAAAAGATTGTTAAAATGTATTTGCTTTGTTTTGTTTTTATTAAATCTCAGAGCGAGTTGCCCAAAGCATTTCACTGGGTTACTCCTTTTGTTTTGCACTATGCTAGATATAAAATTTTTATTGCTTTGATCTCCATTTGGTTCTGTTATTTAAAAACTGTTCTAATTGTTCTGTATCTTCTATCTCAGAAACTCCCTCCTCCCCTTCAATTATTTTTCTCATGAGGGAAATTATATTGGTACATTGTCAAGACACGTTTTCCTGCTATGCGCTCGGTATCCAGAATTTGGGAAAAGTTTTCCATTGAAATGTTCATTAACACCACTTCGCAATTCCTCGTTTATCGAAAAAAAAAACAAAAAACTCCACGCTGAATTTCTTTAAATTTGTATAGCAGTCGAGCACATAACTTTGTAAAACACCTGGTAGCTTTCCTTGGCCGACATAGCACTTTTGCTGATTTTTTGACACTTTCCCGCCATCGCGCGACACTGGGTGCGATCTTTACTACAACTACCAGAAACCGTAGCACGCATGACGTCATAATGAAAATGGTCTATTGTTTTGCTGCACTGGTTGGCCAAAAGCACTGCGCGATTTCCCACCAAGAAAAGATGACATTCTCCTCTTCCCGTCGGGTTGCCTTGGGACTACACTCATCCTCCCCCAGAGTCTGTACGGGCATACGTACATTGAAGTCAGAACCAAATTTTTTCGCACCGATAAGTTACCAAATTTGCTTAGCAATGGTGCTCTGCTCTTGCGGCCTTTGGCTGCAAAGGAGTTCCGCTAATAATAATAATAATTATTATTATTATAATAGTGGCATTAGTGCTTTATATTCATTTTTAATGTTACTTTTTTTTTAAATGAAAGTTCAAAAATTAGCTGCATAGGCTACGTTTGCGCCCTGTACTTAAGCCGTGAAACAATACCTAACAATTAGTGTCTAACAGTCAAAAGTAAACAAAAGAAAGCAATGGAATTGGTGTGTAATAGTGCATAACAGTTTGGTATCTATATCATGGGTTAAGTAAAATCACTCTAATAATAATAATGTTGTTATCATTACTATTTCTTTAAAACTTGTAGCTCGTAAATTGAAAGGGGATATATATGCTCAAATGTGCATTACAAAGAATAAAGTACAAAGACTTGAAAATTACCTGACCAAACATTGCAAAGACTAAAAAATTAAGGTTTAAACTTATTATTATCATTATTATTACTATTACTTTTGGGACTACTTTCATCAGAAGACCCACTGTTCACATACACAAACCACTACCTAAAGAGTCCTAAGTACAAATTAAACCGAGCACTACACAAATGTATGATTATACAGTGATAAATATTTCAACTGTGAACTGTAAGAAATACGTGTAGGCCCTACCCTTCTCCAACTCTTTTCTTATGCGCATCAGCATAAGTCAGTTTCACACTGCCACTGATCTGGCGAAGGTGATCTTTAAGGTCCTGCGGAGATAGAAATTACAGAAGACGACACTGAGAAATTTAACTTACTGAAAAGATCAATGTTTGGGTCAATTAAATAAAACTTTTACACTTGTAGCTTACAAACTGGACCTATGTGTTAAAGCACTTGGGAGTGAGTTTAGTAAATGCCACTACAAGTCCTTGTTACAAGTCTTTAACTTGTAATTACAGGTTTTATGCTACACTTGTAGAATTGGGTAGTTATTTAATTCAATTAACTTTTACAACAGGACTTCTATCTTGCTTTTCTACTGCAGTGTAACTTGTAAACTACAAGTGCAAATTACAAGCCGTGAGTCTTTTGTACAAAAATGTACGCCTTGCGTAACTACTGCAATAAGTGTATTTCAAATCTTAAACATGTTGTCTTGCAACTTGAGAAAAATTTGCCTAGTTTTTTTCAATTTGCAATCCATTTCCATCCTGGCTATACATAGCAAGACACTTAGTATCAAAAAACTAGAAGAGTAACTTTAAACAAAACAACAACAAAAACTTCAACCAATCTCAAATGTGGACATAAAAAAACCACCTGTAGTGCTTGTCCACTTCACTTATTTTGAAATTGTTTGTTCTCAATCATTAACAAACTACATGTAATACCACTTAAGTACAATTTACATGAATTTTCTATGGATGAATTTCATTTGCAGTTTTTTCTGACATTACTTTTACAAGAAAGTTAAGGGGGAAATGTCACAGTAGGTAGATAACACATCTCTTTTAGTGGCAAAAGTGCGAACATCAAAAAGTTTTTGTTTCTTTACCCTTTTGATGATTTCAAACCCAGAAAGGGAGGCAACCGTCTTCTCTCTGTCTTACCTGGAGTATACCTCTCTTCAAATTCTCACAAATCACAGATTTAACTTAGTATCCTCAGAGATGACAAGTAGGCTCCCCATCTATCACTGTACCCATTTCACATTTTGTCACTTCTCATCGTTAATTTGCAAGCTTTCACAACCATCGCAAGGCAGTGACACACAAAAGGAACCTCTCTCAGTTTAGGAAAACATCCAACATCTTTTGTACCGTTTGCTTAGTCAATATCAAGCGCTTATTCCTTAACGCCCTGTCAACAAACAAATAAATGGAAAGTAAAGAATGGGAAACTGGTTTTGGTAAACTCTGTAGCATGCTTTCAATCAATAGCTTAACTTTTAGCCTTGGAAGCTTAATGCAGCTCTGAATATTCCTCACCTTTAGTTTAATTAGACTTTTACAAACTGAGCTGCTTTTAGGATAGAGGAACTAAAATTCACCAATGTTGGAAGGAAAAATAATTTTCTAAGGGGTAAATGTTCAGAATACAAAGCTACAGATTGACAGCAATGTTGGAGAGTACCTATCACATGTAACTTATGGGTCTTATGATCCAAAGTAATATAGTTCTGACAAAGGTTACACCAACTGACCCGTGCAGATTTCCACAAGTACTATTTTACGAAGAAAAACAGCAAAAAACTGGGGTTTATCACTTCAATGGCTTGCACATATTACCCACTTGAAAAAGATTTTTTTGATATTAAGTCTTTGTATGGCACATGTTTTGAGGAGATAGAGTTGATGAGTGCCAGGTTCATGCCTGTAACTCTGCCTCCTAAACATTTGAATAGCCACGTGAAACACAAGCAATCAGAAAGTTATTACCAAGATGTCTGAAGCTTATAAAAAACTTTCCCACGTGGTATGTTGGTCTGTTGGCAAGCCAAAAAAAAAAACAGACTCGTAGTATTCAACTTTACAACTACCAGTATACATACCTGCCAGCTTGTACGACTAGACATATTCTCCACGATCACACGGTATTGAGTTCTTACTGGCGGACCATACCTGGACCCCCAGTGGGGAGAAACGAGGAAAATAATGTATAAATACAATGATATTAATTAATACTTTACATGACAGAACACACAATACTTTTCCTGAACTTTTAAAACTCTCAACAAAACCCTGACAAATAAGTATTCAACAACTTTTTGAAGTTGGTGTGAGAGCGACACTGAACTCAGAATCACAGTGAATTTTTCACGAGTTTATTGACAACCAAGACAAATGTTAGCTTCTTGACTTCAAAGAAATGCCATTGTTCCACTGGAGGCTCATTCTAATGAAATCACTGGGAAGTCACACAGTGCAAAAAGAATACAAGGGTGCATGGTATCTTGCAAAACACTGCTTAAAGGAGATACACTACTGGGATTTCTACGTTTTTGGGGTCAAAACTGTGCTAAAATTAAAACTAAGCATGTTTAATTTAGTCTTCCAGAAAATGTTCCTACAGCACAAATAGTGTTGAGAAAAACAATGGAACTGAACAATGTACCCTTAATTAGACTGAAAGCATGCAAAGAGCAACTGCTTAATATTTACATCAACATGATAGTAGTTGAATTGCAAAACCGCTGTTCACAATATTTTAGTTGTTCGCTGGAATTGTTGTTGTTCCCTAGAATTGCTGTCTTTCGCTTGAATCGCTAGGTTTTCGCTAGAATCATGGTTGAATTTCGTTAGAATTGTTGCAAGTCATAATTGCATGGAAATTCATTGTAAGTTGTTAGTTGGTTGTGAAGAAGAATCTCTTGGACACTGTATTTGGTTTTTGTCACATTGTCATTCGTAACAAATGGGGATACAGTGGAACCCTGATGTAATAAAGTGCCAAAGGACTGGGAAAATTTGTTTATTATGACCGGGGTTCATTATATTGGGGTTCTTTTCCAGACATTTTACTATTACTGGGCTAATGAATATCATTCGTTGTACCGGGGTCTTCGTTGTATAGGGAGTCGTTATATCAGGGTTCTTTTCCAGACATTTTACTGTTACTGGGCTAAAGAACGTCATTCATTATACCGGGGTCTTCATTACATAGAGGTTCCACCAAATGTCGAGTGGTTTTCACCAGGGGGAACAGATTATAATAGTTTTATTGATTTTTTTTAAGACACCAGGGAAGATCTTGAAAAAAATTGGCCAAAATTGGCCCCGATATTTCTTTTACCTCTTAAAAGTAGTGCTAAAAATAGCTGATGTAAGCCAGTTTATATTGGCTCTTATTGTTTTGGTGTGTTAACCCTTTCACTCCCAGAGTCAGTTATAGAGACATTTAAAGTGGTTCTAACTTTTGAGTCTGTGGATGAAATCATGTGTGAAATCATGTGCTATTTACATTTAAATATTTTACAAAATGAAATTTGGGACTTGTCTTGAATTCTCATTTTGAGTACTCTTATTGATATAAAGACTGTGTCTATGTTATTACTTGTCAAGCCACCCGGGTCGTCTTCCACCACCATAACCACCCCCTCGCCCATAACCGCCACCTCTGCCTCCACCACCTCCAACTCTTTTACCTCTGGCCAGCTCCAGAGCAACACTGCAAGAGAAAGACAAATATGAACTTAGTGCAGGGATTCCGGTTAATTTCCCATTGGCAGTGAAACTATTTAGTAAATTCTACCACATGCATATTTAAAACTTAATCAAGAAATGGAAAAATGCTTTTAATGTTCCATAAATTATCACTGTAACAAAACTGTAAGCTTAGATGAACAAAAAAATTTTCCACGTCTTTTTATAAAATAAGCAGAATGTTTCCAAAGACTTGTATATAATGGTTTGCAACAAATCAAGGGCTTTCATTAGTTTTAGAGGTGGCATGCTCTACAACAAAAACATCTGTATTAATCCTGCACTAAAACACAAATTTAATGTCGTCAGCAAATTACAAGATTACAATAATTTTTTAAAATTTTTATAGTGTAGGATTAGGGGGAGCACAACCCTTAAGCCTCTTCAAATGAAAGGGTTTTTTTGCCATATTACATCATTAAATTCACGTTTTATCCTGAGCTTAATACAGCTGCTTTGTTGTAGAGGGTGACACCCCTGAAAGAAGCGAAAGCCTATCTCTCTGCAGAACAAGGAAGGTACTTGTACATATGTTAGGTGCACAGCAGTGTAGAATGTATTAGCTTTACAGCGGACTTTGCACTTTATAGAACAGACAAGGTATATTTTTCAGTGGTATGGCAACTCGTCTGGAAAGTGGCCCTGTCTTCTGTACAGGTTTTTAGTCAGAAACTGAAACTAACAGTCCATAAATCATGTCCCTCGGGCTACACAAAATTTTAAAACACAAAAGCTTACAAAATTTGTAGCTCAATTTTCCATGTATTCCCTGAGTTTGTCAATTTCAAGCTGCAACCCAGATTGTTGCTCAGCCCATCATACTAGCCTCCAGGGCCCAGCTGTTTAAAGCTGGTTTAAGCTAACCCTGGATTTTCCTGTAAATCTTTTTTGCCCAACATTTTGACTTTGGATGCTTTCAAACGGTCACTTGGAATTTGCTTTGAAAACTCTTTTGAAATAACAGAAACAGGGACCTTAGTTAAATTATAATCCCAGGTTAGTGTTAACCGGCTTTCGAGCAACCAGGCTCAGGGTACAGGCAGTTTAACTGAAGTGCTACACTGCACTGTACAAAGGTTCCGTATAATTTGTTGCACATCATGCGATGAATGTCATAAATAATTTAAGATTAGCATCAATTGATATTTTACAATTAAACGTTTGCAAGTACGAAGTCCCCACCTTTCTCCTAGCAAATCTTTGCCGTTTAAGTCTGCAATGGCGTCATCCGCATCTCGGTAATCTTCAAACTCCTACAGAACAAAAAAGTTTCAAAAAATCCTCGCGTTAAACAGAGCACATGTTCAGTTTCTGTAAACTCGACGCTATCAATCTTACCACAAATCCGTAGCCTCTTTTCAAGCTGATGTCCTTGACTTTGCCATATCCTCGAAGAAACCGTTCGACATCACTTTCTCTAGCGTTTATTGACAGTCTTCCTATGAAAACACGAGTCATTTTGCACGATTAAACTGAAGTAAAGTTCAAAACCTTCCTGCTCCTTGCGCGTGTTAACCAAGATGGCGGAACGCTGCTTCATATATCACGTGACATATCATGTGACTTTTCAAGAGAGGGGACCGAACGCACACCTCAATGACTTCCGCTTCAATGCAGAGGAAAACTTCGCCCCTTTTTTTCTAATTTCGTTCCAGTTTCGGCTGGACAATATTAACTTTATCAGAGGCTTGCTCGGAAAGCTAATTGAAGATGGAAACAGTCAGTACAAACGTTTATAGGTGGTCTAAACAATATATTTTATTGTGAACGAGGGAATTTAATGAAAATAGTGATTTAACTTCCCTCTACTGATGACAAAAACCCTCAAGGAGGGAGGAAGGACAATTATTGTAAAGATGAGAAGTTTATTTTATAATAAAAAATATTGTCCTTAAGGGATGCACTTGCTTTAAAACTGAAACTGAAAGAAAAACAAAAAAGAACAGCGTTATAGTAGAGCACGGTACAGCACTGTTCAATAGTTTTCAGTTTGCCTGGTTACATGCACTTGAGGATTTAACGCAACTGAGACAAAATACAGGGGCACCCAACGAGAAAAGTTTAGCAAAATACTTAAAATATAACTTTCTACTTTCTTAGATAGTTTCACAAGGCATCTTAAAGCTAATACAAGTTGATCTGTTCGCAGTTTTTAGCTGAAAATTTAGGCCGCAAAAACTTGTAGGAAAAAGAATCCTATCCGCCAAATTAAATTTGCGAGCTGCTGATAGCTCTTCGAAAATGCTAGCTGGCCTTAACGACATTTTTGCCCCTCAAGAAACAATAGCAATTAATTAGTCCCCTTGTTACGAAAAAGTGAGGTGATGTTTCGCCTATAGAAATCTCTAGCTTTCACTACAATTAAATCCGAGTATCTCAAGCGACTTAGTCCTTCCCAACAGATATTCTCCGAAACGAACCACTGGGTGCCCCTGAAAATAAAATATGAAACCACTTTATGTTTTCTAGGCTATCGCCTTTGCACGTAACTAACGCTTCCAATGTGCAGCGCTTAAATAAACCATGTAACTACGTCGTCCACCGAACAAGCTATATAGGTATCAAGAACTGTTTGGGAGGCAATGTGTTGACTTGTAGTGCACAGAATACATTTATCAGACCTGTTATGCTTTTCAAAATTGAACCTTTACTTTGGATATTCTAGCTTTTGTATCCATAATCGCTAGCCTAAGCACTCAGTCTAGAAATTTGATTCAAATTGTCCTTCGGTGTTATTTATAAAGGTTCATATTTCACGGCGTATCATCGATGAACCTGGGATCTGATTATTAGTGTGGAAATTTTAATTGTGTTGAATAAAGAATGGTAAGGGATAGAAGAAATTTAAATATCGAAAGTGAACCTTTTATTGTCATCATCGATATTTTTGGACATTGTATTGTCCTTTGAGTCACAAGCCGGGAAGGTAAAATCCCTTACGATGAATCACTACGTTTTTATGAATAATTTATCGCTTTTAAAAAATCTAAATCTTCAGTCCAGCGAAGAAAGTAGTCTAACTAGTATTTCGCTGTGAGCTAGCTCAAATTGTGACAAGGGTGTTGTTTAAAATTATATGAATTGATAAGAAAACCATCCGAAAGGAATCCGGAAAAAGGTGAAAAAAACAGCAACTCTAAGTATTGGAACGCGAAACACCTGCGCTTTACGTTTCTTCATCATACGATTTTAGAAATAATTGGTAACTTGAATTCGATCACGCCAGTGAGAAATAGTTTAAACTGGAGAAGAAAAGAACAAAGAACCTTTTGTTGATATGTTTTCGATAGGGAGGAGTCCAGTAAATTAGAAAAAAATTCAGTTTTCAGTTTTCAGATCAGTTTTTCCAAATATCTCCAAGTTTTGCTCAGGCTTAATAGTACCAAACACACAAATGTTGACATTTTATTATTGCTAGCTAGCGAGTGCTTAAGAACCAGATCACACAAACACCGTCTGTATAAAAAAACGTGCTATTGTGAAATTTAGGTTTGTTTTTGTGAAAGAGCCCCTGTTTGTAATAGTCATGGCCAAATTTATATGCTGACATGCAATTTCTAACCACAAAACAAAACACTTGACCTGGTTGCGCAGTTACGAACTTGTCAGGGCGACATTATGGATTCTGCCCAGCACGCGATGCAGACAGAGGCGGGAGGCTGCATGGGGTCGATAAAATAGAAAAATAAAAATAAAAATAGGGCTTGTTCCGAATCAAATTAATATTGTTGCTGATCTAATAACAAACACAGATGTCAACCAAATTTTCAACAAGCCTTTTTCAGGGTAAAGGGTGGTCAAAATCTTTGCGAAACGTTTGAGTCCATTTGCGTTGATTTTGGGGCGATTCATGATATACACCATGAAAATAACCAGCCCAGACCAGCTTTCGCATTCTTCTGGGGATTAAAAACACAAAGAAATTGTTTCGTGAGTGTTTTGGTTTTACAAGAGTTTACACAGAGTGTTTACAAAGAACAGGCGACTCTGTGGCGCTTTTCGTGTATTTACTGCTAATAAAATTCAATGTTGAGGTGACGCTTTTGTTTTATTCTCAACGCTTAAGGCGCCAAAACTTCGTCAGGGAACAATAGCCTATTTAGCACTGGTTGACAATAAATAAAAGCTGAAACAAACTTGCAACGGATTTGAAGGTTGGTGATATTGCAAGAAGTCCCAGTTCCACAGAGAAAGTGACGGATTCAACTAGACCTTAAGAAGACAGCTGTTTTAACTGGAAAACTCCGAAAGAAACTATTGACGCGAGGTCGTTAACTTTTGCCGTGGACGAAACCCATTCGTGAAAAAAAGTGAGTTTGTATCATAAATTGGTCTTTTTAGTGTTTTATTTTCATTTTCAAGAAGGAGAGTATCAAACATTTGATTCTACTTAGCAGAATTCGCCTTTGACATATTGTAGACGTGTAATGTTAGAGTGTTGCAACTTCTAGTTGTACAGAACTTGAGTTAAAAGGCCTATTCACATTGTATAACTACTTTACAGTTATAATATTTGAAATAAAAACGAAAGGGCAGAAAATACGGCCTTATCGTTCAGCAGAAGGTAAAAGGATTACAAACAGCTGTTCAGCAAAAAAAAAAAAATTACTGTTGTTTTGAGAAAAATTTTATAGCATCTTTAACCATTTTTGTAGTTCAAGTAAACTGCTATTTTTCAAACGCGTGCCCGGTTTTTGTCACGTTTTAGCAGTTCGTACCTTGGGTAATTAAAAGTCTAAAAACAAACAAACGCACACAAAGTAATGGTTGAATGAAACAGTGATTTCTCGATATTGTGACCTTGGTTTTCAAAAAGGCGTGATATCTTTATATCAGTACTTTTGTCTTACAACCTGCTCACACTGATAATTTAAATATTCCTCGCGAACAGAGGCAATTTTCACGCGATATTCATTGGGCAGAAATATCTAGTTAGAGATGTGTACCCAAGGTAATGCGAAAACAAAAAACATAAATAAACTGAATTTCCGAACGGACGGATATGCCGTTAGCCAGCTCCCTTAAGCAATATTGTTTCGGAACTGGGAAACTCAATTTGTAGTACTGTTTCCTGAATCTTCGTGGGAACTAATGTATCTATTTAATCGGTTTACTTCGAATAAAATCCGCAAACAGTACCAATTTCGTTTTTTTTAAAACTCATACGTGCATGACTGCGACATAAACAAGTCTTACCATGTCTTAGGTCACTTCTGACGTATGTAACTCCTTCCTTTTATACTGAGGAAGTTCATTCATTGAATTTATTGTATAAATATTTCCTCTTTCCATCTGTTACCGACAGAAAATTAAAACTTGAAACTGCCACAGTCAAGCTTGGGGAGGAACTCTGGAGAAGTCACCAAGAATGCTGGAAGGGCAAGCACGGAATCATTCCAATGAAAGTTGTTCTCCCTCTAACCTTGCACAGACAAGCATTGGAGAAGCTGGAAGAGAACTGGCTCGTATAGGAGACGTTTTAAACGAGGAAACTCTAGTCAGAAGATCTCTTAATGTGTCTACAATTGTATTATTTCTTCAGCTGGGCGACTTAAGGGCTGTTTTAACGTCTGTTCTTATACCGCTCAGAGCTCCATTCTACTACGAGGTGGAGATATCTTTCTTTGTATTTATAGTACGCTTTCTACTGGTATGACATTTATTCAAACAGAACTGAGGTCGTGAGGGAGCACGCCTTAAATACTCGACACCAGTCGCTCCTGTTGTTAACTGACCGGGGGTGTGAATTTTGTTCAAAGGCGCAAAAGAACAATGCCGGTTTACACTCAAACATTTCGATCTGCGACATCTGACGGCTCGTACTTACAGGGAAGTGGAATCACTCAAACTGAAACATGCCGGTGGATTTCGCCTGCTTCGTGTTAACCTAGTCGACAAACTTTAACGGTTGCTGTTAAGACTGACTACTCTACTAGTTCCCATCAAACCATTCAAGTGTTCCAAGGAAACAGAAAAGTGAACGTTTTTGGACATGACTAGAAATTTTGCTAGTTGCAACAAAGCTGCTATTAAATATAATATTAATTATTTTCCCGAGAACTTGGCAATATCATAGTGGCGGCCTTTGGTTGAAGTTATCATCTCGGCTATTTAAGTGATGTGACTTTCCATTAATTTGAGCTAAACCTGTATGGACAGCTAACAAAAACAAGAAATGTCGTTTTATACAAGAACTGGAAAGGAAAGGAGAAGAAGCTTAAGCCCGTTATAACTTGCATTGCCTGTTTTATTACATTAAATTATAATAGTGATTCGACCCAGTAGAACTAAGAAATTGTAAATACTATACCAAGACCCATGTATAAAATTAAAACATTTTCCCCCCAACTTTAAAAAAGTTGGGGGGATGGATTTTTGCGCATCTTTTTGAACGCTGATCGCTTTTGGCTGCGCGAAAGTTGAAGCGCGGAAAAACCTACAGAGACGCTTTCAACGCAGGATACAAACGTTTCACCATTGAAAAGCTAAATTTAGCGATGAGAGGTTTTATTAAAATGAATCGAAAAATGTTTGCTTTTTTCCATTCATGGTATCGTCAGTTGCGGTAGGTTTGCTGTTCAATATTTTTAATTCTAGTTTATCCAACTCGGAGACAGCACAATATTTTTAAGATCCTTAACGTGCGTCTATTGGTACGATGACGCAGTAAATCATGGATTAGCTTTACTTCCTTCCTTACGTAAAAATAAGGGTGGAAAAAACATGTTACGTAGTTCATACGTGCTAAAAATGCGTTTGTTACATCCGATTTTTTTCTAAAACGTGGCAGGTATCTTTCGTTTTTCTTCCAGGCTAAGGGGTATGCTTATTGTAAGAATAGAGTTTTAGTAATATCCATTGTGAGTACTAGAAAACCATAATCCGAACACTTCAATACAGAAGAGTCCTATTTGAACTCTTTAGGAAAAAAAAATTGCATCCACATGTATCATGTTCAAGATATATGTCAGTGTTGTATCGTTTATGGGCTGAAGCTGTATCGTGTTCACGAGTTAGAATTATCTTTTTTCTTGTCACAATACGCCGTGACTTCGTTATCATTGTAATTTAGCGAGCTGAATGGCTAATCGACAACAGCTATTTACACTGATTTTCGCCATTTCAGGTTTAATTTAAATAACTGTGATGAGTGGAAATTTCGTCCACAGACTCAAAAGATGTAATCACGGTGTACGATCCAGGTCTGTCTCCAGTGTTCTCCGGGAGTTTTAAATTAGTTTCTCTAATAGCCCTCTAATTAGCCCGAAAAATAATAGTTTCACAGTTACATTATTTCAAGAAAGAATGACCTTAAAGGATCCTAGTCAGGCACGCCTTTGTTATTGTTTTGATCTGAAATTTGCCATCAAATTACTCGTCGAACGTGACAAAACGTCAACAGTTCAACTGGTAAAAATATAAATTGTAGCCTGAAGCTGAAATTTCTTCGCTTGTTTTTGATTTTAGTGCCAGTAAAAGGGCTTTCGATTATTTTCAGCGCATTTTGGCGGCTGTCCAAAAACCTAGAACTCAAAGAATGTTTGTGTTCGTAAGCCGGCCAGCCTCCCAAAAGCAAACTATATTCAGCGAGCGCTCGTGGAATATGATTTACAAGCGAATCTAGAATCATAAAGGTTTGGATTCTTGTTTAATTGGGTATTCTTGACTTTCCCATCGCCATAAAACACAAAAGGCGAATGCACGGAGGGCAGAAATGTTTCCAAAACTCACACGATCACGCCGCTCTGACCACCGCTCCGAGCCGCATTTAGTTTTAATTGATAGCGCGAGATAAAGCGAGAACATTTCACATTCCTTTCAAGTAGAAGAAACTCTTTTATTAATAGCTTTTATTTTCTTTGTTATCATCGCACAGGGTGGATATTCATTTCAATTTTAAAAATACATGAATTGCCATGAAAACAAAACGTACTGCAGGTACATTGTAGCTGAGGTGTCGACTGCGGCTAACAGATCTGAAAGTTTCTGTTCGCAAACCATTCTTTCTCCTCCTTTTCTGCAATTCCAGGGATTAGTTTATGGAAAAAATTGAAGTGTTGTTCTTAGGCATCGAAGTCTTTGAAACTTTCGCTTTAGTGTCGCTACCGGCACTGCAGAGCGAGTGCCGTCGTCACATTTAGAAGACCAAAACATTTCAGCGCGTGAAGAACGCGCACCGTAATGAAGTAAAATGTCGGCGAATAAGCTTGTCCAGCATTTCAATCTATTAGATATCTTTTGCTTCACTAGTGCAATAACCAAGAAGATCCTTAAATAATGATTTCTTTCATAAGCTTGACTGTTTTGGTACTGCCACGCGAAGGAGAGCATAAACCGCTTAGAGTCCTGGCGTTGTCTCGCACATTTCACGAGAAAAATAGCAAACAACACCAAAATAACCGGCCAGATGTAACCGCTATTAATTTTTTTAAGGCCAAGAAAGTAAATGAAGGCCCAAACTGGCGGTATTGGCGCGGATGTAGCCGGATTTCAATTCACTGTGAAAAAATCGTGATTTTAGATGGCATGGAAAATGGCGGATTTCTCACTCGATGCGCGCAAAGCACTGTGGGTGACTAGGATCCTTTAAGTGCTATACTCAGTGAAGAATGTTTCGAATTACATTGATTTTCAACGAGTTGTTCGTTGAATATTTATAGTAAGCCAAATTATTGGAGCAGGATATTTGCCAACATAGAGCCGACTTAATCTTGCTTTCAGCTCTCTAGGTCAACTTAAAAAATTAGTTACAGCCGGAGCCAACACAGCTTTACGTTGGCAGGAAAGCTGGCGCCATGTTCCTCTCAAAAGGATAAATAATTTAATTCTCCCGCTGATGGGATCGAAGTCCACGTAATAATGTCTTGACAGTACAAAACTGCAGCTAAGCATTGATTTTCTTACAGCTCCCTGAAGTCCAACGTTTTAATATTGCATTCCATTTACGGTAACTGAGACCCTTCTTAATTTGCGGTATGAACTTTACCAGTTTGACTTAATAACGGTTTTTCCTTTCGATCGATGTTGTTGTAAAAATTATCCTACTGAAAATTTGCCAACATGTATGAGTCGAAGACGGTTGACAAAAATTCAACAGAAAAGAAATGAATTGGTAGTGAGATGAACTAATTTGGGAATCTTTGTTGGATGGGTGAAAGGGCACATGGGTTGCTCTGTTCGCGTTCGCGTTCCACTTGAGGTGATGGGTACATCTATGGTTGAATTCATACGAGATCAGTGGTGAGTTTGTGGGTAAATTTGTAGATGAATATATGGGTATGGGTGTGTACATAGGTGCCTTTTAGGTGAATTTAGTTGTGGGTGAATTGATCGAAAATTTATGGGTGAAATGTGCGTGAATTTATGGGTGAATGAAAGGGTGGGTAAAGGGAACAAATGGTGGGTGCGTTCATGGGTGAGTTAATGGGTGAAATTATGGGTGAGTTCATGGGTACAAGATGGTTAGATGGGTGAGTTGATAGGTGGTTTGATGGGGGAATTCACACGAGTTCAGTGGTGAGTTTATGGGTAAATTGTTAGGTGAATATATGGGTATGGGTAAGGGTGTGTACATGGGTGCTCTTTAGTTAATCAACACTCCCTTTGTAACTGATGTTATTGTTCAGTATAAATGTTCTCGCACGAGTAACTGTTCCACACAATGTAATTGTTTCAGCTTTAAACTTGACAAAGAGTTCCCTTTGGGAACGTCAATGTTGATAGCGCTATCGTCCCTGTTGTCAGAGGTGTGTGAGTCGGGTATGGCCACAAAGGGTTAGTAAAGCCTTTAATTTTGAAGACCCTTAGTTCTGTCTGAACACTAATTATCAGGAGGTGATCTAGACTTTCTCAAAGTCCGTTTTCGGTTTTTGGTGGTTAAGTGGTTAGTAGGGAAACGAGACTTACGTCGCTCATCTCGCGACTTCGTCGCTCTCTCGTGGCACTCTCTCGCGGTCGACTTGTGGACACGTCTAGAGGTGATCATGAACGTGTGCTTTGAGAACTTGGGTACTTCGAGAATTTCGGTACTTTGGGACCAAATAAATACCACTGGCAGCAGCCCCTCAAAGTATAGGTCAACGGATTCTAAAGTTCCGGGGACTTTCAAGAAACGGGCCTTGGCCTTGCTGCATAAAATGCCCGAAGTTTAAGTAGGTGCCCTGCGTACCAGAGGTGTCCTGTGTACCCAGGGGCTGTGTTTACTAAAACTAAACACAACATACGGGATGGTGATATGCAGCCGCCCCAGGCCTCGATCTGCCGTTGGGCAAGACATTTTGTTCCTGGGTCTCGGCGAACGGGAGCTTGCAGGGTACCATGTCCACCCAGGTAGATAAATGAGTAGTACAGAACTGAATAACATGGAGAAAGTGGAAAGCTGAATAACATAGCACTTACGTAACAGCCGTGCGACCGACCACAACCTTTTACAGGGGAGCCGGTAATGTCTTGCAATTGCTGCATGCCTTTGTTGGCAGAAGACGCGAAAGAAAAATGTGAAATTTACTTTTCGTATTTGTATTAGCACAACAAAGAAGACATTTCGAACGAGTTTCACAGCTCGGCAAAACGACTCTTCCTGAGGAAGAAGCTGTTGAATAAAATAATAGGCAATTAGTACAGGCGAACTCAATCGATTGCTTCACAAAAACCAGCTGTATGTGAACTCACAGCAAATGAGACTCTCGGACATTTTTGTTTTCTCGCCTTTGCTGATAAAAGGTTCTTGAGCTAAAATGTTCACACCGGTTTCCGTAGCTATGAGATATCAGTAAGCATGCGCATACACCAAAAAGAAGAACTGAAGCAGCTGATAAGATTTCAGCGGCGGCAAAGTGAACTCATCGTGCAACTTTGTTTATCCAAACTTTATGTGAAAAGAGTTTTCAACTTCGCAAAAGAATAAATTGTAGTTCATTGTAAAAAAATTACTTTCTCGCGTTATCACAGCGGTCTGCATTTATTTTTCGTTAAAAAGTGCTTTTGGCGGCTCGACTGTCTAATAATAGGCCCGGTTCAAACGTCGAACGTTTCACATTCCCAAAATAATTGTTAGATTCGGGACATGAACAGTTCAATGTATGAATCAATTTATTAGGTTCGACAGTTTTTTTTTATTTGTCTATTCGACTATACCAGTAGTTCGACACCGATTCAGACATCGAACTTTTCACGTGCCGAATAGGGTCCATTAGTGTGAGCCAGCATGCATGCAAGAAGCCCGAGCTGAATTTTTAAAACGTGAGCGCAATGGTTTGTTTTCCCCAAGAGCTCATTGTCGAATAGTTCAGAAAAAAGGACGGCAAACTGAAATCTCGGTTTCCTATCCGTACTTCAGTCTAATTCCTCCAGAAAGAAGAATTAAAGCTTGAACTTAGATGCCATAGAGTAAAAAGACAAACATACTAAGTCAAATTGGCCTAAATAAACTTAGTCGTATCCAGAACTTAGTTATGCCGCTGATAGAGTGGAAGTCCAGTTCACAAGCTCATTTGTCTTATTTTTGTGGCCTATAAACCTCATTAAAACTAGTTATTGCGCAACTGGTGATTGTTTTTACTGGTTTGAAGAATTACGGCTGAATGAAATGCCGAACTTAATTATTTGGGTCGACTCAGATACGAATTAGGTTAGGCACATGAAAAGTTCGACTTGTTCTTTTAGAAACTATTGCATGTTAAGGGGTTTGAGGTCTAGAAAAACTGCTAAAGGCATCCGTGTGCAGCTCGCGCATCATCCTGTAGTTTTATGATGAATAATGATAAACATCAAGCGTGCATTACTTTCTTAGCGAATGTGAAAAACTATATTGTATTTGGTAACAGAATAACGATGCATGACAAGCACATCAGAAGTTGCATTGTACAACAAAGGACGAACAATGCACCGATGACGAACGAGTTGAAGCAGATGGAAGTATAATTAACAGGCTGCGCTTAAGCAGCAGACGCCAAAAAAGGCTTGCACGCATTTGGCATTCAGATTCTTAAATTCGATTTCAGATGAGGTGTTTCTAAGATCGTAAATTGGTTGCGGTATGGAAAATTCTACGCTGAATGCGAACACAACCACACAAAATTCTCCATACTACGAACTATGCCCGGGTGGAAAAATGTTCGCGAGTTCAGTTTTCCTCTCGCTGTATTTGGCGCCATCCTAAGCACTCTGCTGCCTGTACTGTCCGTTGTAGGAAGCATTTTGCTGCTTCTTGTTATCATGAAATTCCCACAGCTCCGCCACATTCCATCCAACTTACTCTTGGCGTCCCTCGCTACCTCGGACTTGCTGATTGTTCTGTTGGTTCAACCGTACCATTCCCCAATGAGTGTGTGTGCCCTGATCGCAAGTGAACGCGGTTTTTTGACAGACATCCCGTCATCCGTTCCTGTTTATTTCGCATCCTTCTTAGTTTACTCTTCTTGCTTGAACATTGCCGTCATAACTGTTGATAGGTATATCAGCATCGCGTATTCCTTACAGTACCACTCCATCGTGACTGAAAGCAGAGTCATAAAGACGGTGGCTGGTATCTGGGCAATAACGGCCGTATTGCCCGCAACGCGGTTAATACCGTTCTTCCCGATAACTGGATTCAGAGTCCTTCAATTTGTCATAATTTTTTCAGTTTTATTTGCCATTATCTTTAGTTACGTGGAGATATTCCGCATATCTCGGCGTCATCAGAGACACATCATTTCTCAGTTACAGGCAGCTAGCCAAGGACCGAGGGAGCAAGAATTTCAAAGTGCAAAAACTGTGTTTATAGTCGTTGCCGCTGTCCTTTTGTGTTATTCACCACTGCTTGTAGTTCAAGGTTTTTTAGTTGTCTATTCTTCACACGAACAAGTGAAGATCGTTAATACGTTTGCTGTGACATGTTTTCTTCTCAGTTCGAGCATAAATCCTTTAATAATCTTTTACAGGTCCAAAAACCTACGGAGCTTTCTAAAGAGACTCTTCAGTCAATGCTCAAATTTTATTAGCAAACACTTTTAACTTTTTATATAAATTGAGTTGTCAGAAATAAGAAAACGTTGTTATCTTATGTTGTATGAAAATCGCAGTCAAAGAGTGTGCGAGGCAATAAAATATCCATGGGTCATTTAGATTGAATAAGTAGTTTCTGTTATTTAGTAACGTTTTTGACATTTCGGTCTTTGCAAATTGATCTTCATACGGCTTTACCTGCCGTAAACACTCCATGAATCATAATGAATGAAAAATATACTTTTTCCTTCAAACAAACAATTAACTGATCCATGAAGTTACAATATGCACAGGCAGCCCAAACTCGCGACAGCACTCTTGCGAAAATTATAAGGATTTGTTTCAAGAAATCTAGAAATTCACCGCATCTTAGCATATTAAGAAGAAACTCAATACAATGAACATACGTTTGCAATATTTTGTGTGTTGTTTCCTGTCTTGAGTATCGTAGCGGTAAAAATAATAATAAAAAAATAAATAAAATTGTGCGGAACTTTAACGATTGGCCGAGTTTGATTGATTGATTGATTGATTGATTGATTGATTGATTGATTGATATTGTTATAAAACAGTACCATACACTTCTGACAGTACGCAGTGTAAAAGGACGGATGTTAAAAGATTGAAATCAGTGGTATAGCGTTGGAAAGGGATCCCATTAAATCTGTTTTGGTCGCAGGTGCTTTTCCTTTTACAGTAATTAGAAGTCCATCATTAGTGTGTTTATTAAAGCAATGAGTTTGTCCTCCCTATCGCTCATACCTCACCAAAAAAAAAAAATGCTGAAATTCATGATTAACTATTTCAGCGATTCTTGGAATCAGAGACAAAACCTAGGAAGTGATTCGTGGGAAAGATATTTAGAAATAAATTTCTATTTCAAAATGGATTTTTCAAATCATGCTAGTACGAAAATATAGTAGCTAAACATCTTGAGGACCGTGGAGTGCTCAATCTGTTTCCCGAGGAAACTGCGGAGCTTTCTAAAGAGACTATTCAGTGATTGCTTAAATTTACTAGCAAACATTCTCATTTTGTAGTGTAACCAGGGTTTAAAAGAGAAGTGTTGCGTTTGAATATATAAAACAAATTGCAATCTTATATAGGAAAAGGAAACGTTATTTTACTTGGTTTGAACATGTTGAAGATTTCAGTCAAAGAGTACGAACAAACTGTCTAAGTAGTTTCTCTTATTTGGTAACATTATTGACATTTACAGTGCCTGCGAACTGATTTGTTTCCATACTTTCTTGTAATTGTAATACCCTGCCTTTTGATATCCAAAAAACAAAGCCATGATAAGGGTCGCCTGGATGTCAATAAAAACTTTTGCGAAATTTGCATGTTATTATAAAACGTTACTTGATGTAATAATAATAATAATAATAATAATAATAATAATAATAATAATAATAATAATAATAATAATAATAATAATATTTATTACTTAATATTGCGCAAATTGACATACATACATGATCAAATGCGCATTACAAATGTAACGGAAATGTTTCTGTCATTAAAATTAATTAAAAAGAGAGTAAAATTTACGCATACCTATATAGAGTTAAAAATGATAAGCAAGTCTAAAATAGTGAGTCTTTAACTGTCCCTTAAAAATATTATAATTGTCCTGCATTCCAATGTCCTCCGGTAAAATGTTCCAGATTTTGGGTGCTGCTGTTTTAAAAGGCCTGTCTCCTAGTGTCTTCTTTGATCGTGCACTGTAGTCCTCTAGTCCCCAAGTCCTCTTTGACTAGTCCCCTAAGGTACTCAGGCGCATTAATATTGCCATAGATACACTTATGAGCAAGCTTTGCTATCTTGAAAATGACCTTAAACCGTACTGGGAGCCAATGTAGCTTAACAAGTGTAGGAGTAATGTGATCATACTTTGCAACATTGCTAACTAGGCGAGCTGCTACATTTTGTAAACGTTTTACCTTACTTAGCTGGACGGCTGGAACACCAACCAAGAGACTATTGCAGTAATCTATCCGTGACATTATAACTGCTTGAACTATGGATTTTCTGTCATCGTAACTCAAATACTTTCTAATACGTCCAATATTATGCAGTTGATAAATAACAGATTGGCACGTTTTTTTATATGCGCAGACATGGTAAGATTCGCATCCAACCACGCCCCGAGGCTCCTAACAGTCGTTACAACCGGTACTTTTGTATGGCCGACTACAATTTCAGATACATTTACCTTCGGCTAGCTGAGTGCGTGTGCCTATAATCATAAATTCCGTCTTATCATCGTTCAGTTTTAGCTTATCTGCAGTCATCCAACTCCTAATATCTGTGATGCAATCTTGAAGAGCAGCGATAGCATCCTGCTCCCCTGTCGCGGAATCCGGCATGAACGATAGATATATCTGGGTGTCATCTGCATAAGCGTGAACTTCTGGAAGATGACTCTTGACAACCTCGAAGAGTTTACTTGCGTACATCGTGAATAATAGAGGGCCTAGACAAGAGCCTTGAGGTACCCCATGAGGCAGTGCGAAGGCATCAGAGTACGTCTGATTTATGTACACGCGTTGGGCCCTGCCAGTCAAATATGATCGAAACCATTGAAGAGCAGTTCCTGTAATGCCGTAAGTGACCTCCAGACGGCGCAACAACACTTGGTGGTCACCAGTGTCGAATGCCGCGCTCAAATCGCGAAAGATCAGAGTCGTCATAGTGTACAGACCATCATTTTCCGAGAACCACAGGGCTCCCATGGGCACCTTCTTGTGTGAGTTTGCCGGCTATATGGAATCCATTATTTTGTCAAATGACCATCTACTCATTCTTGGGGACTTTAATATCCATATGGATTTCTCAACCGATGCTGATGCAGTGAAATTTGTGGATCTTCTGGAATCACTCGGCCTTGAGCAGCATGTGAGTGTAAAAAGAACAGATGTTAAAAGACATCAGAAATCAGTAGTTAAGCGTTGGAAAGGAGTCGATTAAAAGTGTTTTAGCCACAGGTGCATTTTTGCTTAATTAAACGTTCATTATTACTGTGTTTATTAGCGAGTTTGCTCTCTCTGTCGCTTATACTTAAACTTAAAAAAACCCCTGACATTTACCTCTAAAGATTACAGCGATTTATGGAGTCAGAGAAAAAACCTAGTAAGTGATTCGTGGGCAGGATATTTAGAGTCGAAAAAGAAATAAAAATGAGTTGTAATCGAGGAGGGCAAACCCATGCTCCGTTAAAAAAATGTAAAAGGAAAGTGAACCCACTGACTGCGTGCGAATGATTCCTCCATCTTGTTTCGATCATAATCGGACTCTTCAACGAAAGCAGGTCGACAATTTGCACAAGTAGTGAAGTTTTTGAGAATATTCTGGCTTAAAAATGACACAAAAGAAAAACACTCCTCAACGCGGCATGAATAATCGTTTAATTAAAAAATAATTCGAATCCACATAATATAAAATTTTCAGAATGACTTAAAAAAACTTGCAAGTAATCCCGAGCAAGAGCCAAATTTAAATTGATTTTCATTTCCCAAATGTTAAAAAATTTCTTGTTGTTAATTGCAAATGCAGCACTCTCTCCAGCTTATCGCCGATGAGAATCGCAGGCCCATTTTCCTTCGTTCATTAATCTCGTTTTCTTTCCCAAACAACTGTCTTCTAAGCCGCGTCCATTCAGTCGAGGTTGATTGCCTCAAATGACGTCATTAGTTGTCATCGTCTTTCCTCTGAATCTTTTTAATGGCTTCTTTCAAGTCTTCTCCTAAAGACATGTCTGGCTTAGTTCTTCTATGGACCAAAACATCTTCCATTCTTCTCTGTGTCGTCGGCAGTTCACGGATAAGAGTTTTTAGCGTTTTTCGGCGGTACGCGTCCCAGTTGACCTTGTCTTGCAGACTTTTCTGAAGTGACTCGTCGTTAGGGTAGGGCGTTTCCTATTAGCAGAAAAGAATTCTCAGTTGTTTACCAAGCGTTTTCAACTGGTCCTATAATGGTAAGTGGTCTTTTGACCTGGTGTGCGTCGAAACTTTTCGGGTGGATTTTGAGCACGATAATTTACGCTGTATTTTGAAATAAAGGAAGGTTAACGTTTCTTATCTTAAAGGCAAGCTAAAATAACAGCTTTGTAGAATGAGTGGTCCATATTTTTACGAATGACTTTTCGGGGCTTTCGAGAAACGCGCCCCTGGACTAAATGAAAGGAACCAAAAAGTATTCTGAAGTCGTTATTTTTTCATTTTCATTCAATTCCCCTCAGAATATGCATATGCTAGGCCTCAGAATATTTTCTCTTTAGTAAAAACGGAGTTAATGACGTTCGCGGGAAACCACGCAGGTTTTTCCCATACTTTTGCTGTAGTCAGGTAATGAGTTAAGCTTGTCACTGACAAATGCAAAAGAAAACACAAGGGGGGGGGGGGGGGGTTACCGAATTCGTTTCAGAGATAACAAGTATGAAAAAACACTCCGGCCCTCGTAAATCGATATGGCTTCAGTTGTTGTTCATTGGAAACATAAAGTGATTTACTGGAGACTCACTTTCTTAGTGAAACTTCATCTAAGTGAGTTTGCTGAGTAAGAAATTTTAACTGGTGTCATTGCCTCCATTAAATTCAACTTTAAAAGTTAGCCATTAATTTGCAAACGCCATATATCTATAATAACATGCAGCGGATTTCGATGACGCGTGGAGAGACGAATTGATACAAAATCGAACCTACACAATAGACAGTTTTTTCGAATTTCCCCCTAAAACGTAGGTAATCGATAACGAAAGTGATCCGGAAGTAGATCCCTGATGGGCCGCTGAGCTCACAGCTACTGGAATGAAAACAGTTTACCGTAACGAGAAGTCGTCTCTTTATTGCGTCAGAGCAGTGGGTGAGAAAAAACTTCTTCGAAATCATGATACATTCAGCGCCATTGCTGACCTGTTGAAAGAGATGGAAAGGAGAAACCTCAAGAAAATGACCTTGCAAAGATAGAGAGTGAAATTTGTTCTGTCGTCTATATAAACGATATAAAAATAAGAATATTTTTAGGTCAATTAGCTAGTTCTCAGTGCATTTTTCTATCAACATACTTAGATAACATAGCCACCGTATTTAAGTGTCGGAAATAGAATTATTTTGTAAATCTACCGTAAAGCAAAATAGGACAAAGACAGTATGTTGTATTTAATGTAGAAAAAACACTGAACGAAGCAGAAATACTACGTTTTTACAATGGTTAAATTGAAAAGAATGAATGGATGCGTGAATGTATGAGTCGATGAGAGTTGATTGACACTGATTCAAGGATGAAAGAATGAGAATCACTGATGGATAGGAGAACAGGTTCATTGCTGAACTCATGGGTGGGGAGATATATGGGGTGTGTTTGTAGGTGAGTTCACGGCCGAGTTCGCAGGCGATAGGTGAGTTGATGGATGAACTGATGGCCGAATTAGTTCATTGCCTAAATTCACTCATAAACACACCCTTAAACTTACCCATGGGTGAGTTCATGGCCCGGGTAACAACAGGTGATAGGTGAAATGATGGATGAGCTGATGGCTGAGTTAAACTCCTCCAGGAATTCAGACATAAATTCACCCATAAATTTACCCATATCAACTAAATTATCACCTGATCTGTTGATCATGGGTATGTTCAGGAAAGGTTAATGGATGGATTCATGGCTGAGTTTGTGGGTGTGTTCATGGGTGAGTTCATGGGCGAGTTCATGGGTGAGTTCATGGGTTAGTTCATGGGTAAATTCAGGGGTAGATTCATGGGAAAATTAATTTGTGTGTGATTTCATTGATGACTTGATGGGTGACAAATCCACTTAGCATATTAATTCACTGTGTTTTGTGATTCCACCCAAACCATCCGGGCGGCACCCCCACTGGGTTCCGTCTGCAATATGGTCAACTAGAATTCGCGATGCAGGAAATCATGGGTTCGTTCTTTAAACTCGTTCCCAGGGCCCTTTTTTCATCTGGTCCTTTTTTGAGGAATAAAGAAAAAACTCTTGGGAAAGAGGTTGTCTTTTCGTTTCTTCTTTTTTTTTTGCAACAGTTTATTTCAATCTACTTCACCACAAACTTACAATTATCCTATTAGTTAGAATAATTACTGTACATATGATTGTATATATATTTACAAAAGTCACATGTTATAGATAAACTGAATCACAAGCACATACACTTAGCAAATAAATCGCAGAAAAAAAGGGAAAAAAAAGAAAAAACTACACAAAAACAAATGCGTTTCAGTAATACGATTACATGAATAACGACCAATTCGTGATCGAAATCTGCGCACGCCGCAAGCTCTTTCGCAGATCCAGTGTTCTTCATTTTCCTTTTCCACCAGTTTGAGAAAGAAATTCCCACTAAAAATTAATCACTGATGTCAACATGAACAGTACTTACCAAGCTCAAGCTGGGCTGCTCATCAAATACCATAGAAGACACACCCTGAAGAAATAAAAGAGACACTTAAGAACGATGCAACAAAACACTGAATAAATCTGTCATAATCAGTAGAACGCTCTTGGAATTACTTCAGATAAACCACCTTTACAGCGATAGAAAGGTGAAGTCCAGAATTAGAAGACACGGCATTCCCTCTAGCCCCAGCCAAATTGACGCAAGGTATCGTAATCTCGAAACTTGCGTAGACTTGCGACTTTAATTTGCCACTATTTTTATGTACCTGGGTTTACTTGCGGTGACCTGCGTTCATTTTCATCATTTCTAATAAACTATATTGGTAAACCCGCTCATAAAAACCTAGTGAGCTGAGAACCCCTTAGGCTAAAGTTTATTAGTTAAACCCCCAACATGTAAGAACCTGTTGTAGCTTAAAAGATTGAAGCAGGATAGTTTTTGTTAAAATCATTTTTTTACTGGAAATGTCCCAAAGGATCTGTTGCATGTGGGATTCAGAAAATCATAGTCTTAGACCTAGGGCAGGGTCTGCTCTGTGTTCGTTTACAAGGCATATTATACATTCTTGATGACACAGATGCAAGGGGCCACAACCATATTAAATACGTTTTCTGACCAGGAAAAAGCTCTTTTGCCCTTGAAAAATAAGAACCTATTTAAGAACCCAAATAAGAACTTTTTAAGCCAACTTGAAAAAATGCTGGTTTTAATAAGCGGGTTTTAACTGTACTTGTCACTTCCTTAGGCTAGAGCTTAACAGAAAAGAAACAGCAAAAACAAAACAGAACTAGCGAGAGAATAAGTTTGAAAAAATTCTCCACAAATGAGTCACTAAGCTGAGTTCTTACAAAACAATCTCCTTTCTGAAGAAGAGCGACTTGTACAAACATGGGGTGTAAATCTGCGTCCGTGATGCGAACTTCCGTCTGTGCAAAGAGAAAGGAAAATCGCAGTTAGCTCATGAACAAAATATCTTTAGTGAAAACGTACATACGGAAAAAAGTAAGATATGCATTTTTAAACTGAAACTATTATTTGAATCGAGAAGGGGAGAAGCAAAGAAGCCTACAAAACAAGTTCAGTACAAAGAGACCTTGTTACTGTTTTAGCTACGGTGGTACTAACCGGCCTTTGTTCGCCTTCGTCAATAACAGAAATCTTGTGAAGGGGAAGTTTCTTTTCTTCTTCAGATAAGTCCCCTGAAATTTAAAAATACAGTTAACGATCGGTAGGTTACAAACATGTCGCTTACTGACATAATGTTCAGTCTGATATTGAACTAGTAAGAGATCATTTTGGGGAAATATTGGTCAAGGTTTTCTTTTGCAAGTTAATGGGCAGAACCGGTGAGTTTGTTATCATGGCTCTCTGGAAAATATGCATACAGTGTATTACGACGTTGTACATCTTTATGCGCTGTAATTATGAGATAATTCAAGTGTTTTCACAACAGAGCGCTACATAACGATAGCAGTAACTATAACACTAACACTGATCGGCCCCCTGAGAGGTTTGTACTGCAACAACCACAGCTCACCTGTAGGGGGGGTCACCGTAGACTTCGTTCTCACTTTGCTTGTTCGCCTGGGTGAATTATGTGAGTGGGCCCTGGGGCGAGAGTAGGACTCAGACCTAGGTCTCTGGTCGTGTTCACTGGAGTCCGCTCGCAAAGAACTGAATCGAGGACGTGGCGGAGTTGACGCAGTCTGAAACAGGAGAAACCAGATTTTGCCCTTATCAATGGAATTAACTGGTTCACAAGTTAAGAAACACTTTGTACAGGGTTCAAAATAGCAGCCGGCACTTTGGCCACCCTTGCCGGCGTTTTTTCACCCAAGAAATAGAAAAAAATGACCTCCCATCCCTTGATCGGTAAAATCAACGTCCCTGGAACGTCATAGTAAACGTTTCATATCAGAAAGGAATGCAGCCATGAAACACTTGCACACATACAACAACAAATTACGGAACGTAAACAATTGTGTCGATTCTTGTAAATCAAGTCTTGGTTCGTTCTATCTCTATTTGCTGGCACTCTTTTTTTTCCGGCGTGGTTTTATACGTCATCAACAACGCGACTTTTGAGGAAATAGGCCAGACACGGGGTAACAGTGCCGCAGCAATTCAGTTCTTTTTTTAGTAACCGGCCAAATTTTCATTCACGATTTCTTTGTTGCCAATGCGTCTTCGATCCTGTTCCACTTAGCACCTTGTCACTTTTTTCGTGTGCTTTCGAGTTCTCGTCCAATTTAATTTGCTGGAGACCAAAGGAAATATACTGTCGCGCTAAAAATCAGCGTCATTGTTGCGGTATTTATCATTTTCAAAGGCCTGATCTAATTTGCGAAACGCCAGCAAGCGACCCTGCCATTGCGCCGTCGATGAGATTTCCATGCTCAAGAGAAAAATCTAGCCGTCAGAAACGTCGATAGTCAACTTCAGGCTCACGCAGAAATGGGCACATGCGCAAGAGACTTGCGTTTTGTCGCAAAAGCAAACATCACTCCTGACGAGGAGTTTAAGACAGAAATAAACTCCATAAGGAGAGAGGTCGTGCGGAAATTCATAAGCGCACTGACCAAGTTTCATTATCGCCGCGTTGAGCGCAACAATGATAAGTTGCGAAGAGCGAACTCTGCCGATTAATTGCAGGTCAAAGAGAGACACTGATCGGGCTTAGCATAACGCCACGTGCATGCTCAGTCAAACAGCAGTACAAAGTTTCTACACTCTTCTACCACTCGAGTGGAAAAGATGCATCGATGACATATTCTCGCTGTGGAATGTTGACAAAAAGGAGATAGAAGAGTTTATTGTCGTAGCAAACAGTCAGTACCCGATCCAATTAAATTTACTGCTGAAATCTCAGACAAAGAAATAAACTTTCTGGATACCATTCTTCTCAAAGGCGAAAGATTTAGGAACTTTCCAGTACACTCACTTCTTTTCCTGCCACCCACCAGGGGTTAGAAAAGGTTTTATCAAAGGTGAAGCCCTATGTCTTCTTAAAAAACTCTTCAGCGAAATCTTTCGTTGAGAATATAACCCAATTCAAAACACGCCTGCGTGCGAGAGACTACCCGAACAGTCTAGTAGAAAGAATAACGTCCGAATTCAAATTCAGTGAAAGGAAGTCGGCACTTCAACAAAGAGAGACAGTGCGAAAAAAATTCTGCCTTTCGTAACAACGTACCACTCAGCTGTGCCTGATTTTAAGAACATCCTTATTAGCAAATGGCTTTTAATTAAGAATCAACCATTGCTAAGAGAAATATACAAACACATTAGCACGAGCATATGAGCCGCGTCTGGCCTGTAACCATTTTATTCCATACTTGGGATAGGTGCTTGTTCATTCTTGTTGACAGCCGGCTAAAAATCAGCCGTGAGAAAAAAAGCCGTCAAATTCAGGCTGAAAGCTCTGATTTTATTTTGAACCCTGTTTGTACAAGATTAACATCAACTGAATTAAGCCAAAGAATTTACACCGTTAAAGAACTTTCGAATTCGATCGCTCCTGCTTTCACTTAATGTTTGTTGAGCTCTAAACTCGTGCTTTCCCTCAGTAACGTATACGAAAAAGACGTACTTCTCTTTTGAACATTCGATATTACAAACAAATCCACACCAGTTGTGATTCGGCTTCTAAATTACTTTTTTCCAAGCTCGGAAAAGCTCTGAGGCTTGTCACTGAGGAATCATTTATTATTTAATTTTGATTTATCATATATTAAACCTGCCTTGATGTATCATAAAATCTAAAACCTAGCGCTGAAAAAGTACAAAAACTTGTGATGCGAGGATCTGCCCAATATCAGCATGCAGATTATCCTCACTGTTCTCCATATATTTCTTATGGCATTAGCTGGGAGAATTCGCTTAAACATCAAGACGTTTCATCTTTGGTGGGCATTTCTTTAATTCTCATGACCTGTATGTGTTATAATGCACTGGTATGATAAGGAGAAATTTGATGCTGATCACTGTTGGGGCTAAAAGGGTTAACCAGCAAAACAAGTCCTCTTGGCTACCCTGAATAGGACTAGTTCTGCTAATTGAATTAAAAGCCTTTATTTATACACGATGTATGTTAAAGCCATAGGCTTGTGGGGCCGTGTATATGAAACAAATATCTAGAAAGAACTAACAAATTGAAATAACAAGTAAGGATCCCAACTGACCGGAGGCAGACCAGTTGGCTATTTACAAGCATGGCCGAGGAGTTAAACTCAGGACTAACAGCAAACAACTCCATCTAGTGACCAGAGCGGAATTTGAACCCGGGGCGACCGAGCCAAACTCCAGCGCCCTAAATCACTCGGCCATGCTGCCTCCTTCAAAGAGAGAATTATCGTCCAATGAATCTTCCCTTGTGCCGTAATATCAGCCTTGCAATCAGTTTGGTTAATTTACTCTTCCAGTGACGTCGAAATAAATCTGACGTCTAAATAAATAAATCTGACAAAAAATTACCAGTACATTCTATTCATGACTTGTTTGGCCCTTTTCATTGAAAAGTCTTTCAAGAGTCTTTGAAAAATATTGAAATTATTTCTTCTTACCGAAGAAGGGTTAGTCTCCTCTTCTAAAGTTGGTAGCGGCAGCTTGCTGTTGCTTCTTTCTCTTTCATCTGGGGCCATCCGTTTTCTCAGTCGCCTTGGCAGCTCAGAACTGGACACTTTTCTAAAATGTCCGCCATCTTCATCAGAATCGCGGTAAGGGCTTATTAATCCAGGTTCACTCGAAAGCTTTCTCCTCGAATCAATCAAGTTTTTAAGATTCTTAGAATGTTCATCCGAATTCATTACCACTGACGTTCGAGGGGCGCTGAAGACACCAATTCGTCTGCCAATTGGCGGCGAATGCGTCCGGAAACTCACAAGCTTAACCGACGCTCCTTCGCAAGAGTCTCGAGTGCTATTTGGACTGCTCGGTTTTTCAGGCGTCGCGAATAATTTCTGAGCAGCAGCAACTTTATCAATAGCTGAACCATCAATGTTTTTCGCCTCGTTTCCAGAATCATCTTCAGTGTCACTTTCTTGTGTGATCAGACCCGTCCTGAGGTGCAGCTTGGGTAATAGAAGCGTTACAACTGACAGTTTGGCCTTCACTCGCTCAAGCCTGTTTCGTGATGAGGCCTTAGGAACCTGGCTCTTTACTGTGGATAGAGATATGCAATACCGTTAGCAAGAAACGCATTGAACAACTTATGAAAAAAACTAACGTTCTCCTATCCCCGCCATGAAGGTAAAACTACCGGCATACATTTAGGTGGGAGGGTGGTGGTGGTGGTGGTGGTTGTGGGGGGGGGGGGGGGGGGAGTAGTGAAGGGGTTTGTTCTGTCTTCCAATTCTTGTGGTAAAGGGGAGCATACTACATTCGTTAAAGAATGGGATTCTGATGGGGAGATAACTGAAAAGCCATTATCTTGTCTGATGTGTTTGGTACCCTTACTATGAAATTTCAGCCAAAGAAGAGATTTTAAACGAATTAAATGCGTGCTTTCTCTTTCTGCGCCCCAAAACTTTGGAACACTCTACCTCAAACTATAAAACAAGCTGCTGAAACTGTAGCCATTTTTAAAAAGAAACTTAAAACATTTTTTTTTTGTGACCATTTCAAACCTTAGGTTTTTATCTTAGTCACATAGTTCACTTATAGTTACATCTTTAGACTAGTTATGTTACGTTTTTATTCTTAGTTTATACTGTAAGCGCGTTGCGAATCTTAAAGTTTTCAAAGATATTAGAATGTGGAGAGTATGGCTATAACTGTTGTACTTAAGTTGGGAAGAGGAAGAGAAGCCCAAGTAGAGTTAAAGATTGCGTGATGGATACCGTTTTCAAATCCCACAACTCTGTCATTGTGTTGAGTGAGGCGACTTTTCACTTGTTTTAGCTTCTTCAGCACCTGACAGCTTCCCTGTAAAAATAAAATTCAAATTCGAAATTTGATTCCACAGGTGGGATACCCGCTCTTAGTCGCACGGAAACTCGAGAAGTATCTATCCCCTTTAGTATATTTTAACATTCTGCAGTCTTTTTAAAACAATGCTTATCCGAGTTGACCAGCAAGCGCCCGGCTAGCTCAGTCGGTAGAGCATGAGACTCTTAATCTCAGGGTCGTGGGTTCGAGCCCCACGTTGGGCGACTTATTTTGTGTCAGGGGACAAAAAAATTTTATTTTCTCCCACGATTTCGAGCTTACATGTAGTAGTCAGAAATAGAATCGTATTTATTACAAGCCAAAGCTGAGCCCTCCATGCGTAAGCAGCGCGTTGATCCTGATAATTTATCGCTTTTTATTATTTTGTCAATGCCTGTCCTTTTCTGTTTTTTTCAGTTTGCACCAGAACATGTTCTCAAACGACATCAAACATTTTTTTAATTAGAATAAAGAAAAAGACGTTAAGTTACATCTTGGAGCTAAAATAACAGAAGTAGTGCTACAAAATACCGATTTTATGATGTAAATCCAGTCCGAGTGATTGCTGTCTCTCACAAGGACAGAGCCGCTCCTGAAAAGAAAAACGAAAAAGGAACAGGCCGTTTGCATTGGCAAACTTTTAGTGCAATGTTATCACCTGTTTTATCTACCAGCAACTTTCTCCTCGACCGGACTGCGCGAGTAGTCTCCTCGCACTCAATTCTGTAATTTCACGGCATTTTTGTTGCGATTTTGATGTGAAAGGGGCGGGCACACGCGAGGTCACGTGAGCCCTAAATTAGACTCGTACCCAGTTGCCACTTATTTATTCCTTTTAAATCCTACCCATAAACCACCGCGCGGACAAGGGAAGAGACTGGGTACGAGTCTGGCCCTAAACCTTGTTTTATGCTTACATCGCACGCGCTTATCCCGCCACTGCACAACTATTCAACAAATAACTAACCCTGAAATAGCTGTAAAATCACAGCAAAAGTTGCCGGTATAGTTTACACACGTGATTTTTAAATTGCACACAAGAATCTCATTTATAATCGCCGTTAAAATTACGTTAAAAATTGCCAGACAGTGTAAACGACCGTTAGGCTATTCGAATCAATCGAAGATCAAGTATGTGCGTTGTGGTCAAATCAATGTTTCTGCAAATGTTTCAATTCCTGGAAAAAAGGTTTCGGAAACTATATTTGAAACAACGTTTTTTCGCCTGAATAAAAACAAGAGATCACTTTTTTATTGCAACAACGTTTCCTCATCTAGCCAGATTATTACAATACCTATGCAAAGAAATGGAATTTCTTACCTGAAAAAATGAAAAAGACATTTCTTTGGATTACTTGCCATAAGCTCTACGGGCCATCCCTTCAAGAAATCGATACTCCTAACAGAAAATAATAAAGTAATAATAACTTCTCTATTTTCGTGTCAAGAAATCCTGTAGGTGACCTTTGTCAATAGGTCTACTAATCGGGGACTCTAAATTCAAGACCAAACCTTGTTAAACGACTTTTAAGAACGTGTTACGAGAACAGTTTGTAAAATGGGTCGATTGAGTGAAGTGTTTTTTAGTTGAAAGCTTTGTAAATACGAACAACATCATCATAGTGACCACACATTGCACAAATCACCAGTTTCTAGCGCAAATACCGCGCTGTTTTTCATGCAAAAGTTGCCGGTTTTCATTGTTCGCGCAAAAGAATTTACTACTCACTGCTCCTCCGATCGTTTTTGCGGCTGACTATACGGCCAAACTGATACGGGCTACTTTCATTTTTTGAAACATAACTTTAAAGGTCTAAGGCCCGGGTGGTACTCCCTGTACGGGTGGGGGGGGGGGGGAGGGGAGCCTCTGGTCGAAAGGGGTGGAGGAAAGTTTGTTGTTTTAGTTGTATGCATCAATATATTTTAAACAATTTTGTAAGTTTATGCCTCATTCATTTGACTCTCTCTATAACTGATAAAAACTGTGTACATTCATGCATTTCTGAAAATTACAATTAAGTATGATTGGCTTACTGAATGAACTTTTGATGATCAGGATCATTTATATTCTTGATTCCTCCTGCCAACATAAAGATGTCTACGAAGTCCTTTTCATAATGAAAAAGAAAAAAAAAGAGAAACGCAGTACAGAATAAACACACTGACCAACCAGTATTTAAATTTATTTAATTTAGACTCCAAATTCACACTAAAGCAAATTGTATTCCACTTACAAGGGAATACAAGCAGGGCTTGAAATAACGGCCGGTCAACGGACAATGTCCGGTCAAAAATAGGTTTTGTCCGGTCAAATCCTTGGATGGCCGGACAATTTGTCCGGTCGTTTACCCTTGTAAAGAAAATTTTAAATTTTTAAAGCTTCAACATTATTGGCGTTCGTGAATGAAAAGGAGAAGGACAGAACGAGATACTACCAGACCAAAAACTTTTAACAAATGATTCATAATAGTGGTTGTAAAATTTCCGGTGGTTGCAAATTTTCGCTTTGTCATTCATCAAGCCGTCACCGCAAATTAGCGGGTGTTCCGGAGAAAGCGTGTGTAGCGGTGTGAATTAACAGTGCCTCTCAGTGTCGGTACAAAGGTCCGGTCCAATAAAAAGAAAGCAAGTTTACATTTATTTGTCGACTTGTCGACATTTTGTGTGAATCACTCTAGGTCTAAATTCCGAGATTGACGAAACATCCCTGAGAGGTGATTTTCAAGGGAAACAAACCATTTAAACAGAAAGTTCACATATTCCATCAACTTCACGACTTAAGTAGGTATTAAAATTTAACCGTATAGAAGACAAAGAACTGAAGCGATAGTTGTATGCACAAATGTAATATTGATTCTGCCGAACTTTGCGGCTGTACCGTGCGTTCCAGCATTGAGTTCGAGGCTGCATGTACAATAAAGGCGTAGAAAATGTACTTGCTTGATATGTAAACATTATGCGGGGGGAGGGGGGATTTTATAGAGATATGACGTAATGGATATTTGTCCGGCCAAAAATGGGTTGTGTCCCAGCAAAAATAAGTTTGACCGGACAACTTGACCGGCGCCAGCCGGGAAATTATTTCAAGCTCTGACAAGAGTAAAAGGTAATTGTAATGAGGTTCCCCCAAAAGACGACAGGTTTGGATTGCTCAGCTGACAGACGAAGGACGGGTAGTATTAGATACCGTGTAAATTACAGGAACGTCATCGAAGACTATCTCCTTCAGAGGGAATTTTCATGGTGTGGAGCTACAACCTCGGACAAAACTACTTGAGATAAATTAAAAACACGCCCGTTTTTCCTATTGTCTTTAAACAAAACCTCTCACACTACTGCTCTCCCCCCTCCCCTCTTTCAATGTTCTTTTGAAGACCACAGGATTTAATTTGTATGGGCAAGCATCATGGCCAAAACAGCATTGTACGGGGGTGGGGAGGGGGGCAATTTGCACATGTCTCGCGGTGTCCAATTGTGGCGTTGATATTGGAAAACAGGCCCATCTGTCTCAAGAGTTTTGTTCGAGGCTGTAGCATCATTCTCGTCCCCTACGCAACGCGGCTTTTTCAAGGTTCTGAGTACAAGGATGGTCCACTGAGCGAAGTGAACTCGTGTAGAGGCAAAAGAAAAAAAGAGTCTCCTGAGATTAATCTTCTTGTCTTCTGCGCCTGCACTATTCTCACTCAGCAGGTTTTCCCTCGTACACCGTTGAATTCTACGGAGAAGAGAGCATCAGATACACTGCGGAGCTACTAATCAGGAATAATTACCTCTCTGGAAATGACCAAGAGTTCAATCGGTTCCCTTGAGATGACAGTAGACTGACGCCGAGTATCGTGAAGAATAGCCAACTCCTATGGTGCATAATAATAATAATAATAATAATAATAATAATAATAATAATAATAATAATAATAATAATAATAATAATAACTTTATTAACGTGTCAAAAACTGTAGTAGCTGAGGGGAAAAGTCCCCTCTAAAAATGGCCAAATGAACATAAGTGCAGTCTGTTTTATTTTATCAGTGCAGTGTTAGTTGGACTTCGTGTCAGAGAAAAAGGAATCAAACCCTCCCATTTCCTCCCTTTACAAACCAAGATTAGCGAAAGCTTTGAGCTTCTCAATAAAGGAATCTGTGAAATATTTTTCTTGTACAGTTTCAAATGGTCTAACTTCGACTGCCGGTCGTGACCGCGGGTGCCTGCCTCCTTAGGCAACTTGTTACTGATGATAACGCCAGCAGGACAACGAGCACGCTGGAGATATATTAAGACCTTTTCTATGTACGCTATGATATTGAAGGATAAAATTTAGACCAAAGATATTGATTCATTTTTTAGGAACGCCAGCTTTTCAGTTGTAAACAGGTACTCACCCCGAAACTATCTCCACGGCGTAAAAAGTGAACTGTTCTTGCAAAGTTCTCGTGTTCTTCCATGACAGTCACAACAGCTAAGTAGACAATATGAAAACAGAATGTCCTTAGTTGTAATTGTGATTCAGTGGACACGTCTCGTCGACTTTTTCTTGGGCCCTTTTTTTAATGATCCCTGTTTTGACGTCACCTACAAATGACGCGAGGGGCGTCTCCTGGAAATTTCGCCGCGCGTATTTCGCTCGCCCCACAATCGCCATCGCCAAGCTTAAAGACCATTCGCAGTCTAGACCTCTTCTGGCTAATCTTTATTATTTTCAATACTTTCGAATTCGTGTCACCTATTACCCAGACAAAATTCGAGGATAACGTCTACAAAAGAAACTCAAAGGCTCGTGTAAGCTGAAATGTGTTTCTAAGTAGATGCTAGAGCTGTATTCGGCTGAGCGTGCAAAAAAACCAAAGCAGTTATTTTGACCGATCAAAACTGAGTCAAGCGCAGAAAAACACGCGACAAATTATTTTTGTTTCTACTTCTGGGACCGGTTGTTCGAAAGCCGATTGGTGCTAATCCTGGGTTAAATGTTGTCCGAGGTTTCTGATTCTTTTGTTTATAAAGCAATATCACTGCTAATTTTCGGTGACAATTTGAAAGTAGCCAAAGTCAAATTGTTACGTGAAAATAATTTTCTAGAATCCAGAAATTATGATTTGAAAGTGAATTAAAAATTGACACTAACCCTGGTTTAGCTTAACCGTGTTTTGAACAACCGGGCCCTGATTGATTGAGAAGTGGTATGATGTTGTTCAGCCAATCACAGCGCAGTGAAGCAAAACCAAAGCAAACTAAAAGGAAAACCACTGTGTCCTGGAGTTGTGGTTAATAACCTGCAATTTGAGAACAAAACGTGACTAACCTGATCCCGATAGAACAAAGTAGAAAGCTTGCGGTATATGCCCTTGTCTTAGAATTGCTCTCTTGGCTTGATGTCTGGAAAAAATGTTTTTTTTTACAACAGTACATTACATTTCAATGTTACATTACAAAAACGCATAGTAAACTAGAGTTAAATACACGGTACACTAACTACGCAAATTACAGTACACATTACAACTGCTACCAACAAATTTACCCGAAAAAAAAGAAAAAGTACAACTTGGGAATCCATAAATTGTTTATCACTCCTAACGATTTAGCTATTTAGGGAAAAAAATTGCAAGCTAGTGTTGAGCACTCGCTTGGCTAGACGAGAGGCACCGAGACTCTGCTAGGGGAAAGCTTCTTTATTGCTTCTGCTGATACTAACCAACTACTAGCTACAATCAAGCTTCTTTTATGCTGTGCTGTAAACATGTTTGCGACCCAAACTAGAGGAAGACCAGATGGTGCCAGAAGAAGATAAAGTTCAAAGAATTTAAAAGAAGAACAGCTGAGACCAATGAATTATTTGGCAAAGGGAAGACAGATAAAGTTTGGCCAATCCAGTACGAGAAAAACTTAATTGTTTGCGAAGAAATTGCCCTTGAACTCAATGTTCAAGGAGGCCTTGGCAAAGTCTACAGGAAATCGCAAACCTGTCTACAGCACGCCCTTAGTTACGTACACAAAGAGGAAAACTTTAAGGAGGGAAGGCATTACACTTAGATCAACAATTACACTACCAAAATTATTTCAAGGATAGAAAAACAACTAAATCAATTCCTTAAAATTAGCTTCACAACACTAGTTAATTCAGACTGAAAAAGATAGCGCCTCTAAACGTGAAGGGGGTTGGGCATTGTGCAAATTATAATAATTATGGTTTTTAAGAGACTAATTAGAATTGAGGAGGGGAATTAAAGGATCCCATTTCTTCGAGCTTAAGCCTAGTTTAAAGGATTCAATATTAAATTGGGATTTAACGACCGTCAAAAACATTTTTAAGTCAGGGAACTTGCTAATGGTCTTACAGCACCATATGTAGTGTCTCACTAGAAGAAATAAAAATTAGTACCTAAGGCTTAGATGGTTCTATCTAGAGGGGCACACAAGGAGGAACTTTAAATTAAATACTTAGAGATCTGGTTTTCTTTTTCCCCATATTTGTGTGAAATAAGTTAAGCAGATTATCTTCAGAAAATTTCAGGGACGAAATCGTATTTCCGGAATTTATTAGTTACTGTTGCCTCTCCGAAACGTCATTCCATGGAGAAAGAAACCCAAAAAGACCTTTTCATAAACAAACAAACAAACAAACAAACAAACAAACAAACAATGATCATAGACTTACGTTTCAAACCAGCCAACTTTTACCAGTTTCTGTTGAATTCTCTGAGGATACTCGGCAAACGAACGAATGGATCGCAAGGAAAAGAGCACCTGGAAATAAAACAATAAAAAAGGTTTAATCAAGACTACTCAAAAGTATTTCTTAAAAAGGAAATTTAAGAATTGGTTTGTTACGGTAGTAGAAAATTCAAGGCAATTTAGCGTAAACAAGTCGCGTAGCTAGTGAAGCAATTACACTTCAGAGACAAAGATGCACCCCGTGAAAAAAGAGGAAACATAACGCGCGTAAGCCACTGATTAGTTGAAAATCATGGTCATTGTATGGAGCTCATCAAGCCCCCAAAACGCAAAGCGTAAATAGACATTAATTACATCCGGCAGCCAATGGGGAAAATGCTCTGTTGAGCAAAACGACGCTGGGAAATAATATTACCAACCTTGGCTAACTGCTGCTCTGTTCTTTGTTCCGGGTGAACTGATAAAATCATCTTCACTTCTGCTGATACCCTCATCTAACAAAGGACAACAGTTAAACTATTAGATGGATATGTTCAACTGGGGCCCACAGGCTCAAAATACTGTAAAAATTAATGCGATATTTTAGACTAAAACAACTACAAACAGTCCACGTAAGAACTCTTTTGAAGCTGAATGCCAATGTTTTATTGTCGTGTCTATAGGAGTGCTGGTTGTTCCTCCATAACAAGCCGCACTCTAAACACAAAAACATTGACTTGGCGGGTATCTGCACGTGCGCGCTTTCAAGCCACACCCCCAGTTTTGTTTTGTTTCAACAAATACCTATCTGAATTGTCCAAACAAACAATACGAAAAGAAAAATTAAAAGTCTGGTTTTTAATACGAAAGCGATTGACGAAGACCGTGTTAAATTGTATAATCGTTCTTTGATAAGGCTGCACCTGTAATATTTATTGCGAAAATCATTCAGAAATTAACTTCTCCTACCGCCCAGACGGTAAGGATGGGGTAAGCTACACTAAAGCTGTTTTCTGTAACCTGGTTTGACGCAAAGAAAGCAAGGGCGCTCACAGGTATCACGGAGAATATGCGGGCCGTTCGACACCTTCTTTTCGCACCCTACATTTGTATGTATGGGAACAGCTGGAACATTCTGGACAACATACCGTAAAATCTCGCTTATGAGCCCTGGGGCTTATACAAGTTCGTAAGGGGTATTGGGTGGGCTTATAAAGCGGGGGGGGGGGGGGGGGGTTATAAGCAGTACGAAAAAATTGTTTCGGAATGAGCAGATGAGAAACAGATTAAGACTAACATATAGCGCTATCCAATACGTTTTCCATTTACTCACGTCTGTAGGTTTTGAAGCGTCACAATTAGTTACGCTTATAATCGGAATATATTTTTTGCTAACAGGTAGATGGGTCTGTAACCGGAAGGGGGGGGGGGGGGGCTTTTAACCGGGATTTCACGGTAAGGCCGTTACCTTCCTATTAGCTTTGAAGAATGACGCGTCAAATGCAAGCTCAGCTTCCATTTGGTTTTGTTGTTCATTGATGTACTGTGTAAAGACAGTGTGAGCTAAACTCTCTTCATCATTCTTCCTGAAACACAGCAAAACCACATTGGAAAAAATACACATGGAAGATTGAAATAATCTTATCCTCCAACCTGTCTGCCTTACAATTCTTTTCGGCAATGAGGTCGTGGTGTTAACATTTCGTTAGCGTGCTGAAAGTCTGCGGTTCAAGCTCTGGTGTAGAATACGTGGAGTCATTTTTTCTCAATAGATATTGGGCGCGGAGCTATTGCACTATTCTCGATTCTCGCATCGCGTGCTTCACCATATTTAAAGAAAAAATACTGAACGACTGATCGTATAGACTAGCCCTGATACCCATTTCTCGAAGCTCCTGAGAGGTACCTTTATTACGCACGTAGGTCACCCGGAAGAGTTTTCATACATGCCTCCAGCCAAGCATACATAAACTGGTACTAGAAAGCTGAAAAATGTTGGCAATATGTAACATCTGCACGACCGATCACTGTCTTAAGTAGGGGAGAGTAGTATCTTGTAACTTTTATTTCATGCCTCTGCAGCAGTAGACGAAAAAAGAAAAATGTACAGCTTACTTTTCATACTTGTATTGGCACAGTGAAGCAAACATTTGAACTAGCTTCACAGCTCGGCGAAACAACTCTTCTGGAGGAAGAAGCTGTTGAAGGAAATAACGCGCAATTAGTCCAGGCGTACTCAATTGATATTTAACAATTACCTCAAGAAATCCAGACGTAGCTAAACTAGTAGCAAATGAGACTCTCAGTCGTATTTAAATAGATGTGTTGATAGGACAGGGTTGCTCCCTGGGGGTTGCTATGGGTGGCCAAATGAGTGAACGGGTAAATTCATAGCTTAAGGTTGGTATAACGAATAAAACAAGCGAGTGAATGGGTGAATTTGTGGGTTGCTGTGGGTTGCAACATGAGTAAAAGAGTGAATATATGGGCGGTTGGTTTGACTAACAAAATGACTTAGTGAGTTGAAATTCATGGGTAACTCAAAATGGGTGAATCGCAGAACTCATGGGCGGGTCGTTAACAATGAGAAAACGGCTGAGTGAATGGATGAATTCGCGGGTCCCTTTGGGTGACAAAATGAGTGAACAGGTGAATTTCAGGTTGACGTGGGCTATAAAATGCGTGAACAGAGTTTGATCCACTGACTTTAGTCAGTCCGCCCAAACCATCCGGGAAGTGTCGGACTTATGTAGCAAGAAAACAATAGCTCCGCTAAGATCCAATGAAAACGAGTGGCATCATTAACCAGCTACCAATAGAAAGCAAGAAAACTGGTGTAATTTTCTGAAAACTTGTGTTTCTTTCATAATTTCTGTAGTATAAGCATTTTAACTGTTGTTCTAATTTTCAAATAATTTCCTAACTTGAAAGAGCCTAACGCTGCTGCAAGACATTCGAATCGCTACAGTCTGAAAACAATTCACATGTGATGTTTTCTATAATGAGTAATTTATGTGTTTGAGTGCATAGTGTAAAAAGAACAGATGTCAAAAGACAAAACATTTAAGACGATTTCCGCTTAACGTTCGAGCAGTAAGTGCAAAAATTAAGTTACCAAAAAAATACTTGCAACACTGTCACATTTTGAGAACAGATAAGAAGAACTTATCGTTACTTTTGCTCCCAAGCTGACCCCGCGAGAGAAAATTGGATTTGAAGTTATCCATATTTCAATTAAAAAGACGCTTCATGTCAGTTCAAAACAAAATGGCGCCCGTTTTTAGCATACTTTTACGAGATTTGAAATTAATTTTCTTGAGAATGCTTGAGAATTTCATCGCGGGGTCACTTGGGCAAGTGAACTAGAGTGAGATGTTTCAAATAGCATTTAAAATGTTACCGTGCTATGAGTAGTTTTTTGGTAAATATTTTTTGCACTTATTGCTCGAACGTTGAGCGGAATCCGTCTTAACATCTGAAATCAGTAGTTTAACGTCGACATGGTGTCCGATTTAGTGTGTTTTGACGGGAGGTGCATTATTGTTTCTTTCTATAATTACAAGTTCATTATTGCAGTCTCTGCGAGTTTTCCGCCCCGTCGTTTTAACATACTTCGATTCTACGAAGATTCTAGCGACTCTTGGAGTGAGCAACAAAAACTGAGAAGTAATTCATGGCAGTATATTTCAAATTGCATTCTCTAAATCAACCTACGCTGTAAAAAATACAGTAGCTAAAAACCTTGAAGACAGAGGAACGACCAAACTGTTTTTCGCTACTGGGTTGTTTCACTAAACCGCAAGCTAAGGACGTGCCCATACCAGTATCAAAGGGCTTTGATATCGGTATGTTTGTGTGGTGGACTTTCTCTTTAGAAATGCTAACTTGCATTTAAAAGCACAGACCATTACACAACTCCTTCATTTCCCTTTACCTTGTCAAAGTATTGTGTTTCACCAGGAGTCCTGTTTTTCCCCCATGAGTCCATGGTGCTTCGTCTGCGCCTGCGCATTTTGATTCCTACCTCTGCCAAATCACTCAAAGTGTAGATACTCATTCTCCGTCCTTTGGCCGAAGATGTCTCGGACAACCCGGTACCATCACTCGGGTATACTGAACCCCTCCGTAGGCGTCCGTGCTTCATTCGGGATATTCCGGCGGCAGCTCGAACGCCCGAGTAGTCGGCACCCGAGGACTTGGACCCATATCGTTTGAAACCAGAGCTGTAACTGGAGCTGCTCAGAGTGATGTTGTCGTCAATTGAGCCGACAGTCGTAGTTGAGTAAGTTCGCTGGGCCATGCGACCAGCTGAGCGGACCTGTCGAATAGAACCTGTTCCTTCCATGCGGACTAAGGAGGATCTAGAAACGATATACATAGAACTCTCCGTTTTTCGTTGTCTGTTGTTGCAGCCTAGACTTGGCTACAAATGTTTCGAGATCTGAGGAAATTGCAAATAACAGTTTTCTGTTGTTTTCACAGCCCAGGTTTGAGAGTTATATATAGGGTATATGGGCATACATTTTTCAGTAGACAAAATGTTAAAACATGCCTCATATTCAGTTGAAACAACAAAGGAGAATTAATAAGTATGAAAATTCTGAAAATAAGTGATTCGTTTTTCCTCGAACTGGCGAACAAGTGCAAACGCAGCACAGGAAATACTAATGAAAATTTCTATGGGCTTTGAATCTCGAATGTAAACCGTGAAAAAGATTTAGTTTTCTCATACCCAGTTTTTGCCTTGTTTCTTGATATATTTTAAAATACAAGATGTAGTATGGTATTAGTTTTTCCGCTGAAGGGCCTAAAAACAGGATCATTTATAATTCATAATTAGTCTGGCGGAATTGCTAATTGGTCATTCATTGAAATAAATCATTAATCCATCAACTAATCGTCTTAACTACACAAACCGACAAAACAACAAACTGAACAGTCTGAAATCGATTTAGGCTAATGAAATAAATGGCATAAAACAGATAGTATTATAATTTGAAATAAAACGGCAAATTCCGTCACTTAACCATTCATTTTGTCCAATCTCTTGTTAAATATGGATAGGCGGTGCTCATGAGAGACAATTTCTTGTTTGCGCCCATGCGTTTTAATATTTCGCACTCATCTTGAGGTTACATTCAGATTTCTTAAAATTTCTCTGCACTGATTACAAAAAACCATATCAGTAAAATTTTTTGGGAAACTAGCATTCGATAGCTTTCGATTCGTTTGCGGCTGCCTCTATCGACGGTGACTTTGGAAAAATACGCTGGTTGAGTTTCCGTTGTGAACTAGTTTACAGTCGCCAAGAAACCAAACTTCCTCCTAATTGGCCTCACTGAACGAAATGCATTGTAACATCGCTTTTTGACTTAAAAATGTTAACTTTTCATGTACTGTGCTCAAGTCATGAGGACGGCCTTAGAGAAACTAACTGGACGCATTTTGCCGTGTTCTGCTCAGAAACAAAAAAATGATATTGTTACTAGCTCACCTTCGTCGGCTGTGCAGGCCGTGAAAGAGAAACAGTCCGTGTCTTCACACGAAAATTCCCAACGTCATGTACCTGAAGTTTAAACTTAAGTTTCTTTCCGTCCTGGACCATGTTTCAGATATCATTTGTCTTCATAGCTAGCTTACCTCTTTATCCGCTTTTCTCGGATTAGTCGGCCTGGCTCTGAGCGCCTGCGTTGACAACTTTGGAATTTACTCATTGCTCGTGCAAACAGGATCAAACAGCCACGCAGGATTTTGACAGCTGGTAAACACGCAGGAATCTTTGGATTGTCTGCAGTTTGGGCTTTCTTTGTCAGGCCAGTTGCTCTTTCCTGTCGCACAAGCACCACGGTTCGTCTTTTGTTTCAGTTGGAATAGATATTATTATTCTTAGTTCTGTCGTGATATTGGGCTAGTGCAATAATTATTTTGCGTTTTCATACAAACAGAAATAACTTGGCCGATATATTAATGATCTTGGCTTCACGCTGGCTAGTTAAATATTATTTCGTTAACTTAGCACAATTCTATAAAATGTTAATACATGTTGAAAATTGCAGGCGGCGGTGTGGTCTATCAACCTTATAATATCAGTTCGAATGTCACTGGAGCTACTCAGGACCAGGGCCGTAGCCAGAAAAAAATTATGACTGAGACAAAATCCATGGTTAAATTCTCTTGGTATTGGTATTTAGGGTGTTAAACAAAAAAATTATCGAGAAAACGAAAAAAATGACTGAGGCAAGTGCCTCGCTTTGCCTCATACTGGCTACGGCCCTGAGGACGAAATGTCAGAACTCAAGTTATGGAACTACATTCCATTTCTCCTCTTCAATGTTCATAGTCGCGTGTGTGGTTCTAAAAAAGGAAAAAAGAAGGGAAAAAACGGCAACAACAACAATTACAAAAACAAAACAACAAGGTATCGCAGGCTTGTTGTGCATGTTTTTGTACCCGATTTTAGTCTCGGTTCATAAAATACGCCGTGCATGAAAAAAGAACTTCGGTAATATGTCGCGTTTGCCATCTTGACCTGACTCCGGTTGATCAATATTTTTACATTTAGAAATGGGGTGAATAAAAAAAATAGAAACTCCTAACTACGTTTTGTATTTGTATTTTTCTCAGTAAAAGCGCTTCAAAGATTACATAGAACAATATCGAAAGTACAGAAACTAGAATTGAAAATTGGCTCGAACGGCGATGGATGCATAATGGCCACTGACCCTGTAATTAATGATATTGACCGGCCGATATTGCAACTATATTTTTGAGAAGTTTGTTTACTTTAGTTCTAATTCTGGTAATTGCTGCAAATTAACTTATCGCTTATTCAAATCTAGTCAATTTTATGAGAAAAGACTACTTGTGCTAACTAGCTTACTTTTCTTTAGGCAATTGAACATATGACGTCATGACAACCAAACAACAAAGACAATTATGGCTAAGGGGGATTCATTTGCAGCATACGCGTATACTTGCCGCAGTTTGCAAACAAACAGGTTCTCTCATTTTTTTTTTCTATACGCGTACGCTGCAAATGAATCCACCCTAAAATTATCAGTTCCTTTGAGCAGTGATTGAGTGGTCTATCTGTTTTATATTACAGCTGAAGCGAGTTAACGACGAAACAGTGGGAAAGCTGAGCTGGATACGTCCTTTACAGGAAATTTACCAGCGGAGAGTGGAATTAGGAGGATATGAAAAACAGGGCTCGACAGGTAAAGAGAAAAATGTTTAAAAAAATAATCGTGCGCGGAACAAGTCTTCAGATAAAGAAAAACGCCACATACTGTTATGTTTCAACCAAGCGGGAACGAAAAAAGGAAGTCACAGACGGCGACTGGATTACGCACAAATTAAGGTCCTTTTCCCGCACTTAGCAACGGTTGTACGTTGGTTGCACTTTTTCCCGCGCTGAGATTCGAGTTCTGTGCATTTAATTGTAAGGAAAAAGGATTTCTGTTGGGAATAGCGGGAATCCTAAAACATGGATTTTAGTTTGCTGACAGTCGATATCAAGAGAAAACGTCAGGGGCGTTTATTTAAAACTCGGCCTCGTAGACCCGGCGTTTATTCGAACCTGGCGTTTATTCGGGGTCTGGCGTTTATTTATTAAATGCATTTTTCAGTATTGGAAACATCACTGACAGAAACAGTGATTGAACGCTTCTCAACGTTACGTTTCTCCATGCATGAAACACGGCAAAATTATGGAACGATTCAATTGCAAGGAACTGCTGGATAAAGGCTGGAGAGACCCTCGAGATGATCCTTGCTTGATGTACAAGCCCGCAAAAAAGGTTGCGATGATTTAATTAAAAAGATTGACACAATACCTGATGCGTTGTTTGTTTTATCTGTTTTAGGCTATGTTTACACGGGACCGGTCCGGAACGGATCCGGTCCGATTTTCGGACCGGATAGGCCCTCTGTTTACACGGGACCGTTCTGGAACCGGTCCGGAACGGATCCAAAACTGGACCTGCTGTTTTGCAGGTCCAGTATCGGATCCGATCCGGACCGGTTCCAGAAAGGTCCCGTGTAAACTCCTGGACCGGTTCCAAACAGCTCCATGTAAACAGAAGCCGATCCGGTCCGGTTCGGTTCGGAACGGTTCCGGACCGGTCCCGTGTAAACGTAGCCTTAGCGAGAAGCACTAGTTTCTTTTGAATATTAGTGTGTAAATTCAAATATAATGGTAGAAAGAGAACTAGTTTGCAGTCACGACACAAAATCCTGATTTAACATACCCATCTCGAGTAAACGCCGGAATCAGTAAAAATTTCCGGCAATTCTACTTTTCTTCCCAACGTCGGTGTTTGATCTCCAACATATGGTCGATTTTCACATTTTTCTCAACTTTTACTGATAGCGAACCAAATAATGGTGACTTTTTTCAATATTTGTAAGAAAACACCCTTTTGGTCGAAAAAGGTACCTTTTTATTTCTTTTTAAGGAAATAACATGGGTTGTTTGAGTCTTTCCTTCACCAAATAGAACTCGAAATTTGGTACCTTTTTTCAATGTGACTGCAACCAATTAAAAGTCAAAATTTGGTACCTTTTTTCAATGTGTCTGGCAACAATTGAAAGTCGAAATTTGGTACCTTTTTTAGAAAAAAGTTTTTTTTATTGCCTGTAGAAAATCAGACAACTGTCGCGTCACCTCCCAGGGTGACACCACAGACAGACATGTCTTGTTTGAGTCCTTTGCCGGCAACTGGCCGGGGTCCTTTGCTAAAATCCCTGGGAGAAAATGGCTTAACATGAACCTATTGCGGATCTGTGAAAAGAGCAAACGATCCAACACTATGTAAGCGAAGTCATTTCATCAACTTGAACTTCAGTTAACTTTTTGGTCCCATGCTTAGCGGAAAACAATCGCAGGTTTCGTTCAGAAAAAACCTCTCTTAACCTCAGGAAAAGCTTCTGAAAGTATCTCTCTTATTTGTTTATAGGTTTTGTTTTCTTTCATAATGTTTCTAACTTCCTCGAAATTAGCTTCTAAGAAGTCCATACTGCGTTTTAAAACTTTATTAGAGAAAACCTCCTTCTGGTGTGACACGTCACTTGTCAGTCGATCTGCCCCTCCCCCACACACCCATCTCAAACGGGCAATAAATACGTTTAATGTTCCGCAAAAACTGAATAAATAAATTTTTTAAATTTCCTTCCCTAATTCAGTGACTTGCAGTTTTAAAATGCAATATGAACTTCTTAGAAGCTAATGTCGAGGATGTTAGAAACCTTGTGAGAGAAATCAAAACCTATAAAAAGAAAAAGAGATAATTTCAGAAGCGTTGTCTGAGGTTAGGGGAGGTTTTTCCGAACGTAACCTTCGATTGTTTTGCGCAAAGCATGGAATCAAAAGGTTGACTAAAGGTCAAGTTGGTGACATTGATGACATGACTTCGCTTACATAGTGCCGGATCGTTTGCTTTTTTCACAGATCCGCAGTAGGCTCACGCTAAGGCATTTTCTGCCAGGGATTTTTAGCAAAGGACCCCGGCAAATGACTCAAAGAAGACATGTCGGTCTATGGCGTCACCCGGGGGCGTAACGCGACAGTTGTCTGCTTTTAAAATCTTTGTGTAAAAAAGGTACCAAATTTCGACTTGCAATTGTTGGCAGACACATCGAAAAAAGGTACCAAAGTTCGACTTCTATTTGGTGGTGGAGAGACTCAAACAAGCCATGTTATTTCCTTAAAAAGAAGTAAAAACGTACCTTTTTCGACCGAAAGAGTGTTTCTTACAAATATTGAAAAAAGGCACCATTATTTGGTTAGCTATCAGTAGAATATAGAGAAAAAAGTGAAAATCGGCCGTATGTTGGAGATCAAACACTGGTGTTGGAAAGAAAACTAGAATTGCCGGAAATTTTCACTGATTTAGATTTTTTGGAAAGACGCGAAAATTTGGGATAGTCGGCAACCTCGTCCCCAGGGTCTTCTCGCTTTTCAAAATGGCGGCGGCTCGGGAGAAGACCCTGGCGCACAGCAGATCACGTGTCTCCAACGAGGATGGAGATGTATTCAAAATGGCGGCTACGGCGAAAAGGGTGAGAAGAACTGGGTACGAGATGCTAAGGTGAAGATAAACAAAATGGCGGAAAAAGCTGAAGTTCAGTTCAAGAAAAAATAGGAAAAACAGACACGTTTTGCATGTAAGAGTCTTAGGAATACGGCAAAGTGTTAGAGGTCTTGTTTTTGCTGTTCACTGTTTCTTTTTTGTTATTTTAAAGTTAGGAGTAATGGGTTTGAGCGTACTCTATAGACTGCGGAACTCCGTACCGCTATTTGATTCAATGTTGCTCAAGTGAACATATTATATTTTCGATTCATGAGGCTTTAGGCAATAAATTGTCTTATCGTTACATTGTTACAAATCTGTCCTTCTTAAATATTGTTATAAATCCGTCCTTCTTAACATTATATGCTTCAGCTTAAGACTTTTGGCTTTACCTCGGTGTAAGAACCTGTGAAACTCACGGATGACGTAAAACAAAGGAAACAAAAACATTTTAAACAATACCGTACAGCAAAACAAAAGCTAACAAACAAAGAAAATCTTGTCAGGTTCTTACACCGAGGTAAACCCAGACTTTTCGAATGTATCAGGCTCAGATTAAGCTTGGAGTGAGCTTAGGCCTTTAATAGAAAATGATCCATTTATTTATTTATTTACTTACTTATTTATTTAAGCTTATTTACAGTGCAACCTCGATTTAACAAAGTGCAAGGGAATGGGAAAAGAGCAGTGTTTTATGGACTGGTTAAACTAAGTTTTGATCTGGCATATTTCAGGTGCTGCTTTGGAGGCAGTGATAATCGTTTTGGCTTTCTTGAATTTATTTGTGCCCATTCCTTGTGCTACAGTTTTGCTTCTACAGTTGCAGATCTCCAGGCTTTGTCGCTTTCAATATTGTTTTCTACACTTTTGTTTCAGTAAGTCTCATAATTAAATACTAGAACTGAGGAGATTGTGAGACTGTAAATAATGGAGAAATAAAGCATTTTAACAGTGGGTAGATAAAGTCCTCTTTGCATGTTAGACCAGTTCCAGGGATAATATTTCCAGGTTTGAAAAATTTTCTGCTCAACAACTTCAATCAATTGAGTTATCTGGGTGTAGTTTGAAAGTGTTTGAAAAATTTAAATCAATGAGAAAGAGAGGATTTCAGGAAAAAAAAGGAGAGAAAAAGATTTCATGAAGTTTTGAAATTGGAATTTGTAGTTAGGCCTTTAAGCCCCAGTAGCGACAAACAAACATCTAATTCTCCTTACAATTTCACTACTTGTTCAAACATACAGGCCCTTGGAATAAAGGAAATGATCACCAAAAATAAAATGTCTGGATGTTTATGTGAATTCTTTCAAGTAGTGCCATAAGACATTTACGGAGAATAGTGAGGAGAACATGTTTGTTGATATCGGGGCTTAAAGTTAAGAACAAGGAAAGGAATATCATAATTGACTGCTATCAACCTGGGGTGCTCTTATGTGGATATCAGTTTTTGATGGTCTCTTAAAATGATTTCCCATGTCATGTCTCTTCTTTAAAACTATTCTCATGTCAATCTAAGCCAAATTAAAAGGGTTTGCAGATCCAATTAGAACACCACAAAAATCCACTAAAAGTTACAACAGAGGTTCAAAGAAATAACGAGTCATCCTAAAAAGTGGGATTTGTAACTTAAGGTTATGTGCTGATCAATTCAAATCTTCAACATCCCCCACTCCCCTCCGGGCATACCTCAGACATTTGGCTACATGTATTTTCCTTGCCCAAGGAGTAGGGAATTTGATGCAAAGGTCCTGTGTGTATCCCTCGGTCAGTTGTACGATAATTCTATCAGTTGTGTAATACCCTGTCAGTTGTGCATTACTTGGTCACTTGTGTAACCTTTCTGTCAGTTGCATGTTGCAAGTTGCAGTTGGAAGTTGTGCATCACTTGGCCAGTTGTGCATTTTTCTGCCAGTTCTGTGTCATTCAGTGGGTTGCATGATAACGCTGTCAGTTATGTATTACTCGGTCAGTTGTGTACTTCCCCATCAGTTGCGCATTACTCGGTCAGTTGTGTACTTCTCTGTCAGTTGTGAATTACTCGATCAGTTGTGTATTACCCAGTCAGTTGTCTCAGACTCGGTCAGTTGTGTTACACTCAGTCAGTTGGATGATAATTCCGTCGGTTGTTTTTTACTCCGTCAGTTGTGTACTATTCCATCACTTGTGTATTACTCCCTCAGGTGAGATCAATCCTTTCTTTCCCATTTCTATTTTTGAAACACTTTCAAAGTTCACCCAGCTGCAGGTTACTCAATTGATTGAAGTTGTTAAGCAGAAAATTTTTTCAAACCTGGGAATATTATCCCCAGAACTGTTAAAATGCTTTATTTTTCCATTGTTTACAGTCTCACAATCTCCTCAGTTCTAGTGTTTAATGTGACTCACTGAAGCTAAAGTGTAGAAAAAAATATTGAAAGTGACAAAGCCCTGGAGATCTACAACTGTACAAGCAAAACTGTAGTGCAAAGAATGGGCACAAATAAATTCAACAAAGTCAAAATGATTATCACTGCCTCCAAAGCAGCACCTGGAATATGCCAGGTCAAAAATTAATGAGTCATTTCCACTGAACTCACAGAGATGTAAGCCATGTAGAATAAATATTTTGTAGCACTAGTTTTATTTAAGGCCTAGCTAAGCTCACTCCATAAGATTTATATTTTAAGCTTAATCTGAGCCTGATATATTTTAAAAGTCTAAAGCTGAAGCATATATTTTTAAGAAGGACGGATTTATAACAATATTTAAGAAGGACGGATTTGTAACAATGTAACGATAAGACAATTTATTGCCTAAAGCCTCATGAATCAAAAATATAATATGTTCATTTACGGAGTTCGGCAGTCGAGTACGCTGAAACCCATTATTCTTAACTTTAAAATAACAAAAAAGAAACAATGAACAGCAAAAACAAGACCTCTAACACTTTGCCGTATTCCAAAGACTCTTACATGCAAAACGTGTCTGTTTTTCCTATTTTTTCTTGAACTGAACTTCAGCTTTTTCCGCCATTTTGTTTATCTTCACCTTAGCTCGTACCCAGTTCTTCTCACCCTTTTCGCCGTAGCCGCCATTTTGAATACATCTCCATCCTCGTTGGAGACACGTGATCTGCTGTGTGCCAGGGTTCTCCCGAGCCACCGCCATTTTGAAAAGCGAGAAGACCCTGGGGACGAGGTTGGGTTAGTCGGATGACGCTCAAAGGAGAAAAAAGGGGGGATGGCCTAAGTATAGTTCAGTAGTTTTATTTCCTTCCCTAATTCAGCGACTTGGAACATTTCCAATGTTTTTCTCACATGACTCTCATGCCTCGCATCATTTTTAACTATCCTTCGATCAAACTACCTCCTTTTAAATTACTAACACGAGTCTCGTGGAGCGAAAAAAACTCACATCGATAGCTTGCAGGAATGTCACTTGACAACAAAGAGGTATGACGGAAGTCACGCCATCGAAACTTATCAATGGCTTTCGTTACGTTCTCTTGAACCGATTCACATAGAATGTGAAACGTGAAAAAATAAACTCACCATGTAATCGGGCATTAAGTCAAGCAACACTGTTAAGGAGAGGCAGGAAGACAGAGAACAAGCAAGTACGACTTAAGTGTTAGCCTCCAATTAAAGTGTAGGATAACAACGCAACTTGAACCAATTTTTGTCCCATACCCCAGGGCGGAGCCTCCCCATTAAAAACTCCCCCCCCAGGTAAAAATGCAATGTAATACATATTACGCGTCATGAACTTCATTCTTACTAGTAATTTGTTACTCGTTCATTAGGTTTGAAATTCTTTATTTTGAATTTTAGCTACAAGTTCGAATTCCGAACTTAATCGAACTAAATCAAACGCTAAATTTCAATTTCGTTCGATTTGGTTCGGAAATCGAACTCACAGAAAAGTTAGTTGTTCGATTTCGTTGGATGACCGAACAACATCGAATCAAATCGTTCGATGTCGTCCGATTTCGTTTGATTGAGTTCGATGACAAATTCGTTCGGTTTTGTTCGATTTGATACCCCGGGGTAAATACGTACAGTCGATCGCATCGCTAAACCCTAGAAATCGCTAATACTGGCTTTTACTTGGGGTAGAAGAGCACAGAACGCATCATCAGAATGGAATGACCGATTAGCAAAATTATTCATAATTTAGGCACAGTAGAGATAATGTATGTAAAATATATTAAATATATAATTTTGGGGTTTATTGACTTCTGGTAACATATGATTTTACCCTATCTGGAAGCGTGGAAATCTGGAAATCTGGCAGTGAATACTTAATGGGTTAACAGTCTAACTCTGGAAGTGTGGAAATGTGGAAATCTGGAAATCTGGCAGTGAATACTTAATGAGTTAACAGTCTATCTCTGGAAGTGTGGAAAAGTGGAAATCTGGAAATCTGGCAATGAATACTTAATGAGTTAACAGTCTAACTCTGGAAGTGTGGAAATGTGGAAATCTGGAAATCTGGCAGTGAATACTTAATGAGTTGACAGTCTAACTCTGGAAGTGTGGAAATGTGGAAATGTGGAAATCTGGCAGTGAATACTTAATGAGTTAACAGTCTATCTCTGGAAGTGTGGAAATGTGGAAATGTGGAAATCTGGCAGTGAATACTTAATGAGTTGACAGTCTAACTCTGGAAGTGTGGAAATGTGGAAATCTGGAAATCTGCAGTGAATACTTAATGAGTTAACAGTCTATCTCTGGAAGTGTGGAAATGTGGAAATCTGGAAATCTGGCAATGAATACTTAATGAGTTAACAGTCTAACTCTGGAAGTGTGGAAATGTGGAAATGTGGAAATCTGGCAGTGAATACTTAATGAGTTAACAGTCTAACTCTGGAAGTGTGGAAATGTGGAAATGTGGAAATCTGGCAGTGAATACTTAATGAGTTAACAGTCTATCTCTGGAAGTGTGGAAATGTGGAAATGTGGAAATCTGGCAGTGAATACTTAATGAGTTGACAGTCTAACTCTGGAAGTGTGGAAATGTGGAAATCTGGAAATCTGGCAGTGAATACTTAATGAGTTAACAGTCTATCTCTGGAAGTGTGGAAATGTGGAAATGTGGAAATCTGGCAGTGAATACTTAATGAGTTAACAGTCTAACTCTGGAAGCGTGGAAATGTGGAAATGTGGAAATCTGGCAGTGAATACTTAATGAGTTAACAGTCTAACTCTGGAAGTGTGGAAATGTGGAAATCTGGAAATCTGGCAGTGAATACTTAATGAGTTAACAGTCTAACTCTGGAAGCCTGGAAATGTGGAAATCTGGAAATCTGGCAGTGAATACTTAATGAGTTGACAGTCTAACTCTGGAAGCCTGGAAATGTGGAAATCTGGCAATGAATACTAAATGAGTTGATAGTCTATCTGGAAGCTTGGAAATCTGGTGGAAGCATGGAAATGTGTAAATTTGGCAATAAATACTTCGATGTTTGATGTCAGTTATGGCAATGAATAAATAATGTTGCCATTTTTCAATTCAGCATATTGATACAATCAGTAATATCAGTTATTGATTGTAAGACCTTGGTGGTTTATATCACCCTAGGTAAATAATCACTCGCATTATCTACAATAAAAAATGCAGCAAACAAAACTAGTGTTCCAGATAACTTTCATTGATCATCACTTCTATTGGCTGTAAGCATCATACAATATTTATTATAACTCCTTTAAAAAATTTGTTGATTCTAAAGGCAAACATCTGCTTTACAATAAATAACATTGAAATTATTTACATCTTATCAATGGGGAGTAGCAAGGAGCGACAGGCCTGCACGACTTCTAACAGTGGAAACATTTATATAATGTAGCCTCTTAATATTTTTGTACTGACAAGTATGTGATTTTTAAGAAAGGATTGTTGTTGCAATGACTGTCTTGGTTTTATAAAGTGCCGTTAAAGCGTGTTTGAGCTTTGGCACCGTTTGTTGACATTGAGTTCAGTCAAATGCGTAAAAATTAGCCCCTTCTGAAACTGTGAGTTTCGTGCCGATGGAGCTCGATATGTTTCCTCCTTTTGTAAGCAAGTCTTTCGACTGCCGATTTGTACAGGCAAGACCATGGTTTCGACCCTCCACATGGGTCTCATCAGTTGCCGGGATTGGTTTTGCGAGTTGCTCTTATGCAAGCTCATGTACGTTTTGAGAATGACAAGGCATTCTGTTTGGCAAACGTTTTCCGTTGTGTATTTATACCCACTGTGTGGATCAAAAATCCAGGATTTCTATTGGTTAATCAAAGGTGGCAAACTGTCAAATGTGGTTTTCGATCTTTAGCCATTTGAAGCTTACGTGTGTTTGTATACGTTGTGTTTAAGACAATTTAGCACTCTGTTTTAGGTTGAATTGAGGAGTTGACCGTTATCTGATTTGATGCGTACAATATTTTTGCATAGCTGCAGTGTAGTTGTTTTGAATGTGGTGTAAATTGCTCTTTCAGCCCAGGGAAAAGGAACTAAGAGATTTTAGAGATAATAAGAATGATGATATTCAATTAATAAGATGTAAATAATTTCAATGTTATTTATTGTAAAGCAGATGTTTGCCTTTAGAATCAACAAATTTTTTAAAGGAGTTATAATAAATATTGTATGATGCTTACAGCCAATAGAAGTGATGATCAATGAAAGTTATCTGGAACACTAGTTTTGTTTGCTGCATTTTTTATTGTAGATAATGCGAGTGATTATTTACCTAGGGTGATATAAACCACCAAGGTCTTACAATCAATAACTGATATTACTGATTGTATCAATATGCTGAATTGAAAAATGGCAACATTATTTATTCATTGCCATAACTGACATCAAAAAATCCAAGTATTTATTGCCAAATTTACACATTTCCATGCTTCCACCAGATTTCCAGGCTTCCAGATAGACTATCAACTCATTTAGTATTCATTGCCAGATTTCCACATTTCCAGGCTTCCAGAGTTAGACTGTCAACTCATTAAGTATTCACTGCCAGATTTCCACATTTCCACATTTCCACACTTCCAGAGATAGACTGTTAACTCATTAAGTATTCATTGCCAGATTTCCAGATTTCCACATTTCCACACTTCCAGAGTTAGACTGTTAACTCATTAAGTATTCACTGCCAGATTTCCACATTTCCACATTTCCACATTTCCACACTTCCAGAGATAGACTGTTAACTCATTAAGTATTCATTGCCAGATTTCCAGATTTCCAGATTTCCACACTTCCAGAGTTAGACTGTTAACTCATTAAGTATTCACTGCCAGATTTCCAGATTTCCACATTTCCACACTTCCAGAGATAGACTGTTAACTCATTAAGTATTCACTGCCAGATTTCCACATTTCCACACTTCCAGAGTTAGACTGTTAACTCATTAAGTATTCATTGCCAGATTTCCACATTTCCACATTTCCACACTTCCAGAGATAGACTGTTAACTCATTAAGTATTCACTGCCAGATTTCCACATTTCCACATTTCCACATTTCCACACTTCCAGAGTTAGACTGTTAACTCATTAAGTATTCATTGCCAGATTTCCACATTTCCACATTTCCACACTTCCAGAGATAGACTGTTAACTCATTAAGTATTCACTGCCAGATTTCCACATTTCCACATTTCCAGGCTTCCAGAGTTAGACTGTCAACTCATTAAGTATTCACTGCCAGATTTCCAGATTTCCACATTTCCACACTTCCAGAGATAGACTGTTAACTCATTAAGTATTCACTGCCAGATTTCCACATTTCCACATTTCCACACTTCCAGAGATAGACTGTTAACTCATTAAGTATTCACTGCCAGATTTCCAGATTTCCACATTTCCACACTTCCAGAGTTAGACTGTTAACCCATTAAGTATTCACTGCCAGATTTCCAGATTTCCACGCTTCCAGATAGGGTAAAATCATATGTTACCAGAAGTCAATAAACCCCAAAATTATATATTTAATATATTTTACATACATTATCTCTACTGTGCCTAAATTATGAATAATTTTGCTAATCGGTCATTCCATTCTGATGACGCGTTCTGTGCTCTTCTACCCCAAGTAAAAGCCCTAATACTCCCTGTTTAGAGGCACAATGACGACTAAACACAACGATTGAGGTACGATTATGTTTATTTTGAACTTAAATGTAAATATTTCTCGCAGCATTTCACGTTATTAGAAACCCTTCGATTTTCTCATACATTCCCTTATAATTTTTAACTTACAAACGGTCACACAGTTTGTGTGGGCGCCCTGTGGGTTTTCCTGTAAACATTGGTCAGTTTTTGATCTCTTTATAAATTATGGCCGAGTTTAAAATCGTGCCTTCTGTTTTCCTCATGTCTGGCTTTGGTGTGGACGTGTCAGTCGACTGCTCTCCCAAAACCAATAAAATTGCTCTCAACCTCTCCCATTACAACTGTATATGTATAGGCAACTGACAATAAAGAGGCCCTGTTAGGGGGGGGGGGGGGGAACCTATGTCCTCCGTCCGAATTTCAAAACTAGTATTGTCGCAATTTCAGAACGTTCCAGTGTCGCCCGTCGGAATTTCGTAACTTGACCTCCTTTTTTTTCCATTGACACTTCTCACTGCCTTTTGAATATGACATCCCATGTGCAACAACGCCAAATTAACGATGAGCACGAGAAAATTTCGCCTATATTCCTGGCACCAAGCGTATTACAAGAAGAACAATGTAGTATAGAAGTTTTAACTCTCAGTCAATTCAGTGTCTTGTGAAGCTAGCTGTAGGGGAAATTGGAAAAAAAAAAACGACTTGTGAATGTTATATGAAAAAAGGTCCAAGCGATTTGGACGAATAACTGGTCTCCCAGATGCGGTGCGTAAAAGCATTCCGCCAAAGACCACGTCTGCAGGGCTGTCATATTCAGAATCTTGATCACTGTCCTCCTCACTACTCTCTACTTCTCTCTCGGGCAGAAGGTCTTCGATGTCATTTTGATATCTGAGAAATGTCTCGTACGATGCCTCACTCAGTTTGAGAACATTTGTCTCTCCCTGGAAATGCCCTTCCTCTACTTTGTCACTATGTCATCTCGATGTATGCTTATTCTTCCATGTAATCTAAACAGAAGACAGTCTTCAAATGAAGGAACGAATAATTGAATTTCACAACTGAGAGAATTAAGAGCGAATGTCACCAACGGTCAAACATTTGGTGGCAACAGGTCAAAAATCAATTCCGCTCATATTCTTATGTTAGGTAGACCTTAATGTGAAACAAATCACTGCATAGTTCGTTTGGCTGAATATCGATTTATTTTCAAGAAAATCGATATTAACGGAATTCGCTCAAAATGCCGCTTTTGAAGCTCAAAATTTAAGGCAAATCTCGAAGCTTCGCGTGACAAAATGAAGCACTCCACAGCAATAAAAATTAACCAAACTTGTAGAACGATGTTTAAATATACGTCAAAAGCAATTTCAGCAATTTCTGCTCATTTATTTACGAGCTCTAATTAAATTTATCCGACATACTTTTGACTAGATAAAAAGTATATCAAGTTTAACCCCTAAAAAAAGTATGTGGTACCGAATATTATTCGTCAAGAATCTGGATTTCAAGAGGGGAAGGGATGTTCTTTTGCCTCCTAAAAGGATTTTTTGGGGAAATTCATTGACGCGATGTTATAGAATTTTAAAGTTGGACAAAATGCGTCGATTCAAGCGATCAGAAAAGTCAGCCTAATTAACTCAGTGTACACATACACAAACAACTTCACGTTTACCGCAGGTTTTGATCAGCAAACAACCGATTTTAACACAAAATCCTCTAACCTTCACGTTGCTGTATCACAGATGAGAGCTGTGGTCCTTGTTCATGATAAAATTCAAGCAAACTGCAAGGAAACTTGACAGGATATCGCAACTTGCCATGCCGTTTCACCGAACATACGCCGTTTTTGATGTGAGGATTCTCTTTTCCTATTTTCGTTGGAAAGCAGGCTTAAGGTGTTGTACATAAGATGTTTTTCCTTTGAAACTAGCTCTGAACTGAACAGCGAAAAAAGAAGTCGTTAATACAAAAACATCTGTTACGTGCTTTGGGTGATGCCGCTAATTAATTTAGAACGAGTTTTAGTGAAATCGACTACTGCATGCATGTACCGCGGTAACGAAATTTTGGGTGCAGACTTTGGGGAATAAGGTTTAATTTTTTTTTCAAATAAGCTAATTCTGTCTTCCTAAGTTTACTACTTTAATGACTGAGCGAAGATTCTCAGTAGATTGGGTTCGATGAGGACTTTAAAATCTGTGCAACTGAAAAAAGCGCACCTTGGTTGCGTGACATACCCTAGACTGAGCTTTTACCTGATGGGCAGGGCAAAGGGGGTTTCAAAAATATATTCTCTGTTGGTTTTCCAAGACGTCGCACAGTTAATGAACGCTATATTATATACTATGGCTAGATTAAAATACAAAGTCAGGCATAAAAATTTCTTGTTCGGTCTTAAAATTCTTTTCTCGTTTTGTTGGGGTGAGGGTGGGGAGGGGCTTGGGCTATAGGTTTCGGGGAAAGACGTTTTAGAGAACACTGAATCGACTGATTGTATACATTCCTGGCATTCAAAGACTTTCAAATAAGGCAGTGATGATACGTTAAACCTCCTTTTTATTTTTACCTGGTTCTTGTTCGTATTTACGTTCTAGTGTACATTAAATGCTCAAACACTTATTTACGGAGAATAGACATTAATAAAAAATCAAAACTCGTACTTGTTCTCAGGGAATAAATTTAATGATCTGCAAGATTGTTAAGAGCTTTGTCCTGTGGCAGAAAATGCAACCCACTACGGGCTTAACTTGGATGACCTTTTATGAGTCTTGGGTTTTCCGCTTTCGATGCTCAACAGGCACCAACGAAAAACGACTCTGCTCGACTGACACTGTAGTGCGTGCAGTCTTTTTTTAAAGCTTCCAACAGTGAAGAAAACTACAAAACGGTTAACAGGGGTTCAACGTTCTATTCAACACCGATCAACGCTGTTGAATTTTAAAAACAAGTTTGGCCTTCCAGCTTAATGATGTTTCACAATTTTGCCGACTTTTCTTTTGTTCTCAGGTGTGCCACCCTGTGCAATGATGTTCTGTAATATTGATTCAACTTTTTCTATGTTCTCAGGTGTGATCAAAAGTATTGATTTCGTTTGCCCACCTTGTTCAACATCGCACAACAAAGCTGTGTTCAAGATTGTTGAATAATGTTGAAGGAGTTTGGCCGAGTCATAAAGTTTGCAAACGCCAAAAACGCAAAGAGCGTGAGCCAACAAAATGAGGGCGCAGCCGGGGTTGAAGGCTAAGAGAAGGGGGAAGTTTGAACGGTTAATCCCCCAACATGAAACGGTTTCCCCTTAAGTAGGTTTCCAAAACCCCCACCCTCCCCCCCCCCCCCCATCGCCCCCATCCTCGCGAAAGTGGGTCGGTCGGTCGGTTGATCGGTTAAGCAAAAGCGAAAGATAATTCCAAGATAATAACTCCAAGCGAGCTGCAGCGACCCGCTATCACTCTTAAAGGTGTTCGAAGACCTTGATATGATGGTGACTTTGATGTCCAAATCACCTCAAGATGCCTTTAAAGAATATTAAAACGCACGAGGAAAGGGTGCAGGCACGGACTAAGTATTTCTACTCGGAGCCTTTTGGGTCTGTGAAATCAAGTTTTCGGAAAATCGAGAACCTGCAAATTCCTTTCCGATCCGCTTTTATAATTACTGAACAAAGCTTTCTTACATGCAGGTGGCTGGCTTTAAAATGTGTGATGTTGTAAAGCAAAAGGTTTCACCACAGGTCACCCAAGCTCACTCTGAGAGGAGCGCATATAATAACCTGTTAATTTTTGCAAATTTTATAAGTCGTCAAAATATAAGAGTTTGTATGGAAAATGCAACTAAGACGCTCTAAATACCATAAATGCGAGTATAAATGGTTCACCTTGTTTGTGTGTTGTATTAATTGCTATTTAACGGCTTTTTAGGGTGATTTGAAGCGTTTTGAGCGAGAATAAGCGTCTTTCTAATTTTTGCTCCCAATTAGTATTATAATATTATGCAAAGGTTGCACACTGATCTGCCATTTCAAAGCATACCTCTTTTCGCTGAATGAGCTATGTTTCTTGAAATGCGCCATTTCTACTCACAATTTCCTCAAACCTGAATGAATCCATAGTCGAAAAACAACTATACGCCGGAAAAGTTCCATCTTTCCTAACATTTTGTCACCATAAACGGCAATATTTTGAGCTTCTTGTATAAGAAATCAAATGTCGGTATTCGACCGCCGACCTCTGCGCACAAATATATGCAAATATGCTAAATAATTCGTACAAGACAAAATCTACTGTGTCGGGGAGGCGTGCACGGTGAGCAAGAAGAAATTGCCACGCTTCAAACATAAAACGTCGCACCCCAACACAGTAGCTTTTGCCATGTCCACGCCATTGTGCGAATTGTCCAGTGAGAAGAGATTTGATTTCTTTTGCAAGAAGCTCAAAATATTGCCGTTTATGGTGACAAAATGTTAGGAAAGATGGAACTTTTCCGGCGTATAGTTGTTTTTCGACTATGGATTCATTCAGGTTTGAGGAAATTGTGAGTAGAAATGGCGCATTTCAAGAAACATAGCTCATTTAGCGAAAAGAGGTATGCTTTGAAATGGCAGATCAGTGTGCAACCTTTGCATAATATTATAATACTAATTGGGAGCAAAAATTAGAAAGACGCTTATTCTCGCTCAAAACGCTTCAAATCACCCTAAAAAGCCGTTAAATAGCAATTAATACAACACAGAAACAAGGTGAACCATTTATATTATGAACTATTTCGCATTTATGGTATTTAGAGCGTCTTAGTTGCATTTTCCATACAAACTCTTATATTTTGCCGACTTATAAAATATGCAAAAATTAACAGGTTATTATATGCGCTCCTCTCAGAGTGAGCTTGGGTGACCTGTGGTTTCACTTCTGCATAATTGATACATTAAAGCTGGGGTTAGGTGAGTTCTGAAACAACAGATGGAAAAGCTCCGCTTTATTTGAAAATCCTTTAATGCCAAGAATCGTTTACTTATACTATTACTTTTACCCGGGCACTTACAATCAGTCGATTTAGTATTCTTTCGACGTCTTTTCAAACACCTTTAGCCCAAACCCTCCCCACCCTAAACAAAAAGAAAGAAAACATTCTCAGACTGAAAAGGAGATTTTCATGTCCAAATTTGTATTTTAATCCAGCCATAGTTCATTAACTGTGCTACCTCTTGGAAAACCAACAGAGAATATATTTTTAAATCCCTTCGCCCTGCCCACCAGGAAAAAGCTCTAGGGTTAATGTCACGCAACCAACGTGCGTTTTTTTCAGTTTCACGCATTTTTAAGTGCTCATCTTAAACCAATCTACTGAGAATCTCCGCTCAGTCCTTAAATTAATAAACTTAGGATGGCAAGAATAATTTATTTGAAAAAACAATTTAACCTTATTCCCCAAAGTCACCGGATGCACCCAAAATTTCGTTACCGCGGTACATGCATGCAGTTGTCGATTTCACTAAAACTCGTTAAGGGGCCGTTCACATGATACTGGAATGACTTTCATTCCAGAACGAGTTCATTCCATCCCCATATATTTCTCTGTATCTGTTTACATGATACCGAGACGAAAGTTAGGTCCCGCACAAGTCATTCCGGAATGAGTTCATTCCGGTTTTCAATCCGAACGAAATTCTCGTTCTGGTATGACCTTTCATTCTGGTATCATGTAAACTGAAAACGAACTCCGTTCCGAGTTGAAAATGCAAACCGTGAAGTCTGGAGCGAGTGGCGCATGCGTATCGTTTTCAGGATGGCGGACAGAACGGTCGTTTTCAACTAAAGATGGCTGAGTCGGTTGATTTTGTCATGTGAATGCAGTACGAACTTC
>OZ034973.1:41052916-41101916 GCA_964030785.1 Siderastrea siderea | reverse complement strand
GTTCTGGAACGAAACTCATTCCGGAATGAAACTCATTCTGGTGTCATGTGAACAGCCCCTAAATTAATTAGCGGCATCACCCAAAGCACGTAACAGATGTTTTTGTATTAACGACTTCTTGTTTCGCTGTTCAGTTCAGAGCTAGTTTCAAAGGAAAGGCATCTTTTGTACAACACTTTAAGCCTGTTTTCTAACGAAAATAGGAAAAGAGAATCCTCACATCAAAAACGGCGTATGTTTGGTGATACGGCATGGCAAGTTGCGATATCCTGTCAAGTTTCCTTGCAGTTTGCTTGAATTTTATCATGAACAAGGACCACAGCTCTCATCTGTGATACAGCAACGTGAAGGTTAGAGGATTTTGTGTTAAAATCGGTTGTTTGCTGATCAAAACCTGCGGTAAACGTGAAGTTGTTTGTGTATGTGTACACTGAGTTAATTAGGCTGACTTTTCTGATCGCTTGAATCGACGCATTTTGTCCAACTTTAAAATTCTATAACATCGCGTCAATGAATTTCCCCAAAAAATCCTTTTAGGAGGCAAAAGAACATCCCTTCTCCTCTTGAAATCCAGATTCTTGACGAATAATATTCGGTACCACATACTTTTTTTAGGGGTTAAACTTGATATACTTTTTATCTAGTCAAAAGTATGTCGGATAAATTTAATTAGAGCTCGTAAATAAATGAGCAGAAATTGCTGAAATTGCTTTTGACGTATATTTAAACATCGTTCTACAAGTTTGGTTAATTTTTATTGCTGTGGAGTGCTTCATTTTGTCACGCGAAGCTTCGAGATTTGCCTTAAATTTTGAGCTTCAAAAGCGGCATTTTGAGCGAATTCCGTTAATATCGATTTTCTTGAAAACAAATCGATATTCAGCCAAACAAACTATGCAGTGATTTGTTTCGCATTAAGGTCTACCTAACATAAGAATATGAGCGGAATTGATTTTTGAGCTGTTGCCACAATATTTTGAAAATGTTTGATTTTTGGCAACATTTGCTCTTAAGTTCTTTGTCGCTGACGTCGGTTAGAATACTTCCTACAAAACAGGGGCCTCTAAGCAGGAATCCACGAATATGATCGCCTTTCACTACCACTGCACTATTAGCTTCAAATAAACATGCCCCTCCGCTAACTTGCTGCATCTCTGGCTCTGTATGTGTAGCTGTGATTTCGTTTGTGGTGCAAAAATCCAGAGGCCTTGGAAGAGGTTCCGGTGTCGTGTATGCGTACAGTGGAAGCGTCCCCACGTTGTCTTTTGTGCTTTGGTTACGAACGGTCAGTTGCATGGCGAACTGGTTTTCCAAAGTTGTCTCGCCAGTGCCTCATCATCTTTTGATCCTCTTTGCTCATCTCCACGGAGGCTGGGTAAGGTATTGATGGCAAGTCTCGGAAGGGGATCTTCGTACTCTCGGGTGCTTCATAGTACGAGTGTGGCGAGGTGTAGTACTCAAAGCCAGTGTCCGTTAACTGCTTTAGGGACTCGCGAATAGTGGGGACAAAGAGGTAGGCAAACTCTAAGACGGTGGACATGTCATTTCTCGGGCATTTCTTGAGCGCATCTGACTGTAGAAGTTCTCCGCCACAAGAAGCAAGGTTGCGGCCAGTTTAAGATAACTTTGAAATCCTGGGTTTACCTCCTGGAAATAATCTTTCATTGACGACAATGACTCTATAACGATTTCAACACTGCGTCGACTTTTTGCAGATATTGTTCCCTGCGGTCCCTGCGTTGCTGACATCCTCCCCATTTTCTCTTGGACCTGATCTATCCATAAGTCCATCAATGAACTTAGTTCAGTCAAAGAGGAAATAGCTTCTTCAATGGTGTGACATTCTGCTTTAACTCCGCGAAGATGTACGCCAAACATTCTGCACAATGAATGGAGTAGCTCAAGGATCTTGCAGAGGGAATTTGTTGGAGTCAGAATGAGTTTTATGGCTCCCACAGCTGTATCTACAACAAAAATGGATTTGCCTTCAACGCACAACGCTGTTGGCTGAGAAAAGGAGGCTGCTAAGTTGGAACCATCTCGTGACTTGTCTGCACCAGATCCAGCAATCACTCGGATATCTGAGTTTGCCTGTGAAAAACGTCGAACCACACGAGATGTCCGGGCTGTGAAGATAACGCTCCCATCCGAGGACATATCCAACCCATGAACGGTATGGCAAAATCGTGTCCCATTTCTAACTATCACCTGGCTTTCAGAAGTTGAGGGATTCAGTGAACTTCGTGATGCCACCATTACTGCTCGAGTCAGCAACGTACACGATGTTTCCGTCAAAGGCCAATGCCATAGGTTGTGCTCCTTCAGGAAGCTTCAAAAGCAAACTTACTGTTCCTTTTAGAAAGGCCCCACTGTTGTTGATGCATACTTGATAAATGGCGTGAGAATGGCTGTCAGACACCATAAGCAAGTCAGATGCTGCAGCGATAAGTGCTAGTGGTGTCTTGATTTCTTTATCCATTGGAAGAGTATTAAGGTCTGATGATGAATATTTAATACATCTTCTTTGTTCCTGAAGCCAAGTATACGTCTCTCGCAAATCTTTTGTCAATTAGCCTGCTCCAGGTTCCACGATAGTATGTGGGATGACTAAGATCTAAGCTGTCTAAGAGCCAGGAACTATGGGGTGCCATTCCCGCCAAAATTATTGTTTCACTATTATTAGGCATAATAGACTTATTATTAGGCACTAGTTTCCTATCAATCGACACTGTTTCTCATTATTAGGTGTTGTTTCACTATTATTAGGCACTACTTTGTTATTATTAGTCACTGTTTTGCAGTTTTCTTTTTATCATGAGGCACCTTATTGTAACATTAGAGATCGTGTTTTGTTATTCGGTACTACATTTTGTTATTAAGCATCACTTGTATTTTTAGGCATTATATTTTACTATTATTATTGTAGACTGCGAGTAGTCTCTAATTTTGGCGATTGTGATTGTGGGGTGGGCAAAATACAGACGCGCGCGCGAAAGTTCGAGGAGACGCGACGCGAAGGGAGCGCCGAAAATTAGAGACTACAGACAAAGCCAGGGAGTTTGAATTAAGCGCGTACATTCCAGGCGCAAAACTCTTATTGGCCCTTTTTTGGATACTTGTCAACAATCTGGCAACAGTACACAAGCCGCTGTCAACACTCATGATAACATTGACTCCGTTTTAGTTTACTGAGAGGGCAGACAGATTACAGGCTTTTCTGGACAAATTAGCGAGCGTTGTTCAAAATTACATTTGGTTCGGCTGGAGATTGTTTGTCCAAGCCATTCCAAGAGCTGTTAAAATTACAATCTACTCGTCTACTGAGAGTTGAGAATTCATCTAAATTTTAACATCGTTACGGGACCGATCGACCGGAACAAAGTATTGTCTGCACGGATGAAGTACAAAACTCACTCTCGGCTCGCTAGCTGCTTCGTTTTGCTCCGCGTTGAAATAAAACTTTCGGCCGAAGTTGAAGGAGGTTTTTCGCGTCTCTAGCCACCAAATTTTTCCAATGTGAGCTTAGAAAGTGGCCGAAAACAACCTCTGCCGGCGGAGCTCATTTACAATTATGCCCGATTAGAATATGATGCAACGTACGGAAAAAGAGCCCAGGGTCTGGAAGGGGGGCTCCTGATCCCGTATTCCCGCGTCTTTTTCAGGAGAATCCCGCATCCCGCTTTTTTCAACGCTATCCCGAATCCCGTTTTTTCGCTCCCCAAAAAAATACATTAAATTAAAAAAAGGCTAATTTCTGCGAAAGCTAATAAATCTAAGATGTAAATTGGCCCTTTCAACGCCACTGCCTGTCTTTTGCACTCTAGCAGTCATGACCTGGCTCTTTTTGGCTTTTCTCCGAGGCCTTTGCTTCTTCTAACCCAGTGCAGGTTTTTAAGTGCTCTTTGTGTTCGTCGCTTAGCGGAACATTGAATTTTTCATTGTTGATCGCCGCGGTACGTCTGGCGCTAAAAGCCTCGTCTATGGCCGCCAGAAAGAACGACACCAAAACTCTGACTGTCCTATTTAGGGGAGCAGAGCTGCAGGCATCACTATTTGCTATATGTAGCCGTTAAACTGTTGAAACAAGCCCCTCAAGATTACAATAAATGTGAAGAGCTTGAGCACTTGAGCACTTGAGCCCCGGGGTGGGGGGGGGGGGGGGGGGGGCGGGACTTGAGCATCGAGTCAATAACTAGTGTGCTATTGTTACACCACGTACCCTTTCCTGGCGTCCGGTTGAAACAAAATTCTTTCTGCTGTCTGCTCGTCTGTCGATTACTTGATAGTTTTAATAGGATCACTATTAACCAGGCACACGCTATACCTTGGTTTGAAAGGCGACACCATTTAGCGCTCGCCTGGTTGATTCGCTTTTGCAGACGTCTCCTATTTCCTTTGCTTCCAGAGTATTTTTGCCACTAGAACGTTTATTTGGGTCGTGAAGATTTCCCGAATTCCCGACAGACAGGCACAAATCCCGCATCCCGTGCCCAAATTGTGGCGAATCCCGCTTCCTTGGTAGCACTCAAATCCCGAATCCCGTCAAGATATTTTGCGTTTTCCCGAATCCCGTACGGTATTTTGGTCAAATCCCGGATCCCGAGAATACCCTTCCAGACCCTGAGAGCCGACTGCAAGTATGTTTTTTTGATATACAGAAACTTCCTGGCTCGCTGGAAGTTTCATTTTCGTTAGCATTGACCTCAAACTTTCGGTGAAAGTAGAAAAAATTTGCCGCGTTATTTATTAATGTTTTTCGATGGGATTTTTGGAGACGAAGAAAATGACCTCGGCGACTGCTAACCGAACCGTAAAAGTGTTTGACGGGCTTTTGATATGACAGGGCCGCTTCTTGGGACTAAAAATTTACTGACGACCGAAATTCCAAACTCGATGTTCATTTCTTCCTCGAGATGAGAGGCTGGAATTTTCCTCTCGATCACAGCCCATCCGGTCGAGTACTGGTCGAATCCAAATAAACAATGCGAACCGTTTCATTTGCCATAACATCTTCCGCAGTTTATCGATGACAGGAGCGAACATATGACAGGAGGCAAGAGAAGGGACCCCATTGGTTGCGCTTAATTGGCTTGAAAGACGATATGAAATTTACACCTAAAAATCACTCGGCCGTGAAAGGTCAAAATCCTGGGCTAAGTCTGTAGTCTCTAATTTTCGGCGCTCCCTTCGCGTCGCGTCTCCTCGAAATTTAACCCGCGCGCGTGTGTATTTTGCCCGCCCCACAATCGCCATCGCCAAAATTAGAGACTACTCGCAGTCTATTATTATTGTTATTATTATTATTATTATTACTGTATTAATTATTAGTGGATTTTAAGGTTTGTGGTCAGCGGTTTCACAGGTGTCAACAATAGCTCCGATACGCAGGAGGTTTTCTTTTTTGTAGGAAGCGCTCTCAGACTGTGTTGAAGTCGAAGGAATCGGATTAGCTGGAGCGCGTTCCGCTTCTTGAGTGTTCGCAAGGCCTTCAACTGCCTTGACGACTTTCGTTAACAGATCTTTAACTACTGAAACGTTGTTCTCCGCAATGCTAGCCTTAGTGACTTATTCTGTGTTTGAGTTTTGACCGGCGTGACCGGGAGCGGCTGCGTTTTTCATGGGTAGGGAAAACAAAACTGGCGGGAAAAACCCCTGATGGAAATAAGAGACTGATAATAACAAGGATTTGCATAATAATAAATGCAGAGAGTAAGAAAGAAAACCGGTGCCTAATAATAGTGAAATAGTGCCTAATAATAAAGCCAAAAAAAGTAATGAAATTCAATGCCTAATAATAGTGAAACAAGACCTAATAATGAGAAACAGTGCCGAATAATAAGAAACTAGTGCCTAATAATAAGACTATTATGCCTAATAATAGTGAAACAATAATTTTGGCGGAAATGGCACCCCATATGGAACAGGCTTGTTGTAAACATTGCAAAAATGTGAAAAAATGATTCATTTCTGGTCACTGACAGATGTCACTGATGGTAGTGATAGAAATACGAAGCCACATAATGTCCAGAATAAAAATTACTTATGTCTCTAAGTAACTGCCTTTGTTTATTCTGCGTTTTCTTAACAGACCTTTACAAAATATAGTTTGAACAGCGCAGCCTGTTCTGGTTTTTAATGAAAACAATTATTGAGTCACTATTGTACTCAGGACCATACCAGCCTGCCCTTGTAGGACTTGTAGGTCCTTGTATAGCAGATGTTGTATAGAGACAAGACAGACAGTGGTCAATTAAAACTGCTAGTTTTAATTTGATGAACTCTGATAGGCACTCACCTAGTTTCTCTTTCCTTTGGGACTTCTTCTTTTTGTGACTTTTGTCTTTTTTTGTGACCTTTGTGTTTCGCCTAATGTTCCCCATGCCCTATTTTTTTCTCTCAAGAATGATTGACCTTGCGTCCTTTGCGACCTCTGTGAAATCGGTGGCAATCGAGACGACGAGGAAGACGGAGAACCTGGAAACCTGACCTGTCTTGATGTCATATGACTCATATGAGCACGCGCGTGGGATTGAAGTTCGTAGTTTTACATTTGATGTACGTGATCACATGTCAGACGCGTGAAATTGACTTTTTTGTGTGTGAAAAAAGTAAAGCGTACGCAAGTCACGCAAACGCTTTTGAATCTTCGCAGTCGCTGTCGGCTTAGGTTATTACTCATGTCGCTTTCGCTAATTCATCAGAGAGGTATGTCGTTCGTCGCTTATTCGTGGCTATCATGTCGGCGTTTCAAGGCCATGTCGCTTGTCGGAATTTACCCCTAACAGGGCCTCAAAAAAGAACATACCATGATCATGGCTCGTTTGCTGCATACGATTATTGGGACTAGCGTATTTTAGCTCGCACGTAACTAGTAACATCAACATGATAATGTCTTTTAAGACAGTATTAACTTGCTTAACTCGTATTTTCGATGGGAATTCATGTATCAAACTTTGATCTGCGCATAATAAAGCATGACCACATGGAATTTATTATAAGATTATAAGATTGCGTTACTCAAATGTACAGCTATACTAGGGCTTGAATTTCTATTAAACTAGTAGTAATCGCAGATTAGTGGAGTGCGTTCGACTGCAACCCTTGTCGACACCGAAATTAGGGAAAGAAAGAGTCTCCTCAGCTTTCTGATATTTCTCGACCCTTCCCCTGGGTTGTTATCGGTTGATATATTTTCAACAGAAAATCGAACATTGTCAGATATGAAATACATGTAAATCTTAAAATAACAAAGTTGCGTGATTTTATCTCAACCTCTTATAGTTCGCGGCTTTGTTGATAAACGACGATTTCCGAAGATAAGCAGACAACGCGATTTCTAAATTTAAAAGTGGCAGCATGGACAATACACAAAACTTCGAGAGTGACTCGCCAAGGCATTGTTCGAGAGAGAAATGATTTAAGTATCAAGTAAATTTAAATAGCGTGTTTCTTTCACGGACATATAAATTTGAATGTTGTATGCCGAGCGGTTCTTCATAGAAGGCGAGAAGGTTAGAATGCCAACTGAACGGCGAACTGCAGGTTGACATATGTACCAAGGAGTCGTGCATACTTCTCTAAGACTTCGATCAAGGATTTACAATCACTCTTTGGGCGAAAGGTTGCTTTTTCGAGCCTGGAACTTCCCTCGTCCGAAACAAGCTTCTTCGCAACAAAGACGCCTTTGGATGTGAAAGCGAGGTCATTTGGTTCCATGAAAGCGAGTCAAAGTATGCACCAGTTCGCGGCCGAGGTTATGCCCCTGCAAAAATCTTCGGGGGGGCTAAATTGATGAACATACATAGATACATAGCCCCCAAAAACTGGACAACAAAGGGATTTAGACAGCGTCTCCTGCGTCGAACGCAATAAATCCAATCGACGGGTACCGAGGAACAGCCCAATCGACAACCAGAAGTCGAAGCCATCATTAGAGTGTGATGGAGAGTAAGATGAGGGTTCTTATTATCGTTTTATACTTCATAGGAGGAACATATGCAGGTACAGTTAATACGACAGATTTTATTCCTTGTATATCACACGTACAATTGTGTCGTTCAAGTTCACTTGTCCTAAACCAATGCTGGAGTGGACATATAGGGCGATTATCTGAATAGCTAATGTGAAAAATTCATGTTTCCTCTGAAGTGCACGTGCCTTGCCTACGAATTAAATAGTCGTCTTAACCTAAACGTAAAACGCTGGGCTGGCACAGATATTGTGTTGGCGCCGCCATGTTGGTGGACATAAACAAACTGGGTGTCGGCTTTCTGATTAGAACTTTTCGTTAGTCGATCCAGCAAAGTCTCTGACAGGCTACTGTCATTTGAATCTCTAAGTAATCTGAAGGCTAGGTGATTATGAAAAACCATAAAGGTTTTATCCTTTTGTACAGTAATACCGAGTATCTCGTGACTCATTTATGAGCATTACCATCAAGTATGAGCATTACCATCAGGCATACGCTGGTGAGACAGCGATGGCATAAGCATAAACATCAGCACATTCATAAGGAGAACGAACAGACCGATTCCCCTTAAGCTGTACTAACTTGTAGCATAACCATAAGCGTAAACACGTAAAAAAAACCCTTGTTTTGCCTAGCCGGCCTATGCTTATCCTAATCTGGCAAGCACAAGGAAAGAGAAAGGGACTATTTGCTCTTCTCGGTGCAAGAACCTGACAAGATTTTCTTTGTTTGTTAGCTATTGTTTTGTTGTGTGCTATTGTTTAAAATGTTTTGTTTCCTTTATTTTATATCATCCGTGGTCACATATTTTTGTACCGAGGTATCCGCATTAAATCCAAGTAAAGACAACAGAAGAACAAACAGTCCTTGAAGTAAAATCAATCCGGCTTTATGAAAAGCGCATAGAGCGGGCCGTGTGTGACTCATCATTTCCCCCCATGAACTGAATCAAGTGAACGTCATGCCAGCACTTCAACCAAATTCACGCATCACTTATGCTTTTAACCCATTAAGCCTAAAAAGTGACAAAAATTAGATTTCTTTTGACTTCATCACTGCTTGTTCAAATGCTCCAGTGATGAAAATAACGAAAGTAATCACCAAGGTAAAGATGTCTTAATTTCAATACAAATTCTCCTTACTAGAACCATAAGAGATGTTATAGAGAACAGTAAGGGGAATATGCATTTTCATATCACGTTTTAAAGGGTTTATGTACTAGAAGAGAATTCATGTACAGTGGAAGCCCTCTCAATACAACTTCGTTGAGGACTGTATTTTATTCCCAAGATTTTCTTTCTTTTACACGTTCTACGTTCTACACTCAATCGCTCACATTCCACAATCCGCCTTTCTTTTCTATTCTTTATCTTAAGTACAACAAAATACAGTTCTAATGTTTCGGTCACATGACGCTATAAGTACTTAAAAACGAGGCCTCAATGGTATACTTTCAGCTATAAAATATGACGTTACAATAAAACCACAAAAAAGCATTCAATAGCCAGCAATAAGCATGTCAATCAACCTTATCTAGCGCGTGCAAACGTCCTCGCGTGCAATGGCTTGCGTGCAAATGGCCTTTAAGTATTGATTGTTTGCGTCGTTGCGTTACATAAGTACTGTTTTCCTACAGCAACCCCAGAAATGAATTCTTGAGACACTTAACGCTTTGTAGGTCGCTACCCCTTTCCCTTTCAAAGTTACTTCAACATTGCAAAGGGGGAGAGTCGGAGAACACGGCAAGGTGTCTCAAGATTTTTGTCTGCGGTTGTGGTCCGGCTTAAGAGATGGGTTCTTGTAAGTGACCTCGTTAAGAAACAATAGAGAGTGGTCGCTTACGAAAGCTTTTACTAATAGTATCGTAGTAACAAAATAGGGGGGGCCGGGAGACTCGCACGCGACAAGTCATGCTTTCGGTGGTTCGCGTCTTCCGAGTATGCATGTCAGTTTGGCGACCTGAGTTTTAATTAAAACTACATGCTATTACAATTGCGAGGTTGAAGAGTACTGGAGGACATGGAGGAACGAATGATTGTGAAAAAAGATTTTAGCGAAAAGTTCTTCTTTTTTCTGTAATTGTTATGTAACAAATATAAACCAGGATACAAGGAGTTCTTCGGTTTGAATTGATCGCGGGTCTGCTGATAACCTTAACCTGCGTAGCGGGTGCCGAAACGGAGGGAAAGAGGGGGCGGGGGCAATTATCTTTCCCTTTCCGTTCAGCACTCGCATCTCGCGCTTTTCAATTTCCCCGCCTCGTTCAATTTTAGCGCTTACTGGGTACTCATTAGATTGTTTGGTGTTTTTTTTTGCGACGGCACCACAGCGTGGGTCAAAATATACACAATAAGTGAAAATATTTGGCTCTACTAGACACCCAAGAGTCTTAATGAGTAAGAAGTTCTAGAGTAGGTTAAACTTGCTAGCAAAGGGATATTCAACATGACTCATTCTCCCTATTTAGCAGCTAACTACACCTGGTCTTTATACCCAATTGCTGGAGAAGCATTGTACGGCTACGAAGAGGCTACTAACAAGTCGTTCAGAAGTGAGAATATTCCAGATGGTGTGAAAAATCAAGTGGAAGATGGTATCAACGCCCTCTTTGTGCCAGCAGGAGTAGAAATTGACCTTGGCGACTTTGCTGGTACGTGCGTCAGCAACCCAACTCTGTGCGATAACTTCACGGTGTCATTTCTTCTCAAAACCAGCGCTGATAAAGATCTTAAGGTTCTGGACTCGGGAGTGAAAGATGGAGACAAAGACGAATACGGCTGGTCATTTGAGATCGACAATTATGGCAACGCTGACGCTATGGTTGCTGATGGGGACATTGTAGGCTACAAAGAGACACTGATAGCAACGGATGCTTGGATTCTAATGGCTTTTACCTTTCATCAGGGCCGTTTTAATCGTCATGTAGTTCTCTATCAGAATGGTTCTCACGGTATTTCACCTTCGATGGCATCCAGTTCCTGGGAACAAGACAAGAACACACGTCTGAAGCTAGGCTCATCATCCAACACAAAAGGGTTCTTTATCAGCAATTTAAAGTTTATTGGAATGAAACTAAACGACAAACAAATTCAAGAGCATGGCAACGGCAGTTTTAATGAAGGTATGATGTGGTTTGAACGATTAATTTATATGTTAACCAGGATCTGAGCAGCTTCAGTTGCCTTTCATTTTGATCGGGATTGCTCGATCATTTACCTAAGGTATCTGGGTGAGACCAAATGCCAAATCACCTCAGTATTTTGGATAATGAATAATTTACTATAGTAGTTTTGACATAAAAATGGCTTCGATGTATATAACTAAACGGAACCTTATCTCCATAAGAGAGACTCTAAATCTAACAGAGAGAGAGAGAGGGAGAGAGAGCCGCGAGGCAGCCTTTACTATTAATCAATTAATTAATTAACTTAAATATACTACTTCCAAACAGGAACAGAGCACAAAGTTTCTAAGATAACAATACCAAAAAAAAAACCTACTCAACAGAAATGAGGCAACACATTTAAACCAAATCACAAAAACTAAGGGAGAGCCATAAACATAAAGGGCTGTCTAATAAAATGTAAAATTAACAAGAATTGCTGGGAGGGAAAATAAAAGGGAAGTGGAACCTGCCAATGTTCCTTGTCTAAGATCGCGAGTGAAATGCTACCTAGCTAATAATGAATTCTAAGATGTTACCTACAGACAAGTTGTATTCCTAGCTGCAGTAAAATTCCACCCTAGTAAAACCACTGGCCATATTAGAGGAATTATACAGGCTGATGTTGTGAAATGAACGTGTCTGAAAAAAACACATGCATGGGGTGGAAATCCTGCATCCCACTGCGGGCCTGATTCATAATTTATAACTGCATTCGAATTTAAATCTGATGCATCCTACAAGTTATGTTAAAATGTCGATAATTTCGACACTTGTAAAAGTACTTTTCAGGGTCTTAACTGTCTGGTATTGTATTGTAGCAATGCAGATGCACAATGTCACCGTTGAGATTCTGAAAGCCCAAGTGGTAGTCCAGGCAGAAGTGGGTGTGGCAGCCATTCCAGTGCACCGAGAGGGATTTATTGGTATTGCTACCGACATAAAGTACGTATAGAAATGGGTGCATGGTTCATACGGGTACTTGTGTCCACTGTTGATCTTTTTCCTTCGTAAGTTACGAGCAGACAATATAATTTGGGCTCCGTGAATACCGTGAATAAGAAACCAGACCGACCGTCAGTACGGTGCAATGCGTGTCAAAACATACACTTGTTACGTATGAGGCGAAGGGTAACAATTAATGGCAATTTTATCTGCACAACTGTGTATTTTACATTATTGCAAAAGCTAGCATTTATAAAGGTAACACGAATGGCCCTATCCTGCTTTCCTAAGGATAGCGCTAGTATTCCAGCATTGAGATATAACTGTTAGATTACTTGTTAAAAGACACATATCTGAGCAAAGGACTAAATCACAGTAAAACAGAAGTGCACTGCAGATCGTTTTTCACTGCTTGTTCAGGCGGCCATTTTGAAAAGCGTGGCAGTTTTAGCAGTGTTCTTCGGAAATTTTACAGTCGAAATACTCAGCGCGTTCCGCTTGTTATTTGAGAATGACTTTCATTAATCGGGAACGGATGGCATAAGTGGAATCAAAATTCCACTTTCAAATTGAATATTGTAATGTTCCAACGGTAGCCTTATTCCAAATAAGGAATGCTGATTGGTTTATTATTGACATCGGGCGAATGTTCACTTGCAAGTAGCAGACTGTTGGCGACTTGACGTATCTGACCTGATTTGTGTTCGCTCAACAAAATATTAATCCCAAGTACTTTTACACGTGAAAAAGCAGTCTGCTGTGATAAAACTGTGAAGAATAATTTCTTAAAAACAAGTCTGCTGTAAATGCACAAGAAATGTTCCTGAAAATTGAGAAAAATTCCCTGTAATGTCAAACCGACTGAAACCAACTACCGCCAACGGTTTCATATTTCGCGTGTGAACGTTTGGTTTAGGTAAGTGACAACCCAATCAACACTCGTTACTTCGAATGAGTCTACCGTTGGAAGATTTCAATCTTCAATTTAAAAATGGAATTTTGATTCCAATAAGGCAATCCGTTCCCGATTAATGAAAATCATTCCTAAATAATGAGCTGAACGCGCTGAGTATTTCGACTGTAACACCCTGAAAGAAAATTTCCACGACTAAATGCTCTCAAAAAGTCAACAAGTATTTGCTTCAGCCTACAAGGATATCCAGAGGTTGATTTGGAATTTTCATAGTGAGAACTCAACCGAGAAAATGCTATTCAGTGCGAGCGAAGCAGAAACTCACTTTCTCACGGAAAGTTGTAAAGTTAAAAATGGTGTTAATTCAAAGGAAGAGGACTTATTCTCGGTAAGGTAGCACTATTTTGCCTTTACTTTGTCTTGTCATTTCCAAACATGAGTTTGCAAATGAGCCTTTTTAAGTGAACGATAGTAAACTTCGATTTCTTGAAGTTTTGCTTTGGTGTTTTATATTATGTGTTGCTAGCTTTTAGCGTTTTTATCATAGAACTATGGTTTTTCTTCTGATGAAAATGGAAGTCGATGAGAATTTGTTGAATGATAAGACAATCATCCTGCTCAATCTTGCGAAATATCCCCTGATTTAGCCAACTCGGCCTACGGCCTCGTCGGCGAAGTATCAGGCGATATTCCGCGCGATTTCGCAGGATAATTGTTAAACATAGCTTAAAGCCATCTACTCACTTAATTAATATGTAATTTGATTTTTCTTTTCTTTTAAGCTATTCACAGTTAGCTATTAACGGTAATATTTTTTACGTTTTTTAATATGTTTTTATTGTAGTCTATTTTTGAATAAGGTGATTTGTTTTATATGGGGTTACAGAGCTCTTCTACTATTCATCCTTATGGCCTATTTTTCTATAATTGTCTGTAATAATTTTGCCAAATTGTAATATATTAAAATTGGCAGCCGCGAGTAATATAACCTCTAATAGTCATTATTTCTCTTAAAGATACAACACAAAGAGCTTAACTGCCGAACCCTCGAAACACTTCAAGGCTGCGAATGGGCAACCGCTGACATTTGCTCCAGGGGAAATCTATAAGCACGTCGAAATTGACATCATGAATGAGGATGACACCTTCGAAGGCAACAAAACCTTTCGAGTTATCTTCTCGAGTGACCAGAGATTTGTCATTCTGACAGGCCCCAGAGAAGTCAATGTGACTGTAATGTACACCAAAGGTAAGAGGAACATATTTTCTAGTCACTGAACACTCAGTGACAACCTTTTTTCACGGTTGTTTTATTTTTACAACTTGCAGAAGAGTAATAGTAAATTGGTCTACCTAGAAGCATTTCTTGACAATTCATACTAACCTCAGTCTGTATGTTTGGTTAATTTTGATAAATTCACACACTAAAGGAAACAAATTTGTTGTAGATAGGTAAGGAAACAGATAATAGATAGATAATAGATAATAGATAATAGATAGATAGACTAAAGCACAGAAAACCGTACAGAAGAGGAATCTTGTAACAAGTATCCGTTCCTGAAACACTGTTTTTTTTTTCTTAAGGTACCCTATACTCCAGAGGAACTACCACTGCAGGTAACCATCAATCTCACCATAAACTAGGAACTAATAAGGGACTTCCCCGGATAGAATGATATTTAACAATTATCCTGCGAAATCGCGTGGAATATCACCTGATACTTAGCCGACGAGGCCGTTGGCCGAGTTGGCTAAATCATGGGATATTCCGCAAGATTGAGCAGGATAATTGTTTTATTATTCAACAAATTCTCATCGTCTACCATTTTCACAAGAAGAAAAATTTCAGTTGTATGATGAAAACGCCTAAAGCTTGCAACAAATAATAAACACAAAAGAAAAAATTCAAGTAATCAAAGTCTACTACCGTTCACTTCAAGTACACTGATTTACAAACTCATGCTCGGTGATGTCAAGTTAAAAGTAGAAAAAAAATACTGCTACCTTACCGACAATAAGTCCTCTCCTCGTGAATTAAATCTTTTTAACTTTAAAGCTTTCCGTGAACAAGTGAGTTTGAGGTTTTAGGTTTCTGCTTCTTTAGTAATAGCATTTTCTTGGTTGAGTTTTCACTTTAAAAATTCCAAATCAACCGCTGAATATCCTCGTAAGCTGAAGCAAATACTCGTTAACTTTCTCTGAGCATTAAATCTTGGAAAATTTCTTTCAGGGTGTTTTTAAATTTCTGGAAAACCCTGCTAAAACTCCCTCGCTTTTCAAAATGGCCGCCCTATAACAAGCCGTGAAAGACGATCTGCAGTGCACTTCCAAATATGGTCATTTACGTATATCGCAGGATATCTGTCATGTACGGATGACAGATATTGAGGGCTTCCTGACCATATATGGACATCTGGACGATTTGTTGAATAATAATACAAGATATTACGCCATCGAAGGCGAATTAGTTTTTTTCGACCACAAACGTACGGCTCAAGCTCGAATCGGTGATTTTCAAAGCTCGCTAGCATTTGTGTCCCTACTCTTGCCGAAGAGATTTTTAGACCATTGAATTCCTCGTACCTTCTTTAATCGGCCGAAAAAATGCTTGGATATCTTTAGTCTTCGTGTTTGTTTGGCCAAACAAAAAAAGTCTGGGTCTGGTAGCCAACGAAAAAAAATAGTATTCTATTACTAGACCCGGTCGTCACTGTAGTGGCGACGTCCGGGTAACTGTCAGCAAGTGAACAGTGCAGTATCTCATAATTTATTTTCTTCTCACCAACAGGTTACAAACATCACATTTTCCTTGTTTTCTTGGTTTGTTTTTTCACTTCTCGCCCAGTAGAAGGACAATAGAGGAGTGATAGTAAGTAAGTGACTCGTGTATTCACACACTCGACCTTACGATAAAATGTTGCGGATTTATTGTCCTATGAGTTTGCAAATTATCCAAGGTCACTGTTGTATCATTTTAACTCGCTTACGTGTTTTTGTTTTCTTTGGTAGGTCTGTCTAACACAAGCGATGTCCTCTTGGTCACTTTTTGGACTATATTCACCTTTCGTCACCAAGAAGTCATTTTTGTACTGAAGAAGATGGATGTATACAGACTACAGATACATTTTTGTTTTCGATATCTTACCTTGTGGTTAAAAAAAAAAAAAAAAAAAAAAACATTCTTGATTTAGCGGACTTGGTGTGGGCCATAAGTAGTAGTAGGCCTTTCAGGCCGGGAATGAAGTGTTGTCTGAACTGTTAAGTAAACCATGATATTAAAAAAGTTTGTTAGATTGTGAAAGTCTTCCTATTATTAGGTATCATAATATATCAATTATAACGAGGAGGCGTAGCGCGGGACAAGGACAAGATTAGCAAAATTAGCAAAGCCGTGGCATTTTGATCGTTGCCTTGATGAAGCGATGCAAAACCTTATGAGTCAACTCTTTTCAGTACTGTAGTGACTACTCATTACCAAATACGGAAAATATTATTTCAGAAAGGTTCAAGTAAGTGATGTTGAATAAGTTATGTGAAAATGAAGCGGAAGAAACATGCCTGTTTACTTTATTCCTGCTGTCCCTCATCTATCTAACCTTCAAACCACCACATAATCATTTCTGGCAAAATTTGAGGCGCAGTTTTAACTCTATTGCATTTGTAATCGAAGCTGTTTTTATTTGTAACAAATTATGTTTATTTATGGTACACAAAAGGACAGAATAGTTGCCCAAGTCAATGCACTTCAAAAGAAACACTCATTTACAATTTTTATCTCTTTTTTAAGGAAATAACATGGGTTATTTGAGTCTTTCCGTCGCCAAATAAAAGTCGAATTTGGTAGCTTTTTGCAATGTGTCTGCAAACAATTGAAAGTCGAAATTTGGTACCTTTTTAGAAACATTTTTTTACTGTCTGTTGGAAGCACCGTCGCGTCACGCCCCCGGGTGACGCCATAGGCAAACTGAGATGTCTTTTTTGAGTCCTTTGCCGGGGTACTTTGCTAAAATCCCTGGCAGAGAATGGCTCACTGTGTAAGCGAAGTTGTTTTAGAAGCCAATCCTAGGTTAGAAATTAAAATTTTGGCTCCTTTTGTTATTATTATCAAATTTATTTATTCAGTTTTTCCGAAACATTAAACATATTTATTGCCCGTTTGAGATAGGTGTGTGGAGGGAGGGGCAGGGGCAGATCGATGACAAGTGACGTGTCACGCCAGAAGGAGGTTTTTTCCAATAAAGTTTTAAAATGCAATATGAACTTCTTAGAAGCTGATGTCGAGGATGTTAAAAACCTTGTGAGAGAAATCAAAACCTATAAAAAGAAAAAGAGATAATTTCAGAAGCGTTGTCTGAGGTTAGGGGAGGTTTTTCCGAACGTAACCTTCGATTGTTTTGCGCAAAGCATGGAATCAAAAGGTTAACTGAAGCTCAAGTTGATGACATTGATGACATGACTTCGCTTACATAGTGCCGGATCGTTTGCTCTTTTCACAGATCCGCAGTAGGCTCATGCTAAGGCATTTTCTGCCAGGGATTTTAGCAAAGGACCCCGGCAAATGACTCAAAGAATCATGTCGGTCTATGGCGTCACCCGGGGGCGTGACGCGACAGTTGTCTGCTTTTAAAAACTTTGTCTAAAAAAGGCACCAAATTTCGACTTGCAATTGTTGGCAGACACATCGAAAAAAGGTACCAAAGTTCGACTTCTATTTGGTGGCGGAGAGACTCAAACAAGCCATGTTATTGCCTTAAAAAGAAGTAAAAACGTACCTTTTTCGACTGAAATAGTGTTTCTTACAAATACTGAAAAAAGGCACCATTATTTGGTTAGCTATCAGTAGAATATAGAGAAAAAAGTGAAAATCAGCCGTATGTTGGAGATCAAACACTGGTGTTGGAAAGAAAACTAGAATTGCCGGAAATTTTCACTGATTTACGTTTTTGGGAAAGATGCGAAAATTTGGGTTAGTCGGATGACGCTCAAAGGAGAAAAAAGGGGGGATGGCCTAAGTATAGCTCAGTAGTTTTATTTCCTTCCCTAATTCAGCAACTTGGAATATTTCCAATGTTTTTCTCACATGACTCTCATGCCTCGCATCATTTTTAACTATCTTTCGATCAAACTACCTCCTTTAAAATTACTAACACGAGTCTCGTGGAGCGAAAAAAACTTACATCGATAGCTTGCAGGAATGTCACTTGACAACAAAGAGGTATGACGGAAGTCACGCCATCGAAACTTATCAATGGCTTTCCTTACGTTCTCTTGAACCGATTCACATAGAATGTGAAACGTGAAAAAATAAACTCACCATGTAATCGGGCATTAAGTCAAGCAACACTGTTAAGGAGAGGCAGGAAGACAGAGAACAAGCAAGTACGACTTAAGTGATAGCCTCCAATTAAAGTGTAGGATAACAACGCAACTTGAACCAATTTTTGTCTCATACCCCAGGGCGGAGCCTTCCCACTAAAAACTCCCCCAGGTAAAAATGCAATGTAATACATATTACGCGTCATGAACTTCATTCTTACTAGTAATTTGTAACAGGGAGCTTTTGATGGTTCTTGATGACACAAGTTACTCGCTCACTAGCTTTGAAATTCTTTATTTTGAATTTTAGCTACAAGTTCGAATTCCGAACTTAATCGAACTAAATCAAACGCTAAATTTCAATTTCGTTCGATTTGGTTCGGAAATCGAACTCACAGAAAAGTTAGTTGTTCGATTTCGTTGGATGACCGAACAACATCGAATCAAATCGTTCGATGTCGTCCGATTTCGTTTGATTGAGTTCGATGACAAATTCGTTCGGTTTTGTTCGATTTGATACCCCGGGGTAGATACGTACAGTCGATCGCATCGCTAAACCCTAGAAATCGCTAATACTCGCTGTTTAGAGGCACAATGACGACTAAACACAACGATTGAGGTACGATTATGTTTATTTTGAACTTAAATGTAAATATTTCTCGCAGCATTTCACGTTATTAGCAACCCTTCGATTTTCTCATACATTCCCTTATAATTTTTAACTTACAAACGGTCACACAGTTTGTGTGAGCGCCCTGTGGGTTTTCCTGTAAACATTGGTTAGTTTTTGATCTCTTTATAAATTATGGCCGAGTTTAAAATCGTGCCTTCTGTTTTCCTAATGTCTGGCTTTGGTGTGGACGTGTCAGTCGACTGCTCTCCCAAAACCAATAAAATTGCTCTCAACCTCTCCCATTACAACTGTATATGTATAGGCAACTGACAATAAAGAGGCCCTGTTAGGGGGGGGGGGGGACCTATGTCCTCCGTCTGAATTTCAAAACTAGTATTGTCGCAATTTCAGAACGTTCCAGTGTCGCCCGTCGGAATTTCGTAACTTGACCTCCTTTTTTTTCCATTGACACTTGTCACTGCCTTTTGAATATGACATCCCATGTGCAACAACGCCAAATTAACAATGAGCACGAGAAAATTTCGCCTATATTCCCGGAACCAAGCGTATTACAAGAAGAACAATGTAGTATAGAAGTTTTAACTCTCAGTCAATTCAGTGTCTTGTGAAGCTAGCTGTAGGGGAAATTGAAAAAAAAAAACAACTTGTGAATGTTATATGCTAAAGGTCCAAGCGATTTGGACGAATAACTGGTCTCCCAGATGCGGTGCGTAAAAGCATTCCGCCAAAGACCACGTCTGCAGGGCTGTCATCTTCAGAATCTTGATAATCTTGTATAGGCAACTGACAATAAAGAGGCCCTGTTAGGGGGGGTGGGGACCTATGTCCTCCGTCTGAATTTCAAAACTAGTATTGTCGCAATTTCAGAACGTTCCAGTGTCGCCCGTCGGAATTTCGTAACTTGACCTCCTTTTTTTTCCATTGACACTTGTCACTGCCTTTTGAATATGACATCCCATGTGCAACATCGCCAAATTAACAATGAGCACGAGAAAATTTCGCCTATATTCCCGGCACCAAGCGTATTACAAGAAGAACAATGTAGTATAGAAGTTTTTACTCTCAGTCAATTCAGTGTCTTGTGAAGCTAGCTGTAGGGGAAATTGAAAAAAAAAACAACTTGTGAATGTTATATGCTAAAGGTCCAAGCGATTTGGACGAATAACTGGTCTCCCAGATGCGGTGCGTAAAAGCATTCCGCCAAAGACCACGTCTGCAGGGCTGTCATCTTCAGAATCTTGATCACTGTCCTCCTCACTACTCTCTACTTCTCTCTCGGGCAGAAGGTCTTCGATGTCATTTTGATATCTGAGAAATCTCTCGTACGATGCCTCACTCAGTTTGAGAACATTTGTCTCTCCCTGGAAATGCCCTTCCTCTACTTTGTCACTATGTCATCTCGATGTATGCTTATTCTTCCATGTAATCTAAACAGAAGACAGTCTTCAAATGAAGGAACGAATAATTGAATTTCACAACTGAGAGAATTAAGTTCTTTGTCGCTGACGTCGGTTAGAATACTTCCTACAAAGAAGGGTCCTCTAAGCGGGAATCCACGAATATGATCGCGTTTCACTACCACTGCACTATTAGCTTCAAATAAACATGCCCCTCCGCTAACTTGCTGCATCTCTGTCTCTGTATGTGTAGCTGTGATTTCGTTTGTGGCGCAAAAATCCAGAGGCCTTGGAAGGGGTTCCGGTGTCGTGTATGCGTACAGTGGAAGCATCCCCACGTTGTCTTTTGTGCTTTGGTTACGAACGGTCAGCTGGCGAACTGGTTTTCCAAAGTTGTCTCGCCAGTCCCTCATCATCTTTTGATCCTCTTTGCTCATCTCCACGGAGGCTGGGTAAGGTATTGATGGCAAGTCTCGGAAGGGGATCTTCGTACTCTCGGGTGCTTCATAGTACGAGTGTGGTGAGGTGTAGTACTCAAAGCCAGTGTCCGTTAACTGCTTTAGGGACTCGCGAATAGTGGGGACAAAGAGGTAGGCAAACTCTAAGACGGTGGGCATGTCATTTCTCGGGCATTTCTTGAGCGCATCTGACCGTAGAAGTTCTCCGCCACAAGAAGCAAGGTTGCGGCCAGTTTAAAATAACTTTGAAATCCTGGGTTTACCTCCTGGAAATAATCTTTCATTGACGACAATGACTCTATAACGATTTCAAAACTGCGTCGACTTTTTGCAGATATTGTTCCCTGCGGTCCCTGCGTTGCTGATATCCTCCCCATTTTCTCTTGGACCTGATCTATCCATAAGTCCATCAATGAACTTAGTTCAGTCAAAGAGGAAATAGCTTCTTCAATGGTGTGACATTCTCCTTTAATTCCTCGAACATGTACGCCAAACATTCTGCACAATGAATGGAGTAGCTCAAGGATCTTGCAGAGGGAATTTGTTGGAGTCAGAATGAGTTTTATGGCTCCCACAGCTGTATCTACAACAAAAATGGATTTGCCTTCAACGCACAACGCTGTTGGCTGAGAAAAGGAGGCTGCTAAGCTGGAACCATCTCGTGACTTGTCTGCACCAGATCCAGCAATCACTCGGATATCTGAGTTTGCCTGTGAAAAACGTCGAACCACGCGAGATGTCCGTGCTGTGAAGATAACGCTCCCATCCGAGGACACATCCAACCCATGAACGGTATGGCAAAATCGTGTCCCATTTCTAACTATCACCTGGCTTTCAGAAGTTGAGGGATTCAGTGAACTTTGTGATGCCACCATTACTGCTCGAGTCAGCAACGTACACGATGTTTCCGTCAAAGGCCAATGCCATAGGTTGTGCTCCTTCAGGAAGCTTCAAAAGCAAACTTACTGTTCCTTTTAGAAAGGCCCCATTGTTGTTGATGCATACTTGATAAATGGCGTGAGAATGGCTGTCAGACACCATAAGCAATTCAGATGCTTCAGCGATAAGTGCTAGTGGTGTCTTGATTTCTTTATCCATTGGAAGAGTATTAAGGTCTGATGATGAATGTTTAATACATCTTCTTTGTTCCTGAAGCCAAGTATACGTCTCTCGCAAATCTTTTGTCAATTAGCCTGCTCCAGGTTCCACGATAGTATGTGGGATGACTAAGATCTAAGCTGTCTAAGAGCCTGGAACTATGGGGTGCCATTCCCGCCAAAATTATTGTTTCACTATTATTAGGCATAATAGACTTATTATTAGGGACTAGTTTCCTATCAATCGACACTGTTTCTCATTATTAGGTGTTGTTTCACTATTATTAGGCACTACTTTGTTATTACTAGTCAATGTTTTGCAGTTTTCTTTTTATCATGAGGCACCTTATTGTAACATTAGGGATCGTGTTTTATTATTCGTACTACATTTTGTTATTAAGCATCACTTGTATTTTTAGGCATTATATTTTACTATTATTATTATTATTATTATTATTATTATCATTATTATTATTATTACTGTATTAATTATCAGTGGATTTTAAGGTTTGTGGTCAGCGGTTTCACAGGTGTCAACAAATAGCTCCGATACGCAGGAGGTTTTCTTTTTTGTAGGAAGCGCTCTCAGACTGTGTTGAAGTCGAAGGAATCGGATTAGCTGTAGCGCGTTCCGCTTCTTGAGTGTTCGCAAGGCCTTCAACTGCCTTGACGGCTTTCGTTAACAGATCTTTAACTACTGAAACGTTGTTCTCCGCAATGCTAGCCTTAGTGACTTGTTCTGTGTTTGAGTTTTGACCAGCGTGACCGGGAGCGGCTGCGTTTTTCATGGGTAGAGAAAACAAAACTGGCGGGAAAAACCCCCGATGGAAATAAGAGACTGATAATAAAAAGGATTTGCATAATAATAAATGCAGAGACTAAGAAAGAAAACCGGTGCCTAATAATAGTGAAATAGTGCCTAATAATAAAGCCAAAAAAAGTAACGAAATTCAATGCCTAATAATAGTGAAACAACACCTAATAATGAGAAACAGTGCCGAATAATAAGAAACTAGTGCCTAATAATAAGACTATTATGCCTAATAATAGTGAAACAATAATTTTGGCGGAAATGGCACCCCATATGGAACAGGCTTGTTGTAAACATTGCAAAAATGTCAAAACATGATTCATTTCTGGTCACTGACAGATGTCACTGATGGTAGTGATAGAAATACGAAGCCACATAATGTCCATAATAAAAATTACTTATGTCTCTAAGTAATTACCTCGCCTTTGTTTATTCTGCTTTTTCTTAACAGACCTTTACAAAATATAGTTTGAACAGCGCAGCCTGTTCTGGTTTTTAATGAAAACAATTATTGAGTCATTATTGTACTCAGGACGGTACCAGCCTGCCCTTGTAGGACTTGTAGGTCCTTGTATAGCAGATGTTGTATAGAGACAAGACAGACAGTGGTCAATTAAAACTGTTAGTTTTAATTTGATGAACTCTGATAGGCACTCACCTAGTTTCTCTTTCCTTTGGGACTTCTTCTTTTTGTGACTTTTGCATTTTTTTGTGACCTTTGTGTTTCGCCTAGTGTTTCCCCATGCTCTATTTTTTTTCTCTCAAGAATGATTGACCTTGCGTCCTTTGCGACCTCTGTGAAATCGGGGGCAATCGAGACGACGAGAAAGACGGAGAACCTGGAAACCTGACCTGTCTGACCTGACAAAGACCTGATGTCATCGTTTTACATTAATTTTGATGTACGTGATCACATGTCAGACATGTGAAATTGACATTTTTGTGTGTAAAAAAGGTGAATCGTACGCAGGTCACGCAAACGCTTTTGAATCTTCGCAGTCGCTGTCGGCTTAGGTTATTATTAATGTCGCTTTCGCTAATTCATCAGAGAAGTATGTCGTTCGTCGCTTATTCGTGGCTATCATGTCGGCGTTTCAAGGCCATGTCGCTTGTCGGAATCTACCCCTAACAGGGCCTCAATAAAGAACATACCATGATCATGGCTCGTTTGCTGCATCCCATTAAACACAACGCACTTAACTCAACGAAAGATTAATCCGATTATTGGGACTAGCGTATTTGAGCTCGCACGTAACTAGTAACATCAACATGATAATGTCGTTTAAGACAGTATTAACTTGCTTAACTCGTATTTTCGATGGGAATTCATGCATCAAACTTTGATCTGCCCATAATAAAGCATGACCACATGGAATTTATTATAAGATTATAAGATTGCGTTACTCAAATGTACAGCTATACTAGGGCTTGAATTTCTATTAAATAAATCCAATCGACGGGTACCGAGGAAGAGCCCAATCGACAACCAGAAGTCGAAGCCATCTTTTAGAGTGTGATGGAGAGTAAGACGAGGGTTCTTATTATCGTTTTAAACTTCATAGGAGGAACATATGCAGGTACAGTTAATACGACAGATTTTATTCCTTGTGTATCACACGTACAATTGTGTCGTTCGAGTTCACTTGTCCTAAACCAATACTGGAGTGGACATATAGGGCGATTATCTGAATAGCTCATGTGAAAAATTCATGTTTCCTCTGAAGTGCACGTACCTTGCCTACGAATAAAATAGTCGTCTTAACCTAAACGTAAAACGCTGGGCTGGCACAGATATTGTGTTGGCGCCGCCATGTTGGTGGACATAAACAAACTGGGTGTTGGCTTTCTGATTAGAACTTTTCGTTAGTCGATCCAGCAAAGTCTCTGACAGGCTACTGTCATTTGAATCTCTAAGCAGTCTGAAGACTCAGGCCCGGCCAGGGGTTTTGGGTATACAGTATCTAGGATGTTTTTTTACCAAGATATTCGGTATTTGCCAAAATTTTCAGGTATAAGTTATTCGGTATTACAACAATTTTAGGTATTTGTTATCAATGTCTTTGCATTTTTAAGGTATATTGGTATCAACAACAACAACAACAACAAGTTTATTCAGTATTACCATTTCTATACATGGTGTTACCGATTGAAATACAATAAGCAACTATGAGAGTTAAGAATAGTGAAAAAGGAAATATAAATGTAATTGAATGGTATAATTAAGTATTTAAATATGATGTTTCTTTCGTCTTTCAAATTGAAAAATGAAAGTAGCAGTTGTAGCCTGCTGATATATGAATCAGTATTGTTAAAAAAAACATACTTTATCGTGGTTATTGTAATTTGTGAATAACTTATTTCGTTCATTGATTTTAGTAAATAGAATCCCTCTCAAATCATCATATAAGTTACAGTGAAATAAGACGTGCATTTCATTTTCAACTGAATTTAGACTGCAGTGATCGCAAATTCTAAGATCTTCAGGTGTTTTGGGGATTGTAAATCTTCCACTTTCGATTCTTAAGTTATGATTTCCTATCCTAAATTTGGAGGCGATACGTTTATGTTCAGGATTCTTAACATGATTAATGAATTCAGAGTACTTTGTTTCATTTTTAAAAATGGAGTAGAATTTTAGTTTTTTATTTGTACTTATCAAATTGACTTGGTGTTTTTTAAGATGTACTGATAAATTATTTTCAGCTTTTGATAGGAAAGCAGAAGGGTTTTTAAAGTTAACTGATTTCTTATTAATATTGAGTTCAGTGCACATAAAAGATTTATTTTATTTATCAAACCTGATTTGTTTTCTTGGGCCATTTTATCCGATGTGTTTAAGCAAAGTTTAGCGATGCTGTCAGGAGGTTGATTTTCAAGGTGAATCCAAAATTAGAGAATATTCATTGTAATTTGTAACTTGAGAGATAATCTACCAAGTTCATTTCTCGATGCAACATTTGGGGAACGTTTGTTTAAACCCAAACACATCTTACACGTCTTTTTCCCTGCTACTAGAATCACATTTATCATAGATTCCCTAAACTTCGGAGCAATATAATGAGTTAAAATTGGAGAAAAAATTGTATTGAACAGTTTGTTGATGATGTAAATTGGTAATTTTAGAAAATCAAGATAACGACGAGTGGTAAAAAGGGACCTCTTTGTTTTTTCTTTTAAATTTTCTTTATGATTTGTGAAATTTCCATTGGCAGAAAAAGTCACACCAAGATAGGTATAATTATTGACAATTTCAATATGTTCATTATTAACTGAAAAGTCGTATTTGTCGGTTCTTGACTTTCTACTCTTCTTCTGAAATACAATAACTTTTGTTTTAGTTGGATTTATCTTACGAAGCCAATCCTGACAGTATTTTGATAGTCTGGCAAGACTTTGTTGGAAACCTTCTGCAGAATAAGATATTAAAAGTAAATCATCGCATAAAGTAGACAGTTTAAGTGAGAACCGTCTGGCAGTAAGATAGGATCTTTAGCATTGTTGTTCCAATTAGAGTGTAAGGTAATTCGTTTAGATAAAGGTTGAAAAGTGGCGGGGAAAGAATACAGCCTTGACACTCGAACACCTTTATCATAATTAAAAAATTCTGATCGGTTATAATTGTCTTTCACACAACATTTTGAATGGGAATACATGTTAGAAATTATTTTACAAAAAGTGCCACCTATGTTATATTTTAACAATTTGTATATTAGTAAACATTGATGCCAAATTGAGTCAAATGCCATTTTAAAGTCAACAAAACAAGTATAAAGTTTACCTCTGGGGGAATGTGTAGCATGTTGGTGTAGCTATTAAAGTTCTTAAACTGAAGATATGGTCAGAGGTACAATGTCCCGATGAAAAGCCAATTTGGGAGCGATGTAGTATTTATGATTGTTTGAAAAATTTAGTAATCTTGTATTTAAAATAGAACAGATCGAAGAGCTTTTCGAGACAACTACTAATGCAAATAGTCCTCTGTAATTGGAAGGGTCATCTTTGTTCCCGATTTATGCAAGGCAGTTATTATTCCATTACTCCATGATGTAGGAAATACTCCAGATTTTAAAATTAGATTAAAAAGTTTTTCAAGTGAGGATTTTATGAATTCTGAGCTAGTTTTTATCATTTCATTCAGCGTATTCTATCAAGACCAGCGGCCTTTTTTTTTAAAAGTTTTTTAATTGCTTTAGCAATTTCTTCAATTGATATATTGGATAATCTAATTCCGACTGGAAATGGTTGAATTCTCTAAACGCTTTTTAACTTCTAGTACATTTATTTGAAATGCTGATAATGTACTAATATCAGGCGCTGAATGTAGCTTTTTAAAATGATCATAAAGTTTATTGGTCGGGTTTTAGTTATTGTTATAAGATAAGTTGTTTTCGTTCACTGACTTTAAAGTATCCCAAAATTTATGATTATTTTCGTTACTAATTAGCTCATTCATTTTAGAATCAAAAAATTGTCTTTTTTTACATTTTATTAGTTTTTTGAAGGCCTTATTTTGAACATGATATTCTTTTCTGATTTCGGTATTTAGAGGGTTGCGGTGTTTCTTGTTAGAGGGGAAAGAAATGAGGTATAATGGTATCCCACTACCCCCCTGGCTGGGCCTGACTAGGTGATTATGAAAAACCGTAAAGGTTTTATCCTTTTGTACAGTAGTACCGAGCATCGCGTGACTCATTTTTACTAGCCACATAAGTATTAGCATAACCATCAGGCATACGCTGGTGAGACAGCGATGGCATAAGGAGAACGAACAGACCGATTCCCCTTAAGCTGTACTAACTTGTAGCATAACCATAAACATAAACACGTGAAAAAAAAGCCCTTCTTTTGCCTAGCGGGCCTATGCTTATCCTAATCTGGCAAGCACATGGAAAGAGAAAGGGACTATTTGCTCTTCTGTTGTCTTCACTATAATTTAATGCGGATTAAGGGGTTTACCTCGGTGCAAGAACCTGACAAGATTTTCTTTGTTTGTTAGCTATTGTTTTGTAGTGTGATATTGTTTAAAATGTTTTGTTTCCTTTATTTTATGTCATCCGTGGTCACAGATTTTTACACCGAGGTATCCGCATTAAATCCAAGTAAAGACAACAGAAGAACAAACTGTCCTTGAAGTAAAATCAATCCGGCTTCACGAAAAGCGCATAGAGCGGGCCGTGTGTCTCATCATTTTCCCCCATGAACTGAATCAAGTGAACGTCATGCCAGCACTTCAACCAAATTCACGCATCACATATGCTTTTAACCCATTAAGCCCTAGCAGTGACAAAATTAGATTTCTTTTGACTTCATCACTGCTTGTTCAAACGCTCAAGTGATGAAAATAACGAAAGTGATCACCAAGGAAAAGATGTCTTACTTTTAATACAAATTCTCCTTACTAGATCCATAAGAAATGTTATAGAGAACAGTAAGGGGAATATGCATTTTCATATCAAGGTTTAAAGGGTTTATGTACTAGAAGAGAATTCATGTACAGTGGAAGCCCTCTCAATACAACTTCGTTGAGGACTGTATTTTATTCCCAAGATTTTCTTTCTTTTACACGTTCTACGTTCTACACTCAATCGCTCACATTCCACAATCCGCCTTTCTTTTCTATTCTTTATCTTAAGTACAACAAAATATAGTTCTAATGTTTCGGTCACATGACGCTATAATTACTTAAAAACAAGGCCTCAATGGTATACTTTCAGCTATAAAATATGACGTTACAATAAAACCACATAAAAGCATTCAGTAGCCAGCAATAAGCATGTCAATCAACCTTATCTATCGCGTGCAAACGTCCTCGCGTGCAATGGCTTGCGTGCAAATGGCCTTTAAGTATTGATTGTTTGCGTCGTTGCGTTACATAAGTACTATTTTCCTACAGCAATCCCAGAAATGAATTCTTGAGACACTTAACGCTTTGTAGGTCGCTACCCCTTTCCCTTTCAAAGTTACTTCAACATTGCAAAGGGGGAGAGTCGGAGAACACGGCAAGGTCTCTCAAGATTTTTGTCTGCGGTTGTGGTCCGGCTTAAGAGATGGGTTCTTGTAAGTGACCTCGTTAAGAAACAATAGAGAGTGGTCGCTTACGAAAGCTTTTACTAATAGTATCGTAGTAACAAAATAGGGGGGGCCGGGAGACTCGCACGCGACAAGTCATGCTTTCGGTGGTTCGCGTCTTCCGAGTATGCATGTCAGTTTGGCGACCTGAGTTTTAATTAAAACTACATGCTATTACAATTGCGAGGTTGAAGAGTACTGGAGGACATGGAGGAACGAATGATTGTGAAAAAAGATTTTAGCGAAAAGTTCTTCTTTTTTCTGTAATTGTTATGTAACAAATATAAACCAGGATACAAGGAGTTCTTCGGTTTGAATTGATCGCGGGTCTGCTGATAACCTTAACCTGCGTAGCGGGTGCCGAAACGGAGGGAAAGAGGGGGCGGGGGCAATTATCTTTCCCTTTCCGTTCAGCACTCGCATCTCGCGCTTTTCAATTTCCCCGCCTCGTTCAATTTTAGCGCCTGCTGGGTACTCATTAGATTGTTTGGTGTTTTTTTTTTGCGACGGCACCACAGCGTGGGTCAAAATATACACAATAAGTGAAAATATTTGGCTCTACTAGACACCCAAGAGTCTTAATGAGTAAGAAGTTCTAGAGTACGTTAAACTTGCTAGCAAAGGGATATTCAACATGACTCATTCTCCCTGTTTAGCAGCTAACTACACCTGGTCTTTATACCCAATTGCTGGAGAAGCATTGTACGGCTACGAAGAGGCTACTAACAAGTCGTTCAGAAGTGAGAATATTCCAGATGGTGTGAAAAATCAAGTGGAAGATGGTATCAACGCCCTCTTTGTGCCAGCAGGAGTAGAAATTGACCTTGGCGACTTTGCTGGTACGTGCGTCAGCAACCCAACTCTGTGCGATAACTTCACGGTGTCATTTCTTCTCAAAACCAGCGCTGATAAAGATCTTAAGGTTCTGGACTCGGGAGTGAAAGATGGAGACAAAGACGAATACGGCTGGTCATTTGAGATCGACAATTATGGCAACACTGACGCTATGGTTGCTGATGGGAACATTGTAGGCTACAAAGAGACACTGATAGCAACGGATGCTTGGATTCTAATGGCTTTTACCTTTCATCAGGGCCGTTTTAATCGTCATGTAGTTCTCTATCAGAATGGTTCTCACGGTATTTCACCTTCGATGGCATCCAGTTCCTGGGAACAAGACAAGAACACACGTCTGAAGCTAGGCTCATCATCGAACACAAAAGGGTTCTTTATCAGCAATTTAAAGTTTATTGGAATGAAACTAAACGACAAACAAATTCAAGAGCATGGCAACGGCAGTTTTAATGAAGGTATGATGTGGTTTGAACGATTAATTTATATGTTAACCAGGATCTGAGCAGCTTCAGTTGCCTTTCATTTTGATCGGAATTGCTCGATCATTTACCTAAGGTATCTGGGTGAGACCAAATGCCAAATCACCTCAATATTTTGGATAATGAATAATTTACTATAGTAGTTTTGACATAAAAATGGCTTCGATGTATATAACTAAACGGAACCTTATCTCCACAAGAGAGACTCTAAATTTAAGAGAGAGAGAGAGAGAGAGAGCCGCGAGGCAGCCTTTACTATTAATCAATTAATTAATTAACTTAAATATACTACTTCCAAACAGGAACAGAGCACAAAGTTTCTAAGATAACAATACCAAAAAAAAAACCTACTCAACAGAAATGAGGCAACACATTTAAACCAAATCACAAAAACTAAGGGAGAGCCATAAACATAAAGGGCTGTCTAATAAAATGTAAAATTAACAAGAATTGCTGGGAGGGAAAATAAAAGGGAAGTGGAACCTGCCAATGTTCCTTGTCTAAGATCGCGAGTGAAATGCTACCTAGCTAATAATGAATTCTAAGATGTTACCTACAGACAAGTTGTATTCCTAGCTGCAGTAAAATTCCACCCTAGTAAAACCACTGGCTATATTAGAGGAATTATACAGGCTGATGTTGTGAAATGAACGTGTCTGAAAAAAACAGATGCATGGGGTGGAAATCCTGCATCCCACTGCAGGCCTGATTCATAATTTATAACTGCATTCGAATGTAAATCTGATGCATCCTACAAGTTATGTTAAAAGGTCGATAATTTCGACACTTGAAAAAGTACTTTTCAGGGCCTTAACTGTCTGGTATTGTATTGTAGCAATGCAGATGCACAATGTCACCGTTGAGATTCTGAAAGCCCAAGTGGTAGTCCAGGCAGAAGTAGGTGTGGCAGCCATTCCAGTGCGCCGAGAGGGATTTATTGGTATTGCTACCGACATAAAGTACGTATAGAAATGGGTGCATGGTTCATACGGGTACTTGTGTCGATTGGTGATCTTTTCCCTTCGTAAGTTACAAGGAGACAATATAATTTGGGCTCCGTGAATACCGTGAATAAGAAACCAGACCGACCGTCAGTACGGTGCAATGCGTGTCAAAACATACACTTGTTACGTATGAGGCGAAGGGTAACAATAATTGGCAATTTTATCTGCACAACTGTGTATTTTACATTATTGCAAAAGCTAGCATTTATAAAGGTAACACGAATGGCCCTATCCTGCTTTCCCAAGGATAGGGCTAGTATTCCAGCATTGAGATATAACTGTTAGATTACCTGTTAAAAGACACATATCTGAGCAAAGGACCAAATCACAGTAAAACAGTGAAATACTATGACCATATTTGGAAGTGCACTGTAGATCGTTTTTCACTGCTTGTTCAGGCGGCCATTTTGAAAAGCGTGGCAGTTTTAGCAGTGTTCTTCGGAAATTTTACAATCGAAATACTCAGCGCGTTCCGCTTGTTATTTGAGAATGACTTTCATTAATCGGGAACGGATTGCATAAGTGGAATCAAAATTCCACTTTCAAATTGAATATTGTAATGTTCCAACGGTAGCCTTTTACCAAATAAGGAATGCTGATTGGTTTATTATTGACATGAGGCGAATGTTCACGTGCAAGTAGCAGACTGTTGGCGACTTGACGTATCTGACCTGATTCGGTTCGCTCAACAAAATATTAATCCCAAGTACTTTTACACGGGAAAAAGCAGTCTGCTGTTATAAAACTGTGAAGAATAATTTCTTAAAAACAACTGTGCTGAAAATGCACAAGAAATGTTCCTGAAAATTGAGAAAAATTCGCTGTAATGTCAAACCGACTGAAACCAACAGCCGCCAACGGTTTCATATTTCGCGTGTGAACGTTTCGTTCAGGTAAGTGACAACCCAATCAACATTCGTTATTTCGAATGAGTCTACCGTTGGAAGATTTCAATCTTCAATTTAAAAATGGAATTTTGATTCCAATAAGGCAATCCGTTCCCGATTAATGAAAATCATTCCTAAATAATGAGCTGAACGCGCTGAGTATTTCGACTGTAACACCCTGAAAGAAAATTTCCACGACTAAATGCTCTCAAAAAGTCAACAAGTATTTGCTTTAGCTTACAAGGATATCCAGAGGTTGATTTGCAACAATCATAGTGAGAACTCAACCGAGAAAATGCTATTCAGTGCGAGCGAAGCAGAAACTCACTTTCTCACGGAAAGTTGTAAAGTTAAAAATGGTGTTAATTCAAAGGAAGAGGACTTATTCTTGGTAAGGTAGCACTATTTTTTTTTTACTTTGTCTTGTCATTTCCAAACATGAGTTTGCAAATGAGTTTTTTTAAGTGAACGATAGTAAACTTCGATTTCTTGAAGTTTTGCTTTGTTGCTTTATCTTATGTGTTGCTACCTTTTAGCGTTTTTATCATAGAACTATGGTTTTTCTTCTTCTGAAAATGGAATTCGATGAGAATTTGTTGCATGATAAAACAATCATCCTGCTCAATCTTGCGAAATATCCCCTGATTTAGCCAACTCGGCCTACGGCCTCGTCGGCTAAGTATCAGGCAATATTCCGCGCGATTTCGCAGGATAATTGTTAAATATAGCTTAAAGCCATCTACACACTTCAATTAATATGTAATTTGATTTTTCTTTTCTATTAAGTTATTCACAGTTAGCTATTAGTGGTAATATTTTTTACGTTTTTTAATATGTTTTTATTGTAGTCTATTTTTGAATAAGGTGATTTGTTTTATATGGGGTTACAGAGCTCTTCTACTATTCGTCCTTATGGCCTATTTTTCTATAATTGTCTGTAATAATTTTGCCAAATTGTAATAAATTAAAATTGGCAGCCGCGAGTAATATAACCTCTAATAGTCATTATTTCTCTTAAAGATACAACACAAAGAGCTTAACTGCCGAACCCTCGAAACACTTCAAGGCTGCGAATGGGCAACCGCTGACATTTGCTCCAGGGGAAATCTATAAGCACGTCGAAATTGACATCATGAATGAGGATGACACCCTCGAAGGCAACAAAACCTTTCGAGTTATTTTCTCGAGTGACCAGAGATTTGTCATTCTGACAGGCCCCAGAGAAGTCAATGTAACTGTAATGTACACCAAAGGTAAGAGGAACATATTTTCTAGTCCCTGAACACTCAGTGACAACCTTTTTTCACGGTTGTTTTATTTTTACAACTTGTAGAAGAGTGATAGTAAATTGGTCTACCTAGAAGCATTTCTTGACAATTCATACTAACCTCAGTCTGTATGTTTGGTTAATTTTGATAAATTCACACACTAAAGGAAACAAATTTGTTGTAGATAGGTAAGGAAACAGATGGATAGATAATAGATAGATAGACTAAAGCACAGAAAACCGTACAGAAGAGGAATCTTGTAACAAGTATCCGTTCCTGAAACACTGTTTTTTTTTTCTTAAGGTACTGTATACTCCAGAGGAACTACCACTGCAGGTAACCATCAATCTCACCATAAACTAGGAACTAATAAGGGACTTCCCCGGATAGAATGCGAATGCGGAATATCACCTGATACTTAGCCGACGAGGCCGTTGGCCGAGTTGGCTAAATCAGGGGATATTCCGCAAGATTGAGCAGGATAATTGTTTTATTATTCAACAGATTCTCATCGTCTATCATTTTCACAAGAAGAAAGATTTCAGTTGTATGATGCAAACGCCTAAAGCTTGCAACAAATAATAAACACAAAAGAAAAAATTCAAGTAATCAAAGTCTACTACCGTTCACTTCAAGTACACTGATTTACAAACTCATGCTCGGTGTCAAGTAGAAAAAAAAATATTGCTACCTTACCGACAATAAGTCCTCTCCTCGTGAATTAAATCTTTTTAACTTTAAAGCTTTCAGTGAACAAGTGAGTTTGAGGTTTGAGATTTCTGCTTCTTTAGCAATAGCATTATCTTGGTTGAGTTTTCACTTTAAAAATTCCAAATCAACCGCTGGATATCCTCGTAAGCTGAAGCAAATACTCGTTAACTTTCTCTGAGCATTAAAAAATTTCTTTCAGGGTGTTTTTAAATTTCTGGAAAACCCTGCTAAAACTCCCTCGCTTTTCAAAATGGCCGCCCTATAACAAGCCGTGAAAGACGATCTGCAGTGCACTTCCAAGTATGGTCATTTCCGTATATCGCAGGATATCTGTCATGTACGGATGACAGATATTGAGGGCTTCCTGACCATATATGGACATCGGGACAATTTGTTGAATAATAATACAAGATATTACGCCATCGAAGGCGAATTAGTTTTTTTCGACCACAAACGTACGGCTCGAGCTCGAGTCGGTGATTTTCAAAGCTCGCTAGCATTTGTGTCCCTACTCTTGCCGAAGAGATTTTTAGACCATTGAATTCCTCGTACCTTCTTTAATCGGCCGAAAAAAATGCTTGGATATCTTTAGTCTTCGTGTTTGTTTGGCCAAACAAAAAAAGTCTGGGTCTAGTAGCCAACGAAAAAAACTAGTATTCTATTACTAGACCCGGTCGTCACTGTAGTGGCGACGTCCGGGTAACTGTCAGCAAGTGAACAGTGCAGTATCTCATAATTTATTTTCTTCCCACCAACAGGTTACAAACATCACATTTTCCTTGTTTTCTTGGTTTGTTTTTTCACTTCTCACCCAGTAGAAGGACAATAGAGGAGTGATAGTAAGTAAGTGACTCGTGTATTCACACACTCGACCTTACGATAAAATGTTGCGGATTTATTGTCCTATGAGTTTGCAAATTATCCAAGGTCACTGTTGTATCATTTTAACTCGCTTACGTGTTTTTGTTTTCTTTGATAGGTCTGTCTAACACAAGCGATGTCCTCTTGGTCACTTTTTGGACTATATTCACCTTTCGTCACCAAGAAGTCATTTTTGTACTGAAGAAGATGGATGTATACAGACTACAGATACATTTTTGTTTTCGATATCTTACCTTGTGGTTAAAAAAAAAACACTCTTGATTTAGTGGACTTGGTGTGGGCCATAAGTAGTAGTAGGCCTTTCAGGCCGGGAATGAAGAGTTGTCTGAACTGTTAAGTAAACCATGATATTAAAAAAGTTTGTTAGATTGTGAAAGTCTTCCTATTATTAGGTATCATAATATATCAATTATAACGAGGAGGCGTAGCGCAGGACAAGGACAGATTAGCAAAATTAGCAAAGCCCTGGCATTTTGATCGTTGCCTTGATGAAGCGATGCAAAACCTTATGAGTCAACTCTTTTCATTACTGTAGTGACTGCTCATTACCAAATACGGAAAATATTATTTCAGAAAGGTTCAAGTAAGTGATGTTGATTAAGGCGCCGTTTACATGAGTTATTTCATCCCGGGTTGAGTTTCATCCGGGGATGACTTGCATCTCATCCCGGGATGACTTTCAACTCGGTGTCTGGTCATTTACCTGTAAGTGTTTACATGATTTGGAGCAAAAATGTGTTCGTCCCGGGATGATTTCATCCCGGTCTTCAGCACCGGGATGAAATCATCCCGGGGTGAACACAATTTTGCTCCAAATCATGTAAACACTCAAAGGTAAATGACCAGACACCGAGATGAAAGTCATCCCGGGATGAGATGCAAGTCATCCCGGGATGAAACTCATCCCGGGATGAAATAACTCATGTAAATGGCGCCTTAAGTTATGTGAAAATGAAGCGGAAGAAACATGCCTGTTTACTTTATTCCTGCTGTCCCTCATCTATCTAACCTTCAAACCACCACATCATCATTTCTGGCAAAATTTGTGGCGCAGTTTTAACTCTATTGCATTTGTAATCGAAGCTGTTTTTATTTGTAACAAATTATGTTTATTTATGGTACACAAAAGGACAGAATAGTTGCCCAAGTCAATGCACTTCAAAAGAAACACTCATTTACAATTTTCATCAGAAACAGTTAGTTTTGTTCCGGTCTAATTGTTACCGTTTCATTTAGAAGTCCAAATTTTTTTGGAAGTTAAAGATGTATTTCTGTTCATAATTGTTCATAACCAGTGTCAAGAAGAACTTTGTTGCCTCGCCCCGCTTCATATAGTCATTTTGTTACAGTGCGATATAATATTTATATGCAGGCGTATAATTAACAATTATTCACCAAAGTGGAGGTTAACAGTGGTGGATATTTGCTGAGCCACAACGCAGTGAGGTAAATATCTACCACTCTTCACCGACACTGAGGTGAATAATTGTTTTAGTATATAACAAACCAGTCGGTGGATAGCCAGCACCAAACAGTTCCGTTTTTTCTGAGAAAAATAGTTGCAAGTCGTGCAAAAAGAACAAGGTTTCTCCTTACGTAAGAATTACTAGCTAAATGTCCCACATTTTCGATTGAAGCAGGACGATATTAAAGTAACGGATAAGCGAAGGTAAAATCCTTCGATTCTTCTCTTTGATGTAGTCATCTTTTCACACGACAGCTTCTAAACTTAGCCGTAGGCAGGCTGGCTCGCCTCATGTAAATGATACAGTCATCTCGGCAGACCGAGCCAGCCCGCTCATGTAATCGGCCCTTAAGAATGCTACATGTCAAGCTAACTGGCTACTGAGACAGTTTATAACTCATCCTCTTTGAAGTGTATAGGATTCCTCTTGTGTACCAGCCTCGCAAAGATACTTAGTTCTGATGGTAAGCTTTTCTAAAATGTTTTCACGATCTCAGCAGAATGAAATCGAGTAGTACCTGAGCTCATAGCCAACTCTCACAATTCGATGCCCTTGCGTACGAGCTGATAGACTGTTAGTAGGTGGCCAATTAGAACACGTAGTTTATACTGATATCGAGGGGCTCTGTGGTTGGTTATAATTACCTCATATTCAACAAGCGCCAGTGGAGTAATTGTTTCATCAAATTCTCAACTTCAGTTATCATTGCTGAATTTTTTGCCATATTTTTGGACAAAACTTTTGCATCGAGAAGAAAACACCATGGCATCCAATTGCCTTATAAGGCAAAAAGCAGCATTCCTCGTTGATAATCAGTGTGCGGTGAATCAATCACCAAGCTGAAAATTCAATGACTTTGCTTGTATTTTACATGTAATTTTTGTTCATTCCAACCCATTAGACACCAGTTACAGTCTCAATATCGTACCACTGTAGTCTAAAAGGTAACTTCAGTCGTTTGTTTTATTTTCTTAGTACAGAAGTAGCCCGTTCGATGAGGGGAGAGAGATTAATGGCCAGTTGGAAGGAGCATGGCACGACAAGAAATCTTTTCTAGTGATAATTGATAAACAGTACTTTCACAGACAAAAACTTCAATTTTGTATTTCATCATATTAATATTGTTTAGAACAATGCGTTTCCTGATTTAGGGTCGGTCCGTCGGAAAACTGGGAAGGAGACTGGAACTAGGAGGCCCGGTAGCCCTGCATCATTGCTGTGGAGCCTGGAAACAACAAGATGTGGCATTCTCGTCCCCAGAGCCGCTTGGCCCTCTTAGCCGCCGGCAACTGGGCACGAGGACCAAGTCGCCGGCGGGTAAGAGGGCCAAGCGGCTCTGGTGACGAGAATTGAAGATGTGGTTACAAAATCAAACTGGTGGCGCGCAAAGGAAGTCGAGATCGATGTTGTGGTTAAGGTTGATATTGGTATTCAGCGTTAAGAAATGCCGTTAATAAATCTGTATTTGCTGAAAAAAAGGGTTGATTAAGAATCAGTGAAAAGTTGCGAAACATTAAACAGTCATATTTATTGCCCGTTTGAGATAGGTGTGTGGAGGGAGGGGCAGATCGAATGACAAGTGACGTGTCACGCCAGAAGGAGGTTAATGTTTTCTCCAATAAAGTTTTAAAATGCAATATGAACTTCTTAGAAGCTAATGTCGAGGATGTTAGAAACCTTGTGAGAGAAATCAAAACCTATAAAAAGAAAAAGAGATAACTTCAGAAGCGTTGTCTGAGGTTAGGGGAGGTTTTTCCGAACGTAACCTTCGATTGTTTTGCGCAAAGCATGGAATCAAAAGGTTGACTGAAGCTCAAGTTGATGACATTGATGACATGACTTTGCTTACCTAGTGCCGGATCGTTTGCTCTTTTCACAGATCCGCAGTAGGCTCATGCTAAGGCATTTTCTGCCAGGGATTTTTAGCAAGGGACCCCGGCAAATGACTCAAAGAAGACATGTCGGTCTATGGCGTCACCCGGGGACGTGACGCGACAGTTGTCTGCTTTTAAAAACTTTGTCTAAAAAAGGTACCAAATTTCGACTTGCAATTGTTGGCAGACACATTGAAAAGAGGTACCAAATTTCGACTTCTATTTGGTGGCGGAGAGACTCAAACAACATATGTTATTTCCTTAAAAAGAAGTAAAAACGTACCTTTTTCGACCGAAAGAGTGTTTCTTACAAATATTGAAAAAAGGCACCATTATTTGGTTGGCTATCAGTAGAATATAGAGAAAAAAGTGAAAATCGACCGTATGTTGGAGATCAAACACTGGTGTTGGAAAGAAAACTAGAATTGCCGGAAATTTTCACTGATTCGCCGGGACCTCAAATAAACGCCGGGACATCGAATAAACGCCGGGGGCGTTTATTTTATACTCGGCGTTGTAGAACCGGCGTTTATTTGAACCCGGTGTTTATTCGGGGTCGGGCATTTAATCGAGAAAATATGGTATATAGAATACGAAAACATTTCTGGGAAACACTGATCGTCATTATAGTTTTTTTTTCCTTAAATAGTCTTTCAGGGGCACCCAACGGTTCGTTTCGGGGAATATCTGTTCGGAAGAAAAAATTCCCTGAAATATTCGGATTTAATTGCAGTGAAAACTAGAAACTTTTTGGGCGAAACATCACCACGGACTTTGGGAACAAGAAGACTTAATTCAGTATTAATTCCTGTTGTTGTCAGATGGACAAATACCGTATTTTCTCGGTTAAACGCCGGGGGCGTTTATTTAAAACTCGGCCTCGTAGACCCGGCGTTTATTCGAACCCGGCGTTTATTTATTGAGTGCATTTTTCGACCTTTTTCAGCTATTCATTTTTTTTATCAGCAGTACTGGAGGTTTGTTGAATTAAGGACCAAATTTCAACAAAATCGTTAAAAATATGAAACAATGTCACCAACTTTGTTTCATCTTAGTGAATCATTTTGGTTAGTCATTTTGCAAAAAACGTCGCTGGCAGGAACGGTGATTAAGGCTCTTCTCAACGTTAATTTTTCTCCGTGAAACACGCAAAAAATAGATCGGCAACTGCTCGACAGCAAACGTACTTTGCAAGCAATTGAGACTACAAGGTGGTGTCGAGGTTCCTGCTCCGTGAATTCTGAGAAAGGCAAAATTATGGAACGATTCGAGAAACTGCTGAAAAAACGCTGGAGAAACCCTCGAGATGATCCTGTCTTGATGACAAGACCGCAGAAAAGTTACCACGATTAAAAAAAATTGACATTGACACGATACTTGATGCGCCGTTTATTTCTCCGTTTTTGTAGTTAGAAGAACAATTGTAAATGGTAGTTTAGGTTTGATTATCAGTGGATAAAATTCAAATAAAATGGTAGAAAGGGAACTAGTATGCAGTTACGACACATAATCCTGATTTAATATACTCGTCTCGAATAAACGCCGGGACCTCAAATAAACGCCGGGGGTGTTTATTTTAAACTCAGCCCTGTAGACCCGGCGTTTATTTGAACCTGGCGTCTATTCGGGATCCGGCAGTCTAATCGAGAAAATACGGTATGCCGTTCAGATTATAAAATAAGGTCGGAGAGCCATCAGCAGCTTGGAAATTCGGTGGATAGAATTCTGTTTCCTAAAATTTTCTGCAGGGCTAAATTTTCAGCTAAAAACGCCGAACAGACCAATCTGCATTAACTTACACAAATATGCCTTTAAAAAGCTCTAAAGCACTCTAAGAAAGTAGAAAATGATAATTCAAGTATTTTGCTAAAATTTTCTCGTTTGGTGTCCCTTTTCTTTTAGAGCAGGAAGTAAAACACAATAAAAGAAACTAACAAGGCTGACATGCATTGTGAGGAACAAAACGACACATTGAGTAAAACTGAGAACTTAATTCGTGGTTGCTGCTAAAGAGGACAAAACCGACACTGGAAAAATAAAATGAAGCTCTGGTTGCATACAAGAAAGAAGCAAAAAACAGGTAAAAGCTACTGTTTAATTTTTTGTTGACCTAAATTTGCGTCTCCAACTTTTCTCGTACTAGCGTGAGGATGTTTTTCTCAAGACGGAAAATTGGAGTTTCTCTTCATAATTGTGAACAAAATTGCCTGTAAAAACTAAAAATTATTAATTCATCACACGTCATCAACATAACAACTGCTAAAAAGGAATTCTTTTTTGTCCAATGTTCAAAATATGGTTTGTCCCGGAAAGCTCAGGACGCATCGGGCACCACACAGGTTTAGCCCCATTGGTAGGGGTGGGATGCGTACGGCCAACAGGACTAAAGCTTTCTTTATAAGTTCCCCTTACAGTCCTAACGTCAGCGAATAGTTAAAGTATCAGTAATGCTAGTTTGCGGATAGGCTGAGTGGCCAAACCGACTTGCAAGTGGACACGAGTCGTTCACAAGTTGCGAAAGTCATCATTTCGGTGGTGTCTTATGCTCACCGTCACACGCCCATACTAAAAGAAAGCAGTTAAAGGTGGTTAAATGGTAAAAAATCAACGTCGACTTGCCTGCAAATTTGAGATGGCGGAAAGTCACCACAAATAAAAACATGTCCGTGAATGTAGTGGCAAATTAAACCAGGAGTCTACGCAAGTTTCCAAGTTTACGATGTCTTGCACGATGGACAGTAAGTGAAAGATCCGAGTTTGCCGTTGAATCCTCAGACAGTGTTAAAACGATTGTTAAAACTTTTTTGTTACCAAACCGGGTAAAGTTTCCATCGTGTGAGCCACTTGTGGCTGGAAAGTGACTTTATGCTACTTGTATACCAGGGAAGAATAGAACGAGAGTTAGTTCTCCCCGATAAAACCTATACAACTGTATAGTTTGTGAGATGTTTGATCATGTTGTAGTGTCGGAAATTCATGCACGTGTTGCAGACCTATTTTTTAAAACTAAAACTTGTTACGGAAGGACTGGGTACTAAACTAGCAAGTTCCAAGATGGCGCCGAGTGATACATGGTGAGTTCGAATCATTTTACCTCTCTTTCTCCCCAATAAATAGTCCTTAAGGAATCGTTTTTAATATAAAGTATTTAATGGTTCATATTTCGTTGGTACGTCCTTGATGGTCTCGAATATTGTGAACGTATTTGGTTCTGTCATCGAAGGAGTTATATCATGACGGTGGCACGCTGAATTTTTCGGTCAAGTATTTTCATTTTTCTCTTTTCTCTCTACAAGTAGCTACAGTTTAAAGGTTAAAAAAAAAACACAGTGTAAGGTATATTTGCTTTAAATGTTTCTAGGAAAGTAATATTGTGCTGTGTGTTGGTGTGTTTTATTTTTCGGTACTTGGTGAGATCACATGAAGTGTTTAGCAATATGATGTCATGTGATCAACCCGGGGATCAAAGTCAGTCCTGAATAAAGAATTGCCTTTGTCATTGTTATTATAGAAGTCACTTTTTTTGTGGGATCACAGGGTTTGATCCTCTTGGGGACAAAAGAGATATTTAGGCAATTGCAAATTTGCACACAGTATGCAAGCATATTTGTATGCGGGTCTGTGAAGAGTGCGCTATGTGAAAGAGATGTTCAGATGATTGCAAAGCATGCACATAGAATATAGGTGCATATGTAGGTGTTATGCAGGTCACACTGTGAATGAATTGTCTGTAAAAGGAGCGACTTGTGTCGCCTGCAGGAAGTCAATTCTGTCGCACTGAATGGGCTTTTTTTCTGGCCTATCAGATGACAGATGACAGATGACAATCAACCACTGAAGTGTATGGATCTCTCTAAAGCAGCCTCGCTCAGTAGCAATTCTTTTTCTGATCTAATCTTCATAGCAGGTTCTGTCACTCAAATGGCCATATTCAAAATTGCACTTATTTTCTGTTAACAGGTTGAGCGAGTTTAAAACAGTTGAGAAGTATGGCCAGGACATTATGGAAAAGATTAATGAGCGGAATCAATTACGGCGGAATGGAGGGAATTATACCAAAGTAATACCTGCTTATCAAATAAATAATGTTAAAATTATGTATACTTTCTACCATTATTATTTGTTCAGGGTCTCAACCTTTGAAAGGGGATTTTCCTGTTTGGTGACGGTTTTCTTTAAAATGTACAATACAAATCCATGGAAATCAATAGAAATTATTGTCACATACATACATTTGTAATTAGGAGAGTTGGCGTAGTGTTTGAAGGACAATAAGAAAAAAATAATTCTTGGACTGGAAGTAACATTTTTATGATTGAATTAATGAAACAGATGTGTGTTAACCAGGACAACTGTGGGTTGACTTTCCCTTGGACTTTATCACAAGAATTTGATCACAAGATTGGAGGGGTCATACTGTCAGTGGTGTGAGGGTTGGTCTTGGTATCTTGTTTTATTGTTTGCGTAGACAAGAAATATCAATCCAAATTGTCTCTCTCTACTCTGGTGTGTAAATGGGTACTAGTGACAAACTGCTTAGGGTAACTCTGTGATAGATTACAGCTGTAGCAGCCCTCTCAGTGGAGGGTAGTTAAGTTACTTTATACCAAACCAGTGGATACTGTTTTTTGCGCACTCTGATTGGTTAACCAAACTCAAGATAGTATCTGCAATTCACATCCCAGCATTTTTCTGGATTTCGCACACGAATTTTCCCTCATTTCTCAGATGAAAAGGAACCATTTTGGTGGTGGCTATCCACTGGATTGGTATGTACTAAAACAGTTATTCACCTGAGTGTCAGTTAACAGTGGTAGATATTTACGTCACTGCGTTGTGGCCCAGCAAATATCCACCACTATTCACCTCCACTGTGGTGAATAATAATTGTTAAATATTCCTAGTTGCTATGTACAGGGACTTTTAAATTGAAATGTGGTTATGAGGTTGAGTATGAACTTGCTCATGCCTTAGATTACCACATCTCACACCAATCCTCACCTCCACAGTGCTTCTTCTTTACTGCAGCTCTTATACAGGAACAGGGAAAACTACAGGCATAACAATTCCTTTTTTTTCCAGGTCCAGTCTGATGTAAGGATAATGCTGAAGACATTTTCAAGAGACCTCAACAACTTAAAGCAATCCCTCTTAAGAGCATCATCTTCATATCATGTGTATCTTTCTTATTATCAAGCCTGCAAAATAGCTTAGATCCTGTAAATTGAAACTTGCCAATTTACAGATAGATTAATCAGCTCTGTCAAAATGTGGACTGTAGCAAGGGTTGGGTGTTCTAGACTGCTAGGGGGTCAAGGGGGGGGGGAGTGAGGGAGGGGACCCCCACATAAAAGTGACGGGGATGTTTGTCAAAAATTTTGAAGTTTATCCCTAAACAGTACCAGAATCTCATTTTGTGAGTGTGGCTTCAATTCATTTTCACTTCTGACAAGATTTTTCATGGCTTCCATCCCAAAAGGTCTCAAGAAACAGTAGTTCTAGCAGTGGTAATTTTAGATTTTAACACCCTAAGCAGGACCAAACTATGAATTTTAATAGCTACAGCTTAAAAGGTGCAACAAGTGCCACTGGAATTCCCCCCCCCATGCCACAGCTGGCCAAAGGGCCCAGCGAGTGCTACATTGGAACCGCGATATTGTGAAGTACCAAGAGACAGGCAAAATTTGTTTGCTATAACAGGGTTCTTTTCCATTCATGTTACTGTTGTGTAGTTCCAGAAAAATTCCATACCCACCCCATGGAAGGTCATCAGAAATTCCCAGGGGGAGGGGGTCCTTAAAAGCCAAAATGTTAGAAGCAAAGTATGGAGCTTAACTGGTATTTCTTTGGGGCTAGGGGGGTCCAAAACAAAAAACTTCCATGGGGGGAGTATGGATATTTTCTGGAACTGCATGTTACTGGGCTGAAGAACATGGTTTGTTTTATCGGGGTATTTGTTATATAGGGGTTATTGCAGTTATTGGTTGTAGCTGGAAAAATTACCAGCTGCTGGTACATTTTAAAGGGCTGCTTACTGCTTACTGCTTAATAACTGCTTACTGAAACCCACATCAAGCAAATGTCATTGTTATTTATTAGCAACATGAACATTGTATGAAAGTGACTATAAAAAAAAAACTAAATTAATTAAAAGGGAAATGCTCTGTTTTGATTCCTTCATCAATATGCAGCACAGAGCGAGAAATTGACAGGAGACAGAACATGCTGGATCAGCTGATAACTAAGTAAGTTATTTACTCAAGTGTACACTCAACACTGCTCACTCCAGAAGCAAAACACATACAATGACATACATATCAGTGCAAGCTAAACAAGCAACCATCTAGTTTGTGGGAAGACACTTGACAAAAAATACTTGGAGACAGGACAATTGTTTGTTTTTTTGCCAAAAGTTGTAATAATTAATTTTGAAAACATAGAGAAGTATTCTATGACACCTTGTATGACTTGTGTAATGTTGCTTCTAAAGAATGTGGCTAATGGGAGAGATGATACAGTGCATCTGAAGTAGTTGAACTCAAGTAGCTTCCCAATATTATTTGTCTTGGTATCCGCCTAATTCTGTAAGCTTTCACATCTACTTCATAAGGTATTGATCTCTTAGCCTTAAGCTACCATTTTTCTATATTTCTTCTTGCCAGAGAGAAACAAATGAATGCAGCATTTCAGCAAGAAGCCGGCCAGGGTGATTTTGGAAGGTGGGAGAGGTTTGGGCAAGTTGATCATGTTTGCATGCCTTAAATCAGGAACTATTACACTTGGCCTTTTATTTTGATCACACATTTATCCAGGCAGAGTTATATGCACCCTTACCATATGGTTGGTCATGTTTACTTAATTTTGTGTATTTGACTGACTTTGACAATGGGTTAATTATCGACGAAGCTAATTATCGCCACCTCAAGACCCTTGAGTCTTGGCACACTGCAAAAACTGTTGACGCTGACAATAACCCATGCCTGCTCCCCAATCAGTATTGCATTCCTTTAAGCAAACATTAGCTTTCACACTTTTGGCATTCTTACTTTACATTCTTTCACATTTATTATTCCTCTACTTTTTAAATATTCATTTTACATAGTCGCTATTTTCCATCAGTTGAAGACAACAGAATGGTTGTGGAAAGCTTAAAGATTTTAAAAAAAATTTTTAACCAGAGAACGTTTTATTCTCATTTTGTTTATTTTGTTATTGCATTGAATAATTGACAAAAAAAATCCTGTTGTTTTGACTGGAAGCTTTATGCATTTAAATTTTTTCTCAGTTTGTTAGAATAACCATCATCAATGATTTAACTTGCAAATTTAAATCCTTATTCCTACCAAAGGAGACTCTACAGTATTTTTTTATTCAGTTGAATGGCTGATAAGGAGTGAAATTTGAGTTAATTTGTCCGTACAGTACTTGTCAAACAAAAGTTGACAGTCATTTAAAGCTCAAACAGCTTAATCCTCAATACTTGAAACTCTCTTTGATTGGAGTTTCAAGTCAAGTGATTCAAGTTTCAAGGTGAGAAAACAAAGAGCTCGTTGCTTGATTGATTTTTCATGATAAGACAAGTCAGTGAAGAGATTGTACTTTCCTTCGTCTCAATTAAGGAGCATGCATTCGTTAACAACAGTGAAGGATTTCAAAACTAGTACATGTAATTGTGTAATATACATGTATGTGCCTGCATGTCATACATGTACGTGTACATGTACTTTCTAACAGATGTTCATTTCATAATGGGGGCGGGGGGGGGGGGGGGGAAGTGTTGCATGTGTCGTACTCCAACCACAAGGCAGAATCAGTTTTTGTAGAGTAATAAACTTGCTAGGTCAGTCGCCAGAAACTCTCACCCCAGGGCTTCAAAGAATTCCTGCTTGAATGTTGCAGGAGTTCTTTACTGGCAGCAGACCCAAGAGGGCGAGAGAGCAATCCATTTGACGAACCGGAGCCTTACCCTGACAGCAATGTGTCAATTGATGATATGAGAAGGCAGCAACAACAAATTATTGCGGGTAAGGTGTATTTTGATTAATAACATATAAAGGCAATTCTAAGAACAAACGACACTAGCTATACTTGTATTAAAACACTCAAGAAAAAGTCAGAGTTTAGGATGCAGCTGTAGCTACTGCTAGTACTGTTCAACAGTAACCAAGCAAAGATTTTATTGGGAGGTTTTAGGTTAGTACAATGTAACTGTTTTTTGAGACCAGCTATCCCTTACATTAACTCCTGAACAGTTCCCTTGATCAGCAACCAATCCTTGCGACTCAGCCGCACCCCACACTCCAGGTACTGGCACTGGAAAAAAGGTATCTAACAGTGCCGGGGGGGGGGGGGTGGGTACAGGCTCATACCTGATGCTAACATGGTGTCTCATGCTAAAGCGAAGAAAGCACTGCCTGGTAAATGCCTGGCAAATGGTTGAGACCACCAACTACACTACAATACTGCTGTAAATTGTACATGTGCACTGTAGCCCTGGGCAAACTGCTGGTTGCTAAGATGCCAAACTTGTGAATGTTCACTTGGTTACGTATAAGTTCAGTTTAACTGAACCACCCTCGTAAATTAAAGCCTAAAATGGTGAGGGTTTTCTTTGCCTTAATTGGCATCTCCCATGGATACTGTTCATTGTATTTGGTGTACTGGAAGTAGTTATGGGACACACTGCATTATCTGCATGCAAATTTATAATCTATTAGCAAGATATGCTTTTCTTTCCATTCCAATGATAGAACAAGATGAAGGACTGGAGGCTCTGTCAGGAATTATTCAGAGGCAGAAATTGATGGGACAGGCGATATCGGATGAAGTGGACACGCAGAATGGTTAGCACAGCTACTGGCAAATCTCAGTTTGTATTACTTGTAGGCAGTAGACTCAAATCAAATTTACAGAGCTCCTGTGCTCAGGAGAGTAGAGATCAACGCCAAACTCATGAAATGAGTCAATAATTGTATTCAAGTTATTTCGGATGGTCATGACATGTACCCTGTACATGTGCACTTACATATGTATGTCTTATGTTAAAATATAAATGTTGTGTGTGAGTGAACAATGTTGTATGTGTAGCACAGTGGCATTGCACATGCAATGTTTTCAACGGTGTAGGTTTGACTCATTTTCCTGCTGTCTTCTTCATCTTTTTGTCTTTCTCACTTTCTTTGACTAATGGCTAATGCAGGCACCTGCACATGCTGATGTCTGACCTCACCCTCAGTTTAACTCTAATAATAATAATAATACTAATACTACATGTAATAATAATAATAATAATAATAATAATAATAATAATAATAATAATAATAATATAATAATAGTTTTTAAAGATGCATTTTGCAGAGCCTCAACGTGTTTACAAGATAAAAATATTTAAACCTAATTATTAACCATTATTAACCATTATTATTATTATTATTATTATTATTTACAACCTCCAAACTACTAATAACAATGGATAAAATATGAAAAAGCTAACTACTAATTACAACGGTCAAATTATAAAAATCTGTCTACAAGATAAGGGAAACCAGTGAACTAGCTAAAAATAAACTAATATTTGAAGGGCCCGATGGAAAAAGGGCGTAAGTGACGATTTGAGGTTAAAATCGAAATTGCTCCTATTTAGCTGAACATTGGCACACAGGCTGGTTTTCATGTGAGGAACGCTGTTGCGCACGTATTTCTTGACCTGAGATCTAAAATTTGAAGAATTAGCGTATTACTTTTGCGTGAAAAGTGTTGTTGAACTGAACTCGCTCAAGTGATGCGTGAAAGATTTCTTTTGTTCTCTGCCTGAACTAAAACAAAGGAATTCAACCTAGAATCCGCGGTCCTGTTGTTTTCTTTGTGTCAGTTTTAAGCAAAAGTAACACGCTAATTCTTCAAATTTTAGATCTCAGGTCAAGAAATAAGTGCGCAACAGCGTTCCTCACATGAAAACCAGCCTGTGTGCCAATGTTCAGCTAAATAGGAGCAATTTCGATTTTAACCTCAAATCGTCACTTATGCCCTTTTCCCACCGGGCCCTTCATTTGAAAAAGATATGTCTTTAAAAGCCTATTAAAGGCAGAGACTGACTGTGCATTCCTCTAAAGTGCATTTGAACATGTAAAAAGTGCATTTGAACATGTAGTGTAGTCATATGGAATCTGGGTTAACGTTAAGTGCATGATTATTACCTTAATCCTTTAAGCCCTGATATAAAAATGCATATTCTCATTACTGATCTCCATACATTTCTTATGAAACTAGTAAGGAGAATTTGTCTAAATATCAAGACATCTTATCCTCAGTGATCACTTCCGTTATTCTTGATTCACTTGATTGTTCAAACAAGTAGTGATCATGTAAAGAGAAATTTCATTCTCATCAGAACTTAGGGCTTAAAGGGTTAACTACTTAACTCTTTGTCCGTTTCAGTAAACTAACAAATTTAGTAAACTAAACAAATTTTTGTGGTTGCCATGCAGAAATACTTGATGATATAGATGTTCGAATGGATCATACCAACACACGTCTTATGAAAGAAACATCGCACGTCAAGAGAGTGACAGCAAAATCATCCACTTGTGGTGAGTTGTTATTGCTTGCCAAACAGTCTTTTACAGAGAGAAATAGATGCACTACAAGGAATATAATGAACAACTGTTCAAGCACACATTGAATATAATATTACATGGGGGCGTGAAGATATAAAATTAATATTGTTTCTTACCACAAGAAAATAAAGTAGTTATTCATATCTTCAAGCTGCCATGTAATTTTTTTTTATTATATAGATAAGA